>VXBI01004736.1:1069689-1334689 GCA_013397375.1 Toxostoma redivivum
GGATACCACATGGCTTACAGTGACCTTGGTAATAGGTTCTCTGGAAATACATGATGGTTACTTCAACTTACAGACATGGATATATTCCCTGCATTCATCAACCATACATCCTAGTGCCAATACCTTTTTCTAGACATCACAAACTGAGAAGAGCTAGATGGTTCTATGATAAGAGATTTGCTATCTACAAACTTATTCTCACTAAGAAGCTTAACCTATGACTTGTCAGTATTATCCCATCCCTTGATTCTTCAAATATAAAATATCACAAATCACTAGCAACATTCCCTCTAAACAATACAGGCTCCTAAGCACGAGGTTCAGAATTTTGACATTTCTAAAAAATGCACCTATTTCTCAATAAATTGCCAAATGTGTGCTTTAGTAATTGTACCCAAACCAAGAAAAATTAGTATTATACTTCAGTAACTAAACTCTAAATGAAAAAAGAATGTATTAAAATTTTCATCTTCTCTTCAACCTTGGATTAAGCAGGTGTCTATTTACCAGGGATTTAGGAAGACTCCAAATAGAATGCAGCCTATTGTTATGCATTAAAAAAGTGAACTTTCTGTATGAGAATATCCTCACTTGCTTCACTGTACCATTCAGAATATGTGATGTGTATCTACTGAGAAATGTGGAGAAATCAATCCACCACAGCTATTAGAAAATGTTGTGTTTGACACTAACCGGTCCAGCTGGCTTCTTTGCTTTCTCAATAGCCTTTGTAGCTTCCTTGAGTTGTTTTCTAAGGTCTTCCTTGGGCTTGTCATGTTTACAGAACTAGGAAAGGGAGAAACAAAGCAATTTTAAAGCTTGCTGAGGAGTACTTCATGTGCTATTAACAGTGACCTTCCCACTCCTAATTCTACTTGTTCTTCTTCATCTACAAAGTGGATAAAATCTTTCAATTTAAAATCTGAGCACTCCTCAACAGTAAAGTCTCTGAGAAAAGCATTCAAAACTAAGTCATGAGATGTCCTGACCTTCTGGAAAGCTTAGAGCCTCATTCTAAGAAAGCAACGAAGAGTGACTTCTTAGCAGGTTGAAATCTACTGATGTATTAGAGTACAACCCAACTCTGAGCACTTTCACGCCAGGTACAGGATGTGTTAATCACAGCAATGCCAGTCTCCAGTAGCAGAAAACCCATGGGTACATCTTCTCAGGATGATTTACACCACAGACAAACACGCCTTTGCAAACAGCTGTGCCCTACAGGCTACTGCCCCCTGGCTCTTCCTCAGCCCATCAGGCTCACTTCAGGGGAAGTAAACCCTTTTCAGAGGAAATCACTAATTCTTATCTTTGCTATGTTCACCTGAGCATTTCTCAATGTTTCAAGTAAGGTCACCAGGTAAACAAACACCAGAGCTTGATGACCTGGATGCTGGATGACTTTCTCTGGAATGGACAGTGGTGCCTTACAGGGCTAGGTCAGTCTGAGAGTGTGGCTTCACACTGAATTTAGGTGATCACAGAAGCTGACCTGTCAGACAGCTCTGGGAACAGCCCGTTTCTCCCAGCTCAGTGGCCGAAAAGACTTGTCCCTGTCCCACAGTTAGGCATTCACGAGGGGAAATTTGTAGATCCTCATATTCTTCATCCACATGATCTTTTCCTGTATCTTGGCCCTTCAAGTGATAAAAGTTTGTACCCAGTTCTTGAAACTAATGCTCAGTTTTGCTAACTCTTCCTCCCTACGGAAGGCAGCTGAAGTTTTAGCTTTGTACTAATGTCTGTCTTAAGTTGACCGACAACAACAAAAAAAAAGCATGCCAGTCTTTGTTAACTGAGCAACTACAACAAAGGAAAAGCCAATGCAAATCTGGATAACTGACACAGCAAATTGAAAGATGGGCATTTTAAGTATATTTCACAAGGTGTAACTTAGTAACTTTCATATCTTATTTTCCAGTTAGATGGGTTCAAGTCTACAGATCATGAAATCTGGAATCTAAGTACAAAAATCTGAAAATCTAACAGACCTTGACAGTCACATAGTCAAATCATATAAAGCAGCCAAAGAAAATTAACAGGAATATCCACTGCAGTACAGTAAAAAGAGTACTCTATCAAGACCTGAGAAACAGAATTTTCAGAAAAAAGCAACCACTACTGCTGTCAGGTAATGTATTTAGTAATTCTGAAGGAAGAACAGTTAAAACAAAAACCTGTTATTATGTAGATTTGTATTTTCATTAAAAGGAGATGGGAGATGCCAGGTTAATCACTATTTTTCTGTTTCTTTGATACCAGCTGTTAACCATATAATCATAATTTTATGTCTTTAAAAGCAAAATGGAGAGTGGACAGGCCCACAGTAGCCCTACAGAACTACACTAGCAGCTCTGTATGCCCTCCCCAAAATCTGGAACATCATGAAGTTTACAAATATCTGCAAGTTTTGCTCAACAGACAAGGGAAGAGAGGAGGCACAGCAGTGAAGGGTAGCTGCAGTCTGAGTAGAGTGCAGGTCACATTGGTGTCCCCAGCCTGGCACTGGGCTGTAAGTCTGCAGGAAGGCTGCATATATTTTAATCACACTAGCTGCCCAGAGTTGAAAATTGGGATCATATTCTTCTTACTGTCTCTAGAAGGAAATAAAACCCCACACATTTCCAGAATTCAAGACTGCATCACATAAAATCCTGACATATTAGGTTTGCAAAGCGAGGTGTTCAGAATGAAGGCCCACATCTTATGGAGATGCGATGAACTTGGCACTCTGTAATCCCACTGCCTTGAATTTCTAGGTATTTAGACCATTCTGAAAAATCTCATTTCAATTCTGTAGAAACTAAGCAACTTCAATTCCAAAAGCTAATTTATCCATCTGTTCTGGCCAAATTTAAGATTTATCCTATTTCATACTGACACGTAGGAGCCATCCATAAAGGACCACCAGTACAGACATTTGAATGATAAAAGCTTGGTTTGATTTTTTCTCCAAAATGAAAATGACCATCCTTCCTTTGTCCAGAACTCACAAAAACAAATATAATCAAATTTTAAAATCTCACCAAATGAAATGTCTGCAATTAAAAGAAATGTAGACGAAAGAGTACAACCTTTATAATTATTCAGAATTACTCAGTGTATAAAGTACATCATATATAATAGATACTCAGAATTTTCTGAGTATCTTTGTCAAAATCAAATTTGATTTTTCTCATGATGGTGAATGCAAAGGCTGAAGTCATACCTAATTCAAATCACAGCACCCTAGTCAATGAAATTATCTCAGCTTACAGAAGGAGAGGTCTGTGCTGTTTGCCTGGTAGATCTGAGAGAGAAAACTCTCAGTTCAAAAAATTGAACTCTAATGACAGAGTGTGCAGAATGACCCATATTACCTTCTGGCTAAGTACAACTTTTAGACAGCTTTAGCAGTTTATCATCACTATATGGTAATGATGACTTTTCTCAGACACAAAGAATTATGGTTTTTATCAATGGTTCATGCCAAAACCAAGTCTTAAAAGAAATCAGCCCAAAGCAGGTGCACTGAGCTGTCAGACCTTGAAATTTGTTTTGAAACCAGCCACCTGTTAGTGTAATTGTGTAGCAGTTCTTCCTGGCTTATGGGATTTCAGTTCAGCTGTTGTTCTCATGCTAAAGCTTATTTCCTCTAGGAATCAGTCTGTCCACTTCCACCAACCTACAAACTCCTGTGTGACTGTCGTCAAAGGCTGAGCCAATGGATATATGCAGAATGTCTGATGGAGCACCCTTGGCCAATAACACACTTTGTTTACAAAATACTTCACAATTGCTGTAAGAAAATGGCTCAAAATAGCATTTAACATCCTCTGTGACACATTTAATTGTTTAGATGACTCGCCTCTGCTTCTTGTTTGTTTCAGACAGCAACAAAGAACACTTAATGGGCAATCTCAAAGATCAGACTTAGTGCTAGTGCCTGACTCATATATACTGAGAGCAGAGCACTGCTCATGCTGCTGAAACCAAGTCTGAGTCAGGATTCCCATCACAACTTTCTGCTTCTAAAGGTTTATAACTCCACCAGAAGTAGGCTCTGGGTTAGAGGTTAGCAAGGATACGGAACACTTAGCTGACAAAATCTAGAAGAAAATAATCTGCCTATATGTGAGATAAAAGTGTGAAAATTTTCAGAAGGACAATGGCTTTAGATGTTTTCTATAAACGAGAAATGTCATGTAAGAAAGAACAATGTCCTTGCACTCAAGGGCCCAGCCAGAACTGCAATCCCTTTATGCTCCACTTTGCTGTTTTCAGGACCCTTTGGACATCAGCCATACCAGAAAAAGAACTGGACACTTGGGTGAGAACAATAGCTGAGCTGTTCATGAAAAATCTCCTGCACAAGCCAGTCCCACTCATCTGGCAGCTCCACACTGCCCTCCAGGGAAGGCCATCATCAAACTTACTGTGTTTCCCTCAGTTTTCCACTGGCAGGAAAGAATTCCTTGAGAGTAAGCACATAAAGCAAGTAAGAGAAATACAGCTGACATAAACATGTAAATGTGTATGTTTCATTGCATAAAAAAGAGTAAAAAATAAATTATAAATATTAAATATTCCATGTGTTCTTATTCATGCACAGATAACTGCTATCCAAATGCCTTTTTCAAGCACTATATTAAAGGAAACAATGAACAATTTATGGATAATAGCTCAAATATATATGCAGCACTGCATGTCCAATGCACACAGATATTTCATCATGTAAGACATGATTATTTGGTTATGCATGATATGAAATGCGAGCTTTTTACAACTATTTCAAATAATGTTGGGACACAAAAACTGTTGACAAGATATCTCCTATTTAAATATATTGCCCATTCCTGGCTGCAGAGCATGCTGTCTTGGGTTTATCAGAAGGAATACTTCCAAAATGCTTTGAGAAACTCAATTGTTATCATTGTCTGAACTTAAAAAGACTACACCTTTGTATAGAGTTCTGTCAAAAGAAATTCTGCTGCTTATCATAAGCACGTACTTCCCCAAAGTTCCTGTTTTTTTAGAAGCTTTATTAATTGCAAATGTTGTTTACTAGAGGAAAACCGTGACTGAAGCTCTAAAACAAAGAGAATAGTTGCAACTTTAATCCTTTCAATAAGCCTTTGTTTCCCATTGACTAAAAACTTCCTAAAGGAAGTAGAGCTGCGAAAATCCAGGAAGGAATTAGATTTGCCAAATTCTGTTCCTACTTGGATCTAGATGCAAAGGCTTTCTCATTCATTGTACAAATGTTTTAGCAAAAAGAGCATGATCAATTACAAAAATACACTTTTGCCAAGGTTGAAATTATTAATAGAAGAGCTTTCCCTATGACAGAAAGCACACTATGAACTTATATAACCTACAAAATAAATAGTATAGTAGTATTTTAGCTGCTCATGCAATTTTTTTCTTCAGTGGCATGTTTTCTTCTTTTTGTTATCTAAGGCAAATTTGAATACTGGCCTGACAATCATACAAGAACCTAGATAAGTAAACAAATGTGGAAAGGAAAAAATCAAAGGCAACCTCTTAATTAAATTAAGCATGCTTTGCAGCATCCAAAATAGGAGAAATCTTCAAAATCCATTTCCATGACAACAAGTAATTGCACACGAAAAAGTGTGCTATTGTGGCAATAAAGCTGAATTCCCTGAAGACCTTTCAGAGACACTACCAATTTGTTTTGTATTTTTTCCCCACATGCTCTTTTTATCTCTGTACCACTTCATGCTCTCTAGGTTTTAAAGTGCCAAACAAGTAGAGAATAGCTAAATACGTTCTGATTTATTCCATAGGGCAGAGGTTGTTTTAATTTCTTCTCCTAAAATAATTTAAAGGTGATTCCATCTCCTTCCCACCAACACTGTGCATATATTATTTCCTGGCCAATAGCAGACTGGAGGATTAAAGAATATTTGAGCCACCATTTTTTAAGATGCTGTGTGAGGACAGGTTATGGAAAGTGATGACTACTTTTAGATTCTTGTGGTTTCAGTGAAAATGTTGTTTAGCATATTTAAGTAAAAGCAGCTCAATATTTTAACAAATGTCAAAGGTTTGGCCAAGCTTAGCTGGACTGCTGAGTTGGAAGGGCTTCAGTTTCAGCAACCATCAGCTGTGGTTCAACATCACACCTACCTCTGTGTGATGCTGGCTCCAGCATCCTGACACAGGCTGGGTCTGAGCTTCAGCCTGAGCAGCAGCAAATGCCTCTGGATTCCTAACGAGACAAATTTATGCCTCCGCTATTGAAACGCCCACATACCGTTTGTAACTTGAAACACATATAACTAAACCTTGGAATAGCTTTGGTTTAGGATATTATAGGTGCTAATGCCTAAGTTTCAAGGATATATTGGATATAATTATTCACAATGTCTTAAACCTTTCCCTACGATTTTCCTTCATATAATAGAGATATGCGGAGTACATCTCCAAAATCACTGAAAAGTGTTTTGATAAGATCAAATTGTAACAGGAGAAAGAAGTGCATCGAAGAGAAAAAAAGAGGTTTTCTGCATTCCACTTTTCATCACAACAGTTGACAACCCCCTCCCGCCCTTGAAGACGGGAAAGCCAATTTTAATTTAAACTACAAACTGTTGACCAGGCCTCAGCTTGGCTTTGCAATTCACTATATGCCTGAGGGATAAATTATTTAGCATTAGCACATGGTATGTCATGTCTCGTTACTTAAGTGGAGGATGGCCTCCATCCAGCTGCACCCCCGGGGCCCCCCGATTGGCTGTGGGTGATGTCATTTCCATGTGCTAATCCTGGGCCAGGCCCCGGGGGACAGCGCTGGCCGCTCTCCCCAGCCCCTCCGCCTCCCAGCCGGGCCCGGCTCCGGCTCTGCTCCCACTTATCGCGCCCAGGTTCGCCGCAGGTACTGCCCCCATAGCACGGGTGTCAATAGCAGCGCAGTGGAACAGAAGGTGCGGCAGACGCGCTTGCATCGTCTGCACGTGATGTGCTCTTCACAGAGGATTTGTAAGCAATTTAGGGAGCTAGAAAATAAATTTTTGCTGCAGACCCAAGCTAAGTGGAGAATTTTGAGGGGTTTATTTAACCACATACTAAATTATTTTTAATTTCATTTTTCTGTTTCTATTTTCAGTGTATTACAGACTTTTGCTCAAAAAACCTATTTCCACACTGCAAGACAAAGGGACCCTGGACAAATAACCTGAGAGCGTGAACTCTGCAAAATGCTTGTCTGGAAGTTTGGCAGTGGAATAATTAGCCACAGGGCCCTTTAAAAGGCCATATTTTGTTTTCAGTTAACACCCTCATTATACTAAAAGGGTTTTTCCTTCAGAACCACCTTCAGGTTATTTTGCCCCAGAGGAAATACTCATGCTAGTCACCATTGGAAGGCTCCCAGTACAGAAATAACGGTTACGGGGCTGGTTTATTGATTGAATTTCACAGCAAAGTCGGTGAAATGCCAAGACTTACAAAGCAGAATTACAAAGCTCTCCATCATGCAGGTGGTACCGTCTGCTCCGCGGTGAGGCACAAGATTTGCATCTGTCTGTTAGTTCAGGTTCAGGTTGAACAGTGGTTCTACGTGACAGGTAACAAGAGACACAACTGACACAGAGAAATCCCCGTGCTTTGTTACTGTTACATTAGCATTTAAGCACAATACACAGTACCCCACCATCAGAACTTCGTTTCTTGTGGTGAGGAATGAAAACTGACAGTGATTTGCCTTCTGTGTCACTGAATTAATTCTTTTCAACAGTGCATGAGAAGAAAGGATTTTCTGAAAGCTGTGCGGTCTCATGGTGAAGTGATAATTCTCTGAGGCAGAGGCAGAAGGGGAACTTTGCAAGGGGATTCCCACGAGAAGAGATGTTGAACCAGTGCAGTACAAAGTGCTGCAAAATAAACAACTGTAGGACAGGAAATTAAGAACTCTAATCGATACCACAAAAGGGATTAGTTAATCAAATGTGAAAATTCAAAACTAGAATTTAAATCAGGACCGCTAACTCTTTCTTGCCCTGCGCAAAATAAACCATCTATAGATTCGTCAGCTCCATCCAGCTTTGATTTATGTCATTTCAAAGCTGGCACCTGCAGCCAGCTCAGAACCATAGCATTGCTTCAAGCACCCAGCTGGAGGGAAACACCTGCATTTGCACTATTGCTCATCCTCTCAAAACTACCAGATCTACTTGCAGCTAAGTAATAAACAGCTAATTATAAACAGAGTGACTGGGCAAGGGCTCAGAACTGCTATCAGGGTAAGCACTGGGAAGCCACGTTTGCGTGCCTGACAGAACAAAAGTGCATTTTGATTTGGCTCCACATTCATTAGCTGGCCACCTCACAGTCAAACATGTTTATTTATATGCATATAAATATCTTCAAGGCGGGTGCCAAGAGAATGGTGCCAGACTCTTTTCGGTGATGCCCAGCAGCAGGACGAGGAGCACTGGCCATGAACTAAAAAACAGTTTCCTCAAACGAGGAAGAACTTATTTCTGTTGAGGGTGGCAAAACACTGGAACAGCTGCCCAGGGTGTGGAGTCTCCCTCTCTGGAGACATCCCAAACCCCACCTGGACACATTCCAGGTAACCCTGCATTGGCGGGGGGTGGGCTGAGTGATATTCAGGGGTTCCTTTCAACCCAAGCAATTCTATGACTCTCTGACGTTACCTCTGGCCACAATGCGATGGACTGTGGAGCAGGGCGAGCGAGAAGCAAACCCGCCCTGCCTCAGCCCTGCCCAGCACAGCTCCGCAGCATTCGCCTCAGCATCATTAGCGCGGGGGTTGGAGGCGCCGAGACTCGCCAGGATGGCGACAGCTCCCTGAAGGAAAGGCACGGCTTCTGAGGCCAACACGGAGCCGCCGACATCGTCCCAGCGCCGCCCTCAGCCCGCCCTGAGGGCGCCGCGGGCAGCGCGTGCCGGGGGCAGCTCTCGCGATACACTCGGCCGGCGCCGGGCGGGGCAGGGGCAGGCGCGGCGCTCTCGCGAGAGCCGGGCGCGCGGAAGCGGCGTGGCGTGCGGAGGGCTGTGTCGTGAGGGGTCGTGAGGGCCGCGCCGGCTGCCGCAGGATGCCGAGCGCCGCCGGCCGCGGGCAGGGCCAGGACCGCCGCCCGGAGAACGAGGACTCGTCGGCGGCTGATGTGGGTCTCCGCAGGGAACGCGGCGGGCGCGCTGTTGAGGCTCCCCAGGGTGGGGGGCTGGGTCCAGGCGAGGTTTGGCTGAGCCTGGGGCACAGCTGCCCTTGGCTTTACCCTGCCTGCCTCCCCCACTCCCCCTTCGCCGGGCCCAGCCTGTGATTCCTTGAAGAGCTGAAGAGCTCTGCTCCCCCCAGGAACACCTGGGCTGCTCCTCCACAGCAGGAGGTTTGTGCAGGGGCTCCTTCTGGCCTGGCAAATGCTTCTGCCTTGTACGTGAAGATCTCAGCAATAGGCCGGTGTTTCTTCAAGAAGAAAAAAGTACTAACGATGAGCATCAGTTCATTTTGTTATAAAGTAATTTTTGGTTATTCTTGCATCAGCAATAAGGAATTCCAGCTATTGGTGGCTTCCCTAAAGTTACAAATACGCCACAATTCATCAAAAGCAGACAAGCAAAGACCCTCTCCATATAAAGTATTTAGTAGGAACTTTGGTTCATGTATTGAATAGAATAAAGTAAATAAACCAAGGGATTTTATTTGGAATGAATGGGCTTAGTTGCAAAACCAGAATTGTAATATTTTGGTGAAAATGCTGCCTTCCTCTCTGCCTTACCTGGCAGGTTTTGTTAACAGTCAAGCTCCACTGGGCTGTGACAATTACATGTGATCTGCTGGATTTCTCAGTGTCCTTGGGTATGGGAAGGAAATATTTAATCTATCTACTTACATAGGACTAAAAATATTTTTTGAGGAGTAAGCTCTTTGTAGAGATAATCACACTATCTTTCTGTGTAACTAGTAATGAGTCTCATGCGTGGTTACTGTTGCTGGAATTATATTTTTCTTCCAGGGCACAATTGTCTTCTCTCCCTTGTGTATCTCTTAGGAGTCCAAAATGCAATTTTTAAAAATATTATAGCTAATTATTTTGTATTCCCTCAGTTAATTGTGTGATGATGTTGTTCAGTTTTCTTGTGTGTGCTTCTTTGATATATGTTTCTCACCTCCATTCTAGGATTATGCTAAGGAAAGATATGGAGTGTCATCAATGATACAATCCCAAGAGAAACCAGGTCAGTTGAAAAATAAAAAAAGTTTTTGCAAGAGAAGGAGTGGGAGAGAAGGAAAAAAGAAATTATCTACCAAATATCTTTGGTACTTCCTTGCAAAATCATTTACCAAACCTTTTCATTCCCACTGGCATTTCCCCCCTTTATTAGGATACATTTGGCACTTGTGAGACACTTGCATTTGGAGTGCCATGTCCAGTTGTGGTCTTTCCAGTGCAAGGAAGGCATTGACATTTTGGAGACAGTCCAGTGGAGAGCTACCATGTTGCTCAGGGGACTGGAGCACAGGATCTGAGGGACCTTGTTCAGCCTGGAGAAGAGGAAGCTGTGGGATGATCTTACAGTTTAAATCTGCTTAATGGGAGGATGTGAGAAAGATAAGGCCAGACTTTGAAGGTGTGTGGTAATTGGACTGGAGGTCATGGACACGAGTCAGAACAGGAAATTGAGATTGGAGGGAAGAAAAAAAAATCATGAATGTGGTTGACTATTGGAGCTCAGTTCTGGATTGAGAGGAATCTCAGTTTTCGTCCTTGCCTGGACTGTGCCTTACAAAGTTTTGTGTCTGTCTATCACTGCAGACTTTTTTTAAAATTATTAAATTGTTGTTATTTATAATGTACTGAGTCCTGATATGTCAGGTTTTTTCTGTGTTTGGAGTAAGTTCTGCTGTGACTTACTACAGCAGTGATCTCTCTCTGAGTATGATCTATCTGCTTTTGCAGCCTTCCATTTCTCCTGTGTATGGGCACCAAATCCATTCATATTGGATATTAATATTTATGGATTTTATAAGTCATACCACTCTGAATTCAGGAAATCCTGATTTTCTCCTGATGGGGAATTGAGATTTAGAAAATCTTAGCAGTTAGAGAACAATCTCCCAGGCCAATATTCCAAGAAATATTAATCTTTGTATTAAATTCAGTGCATGAAATGGTAATGAGGTAAAATAATAGACTGGCTTCTTGTAACTTCTTCATGGTAAAATGTAAAGCAGCAACATCACCTGTGATTAGGTGATTTTTTTCTCCTTTGAGTGGTTGTTTTGTTTGATTCCCCCTTTAGGAAGGGAAATGCAGAATGTAGAGAAGAGAAGCAGTCAAAGAGCACTCATAGGTTGCAAACAACTGAAGCTTTTTATAGCAAGAATGTAACGGGACAAGAAAATCAGCAGAGACTGCATTAGCAGTCGTTGTTGAATAAAATGCATTCTAGCTGCCAGAGAAAGGGAACTGGAGTTAAAATCATGTTGGAAGCAGCCCAGCTCTGAGTTTCCTCTTCTGGATTCACATCCCAGAGAAAACAACTGTGTGGGGGACCCAAGCTGGCAGACTGAGATGGCAGATCAAGTCCTGCTTTCATGGAGAAATGCCAACTGTCTCATATTCAGAAGAAATACTCAAAAGTACTGGAGAAAAAAAATATGTTGATAAGGAAAATGGTGAAAGCTACAGGAAATTATATAAAAAGGCTGAGTATCATATTTAGTTGTGTTGTCCCCTTGACCTTTCATTCTTGTTTAAAAAAACTTCTCAGTGTATGAACAATGTTGAGTGAGTTTTCCATTTGGCTTAAAATGGAATCTACAGCACCTCTGCTGTTCTGTAATTTTAAAAATGGTTACCCAGAACACCAAAATTCTGTAACAATAGAGAATAAAATGTCTATAACAAAAAACCTGAAGATCAGCCTAGTCCCTTCCTTGAGGCTAATGCACTTGTATTTACAGATTCAATAGTTCCTGCCAGGGCGAGCTCTTGCCAAAGATTAGGAGGGTGAGATATTATTTGTAATATCATCAGTCGCTCCCCAAGGTGTTCTACTTGCTTTGGGTGCCTTGGAGGAGCTGCTGCTTGAGACAGAGAATGATGGAGAAGCACAGATAGGTGTGTTCCTATCTATCTCAAGTGTATTAATTTTGTTTCTGAAGTCTGTGTGAGGCCTCTGGAGTTTGCCTGCCATTTCTAAATCAGAGTAGACAATGGTGGTACAAGGTGTGCAGCTCACACAAGGTCTGGTGAGCAGAGCCAGCACAGCACAGCCCTGGCTGGCAGATCAGAGGGAGCTGCAGTAGTGGTGCTGTTCTGCTTACTCAAGTTGCTGCATTGTCCTGGAGTCACTGGCTGGACAGGGTACTCACACAGCTACAGAACAAGTTATTCTTCCTTTCCAAGGAGTGAGCTTACTATCCTTTTGCCATGCTGATAGATTATTGTTCCTCTGTAGGCAAATTAAAACTTTTGTCAGGTTCACATCTTTGTTTCTTCACCCTGCTCTGTTGAGCTCACACACGCCTGTGCCTTCTTTCTTGGCCCACTTAAGTCTTTCTTCTGTTTAAGCTGTCTGCCCTGGCTATCTGATGTTCTTGTCCCCTGTCATGTTCAGGTCTTTAAGTCTTTCCTGCCTGCTTGAGGCTATATGATTGCTAGTAAAATTCCATTTTTGGCCATTCCTTTTTTCTCCCTTCAGACCCATTATCTCATATCCCCTCCTTGGAAGCAGCTTTCATCTAACATTGCTTTTGATTTTCAGGTTTTTATGTCACGCTTGCCTTTTCTTTTTCAAAATTTTCCAGTACTTTGAAGATTCTGGCACTACACAGAGACAGCAGAAATATTGATCATAGTGTTCTAAATTCCACGATGCAGGATAAATTATCTTAGTAAACAGGTTTAATGTGACAGGCAGGGAATAGGGTCTGGAGGTGAAAAAGTGTTGTTTTATGTATCTCACCCAGCTTTTTGGACTTTTATCCTCTCCTCCCATGTTTAGAAGAGGTTGGAGTTCTGAGAGAAAAATAAGGTTATTTAATATGCTGGAAAGAAGAGTTTGGGTTATACATTAAGGGAAAAAAGAGCTAGATTTGGGAAGTGTCAGAGGAGGGAAGCAAAGTGGCATAGTTGCTACTCCAGCTCATTGCAGTGGAGCACAGTGACAGGAACGGAGGCAATGGGCACAATCAGGAAATTTTTTTTTATGTGAGAGTGACCAGGGATTGGCACAGGTTGACCAGGAAGTGTTTCCCTTCTTAGAAACACTGGAAACCCATCAGAACATAATCTTGGACAGCTGGCTTTATGCCACCTGGCTTGCACATGGCATTGGGTGGGATGACTTCCAGACACTCCTCCCAGCCTCAGCCATTCTGCAATTATGTGATCTGCTGTTCGAAGAAAGGGCTTTATGATGTCACCTTGTGGATATTGTTTATTACCCTTTTTATGAAAGGTGAAATAGTATTTAATAATATATAACAATTTTTGTGTTAAATCTGTCTTGTTTACCCTTGGTGAAACACTAAGGATCCATGAAAGGTTTAACACCTCCTTCTGTCTTTATGCTTGTGCCTAGAAAATGTTTTAACTTTGTAACAATACAGTTTCAAGTTGACTAAGGTAATTTTAACTGAATACCAAATCTTAGAAATACTGAAGGTTGTGGATTGTGATGGTTTCATGTTTCCTATAGTACTACACAAAGGTATCAGACATTGCTGGCAAATGATAACATCTTTATTTCCATTTCTCCCTTCCCAGCACACACACACGTACACACTTTAGGAATATCTTTGAGTCAATTTCCTATCACATTTCTCTGTGCACTTCCATTCTGTTCTGGATTTGATATGTATCTATGAAGAAAGAACTGCACTGCCCTGACATAAGCTAATACAACTTTTCAATCCCCTAAAATCCCCAGTGCAGAATAATAGGCTTGCAGGGCAAGCTGTGGCTGTTATTCAGAGACGGAAGGAGTCCAGAACAGCAGATGGTAATCTGGAGCAGGCAAAAGTTGCTGGTTTTTTTTTTCTAAAACTTAAAAAAAGTTCTGTGAGGAAAAGTCTACGGTGTCTTAGCAAATTTAATGTTATTTTGAAATTAGGGAGATGTTCATGAGGAAAGAATCATGCAAGGAGTAGCAGCATACACCCAGCATAATGTTAGCTCGTAGTGGTTGTATACAATTTTTAAAGTCCTGATTTATTTTAAAATATTTTCCTTGATTTTATTTTAAAATATTTTCCTTGATAACTTTTTTTCCCTTTGCTATCCAAAATCTGTCCTTTCCAAGCCATGCATTCCTGTTGTTACTTAGCTTTGCAGCTATATTGGATTTGAAGTGTTCTTCTGATCCAGTCTTCACTCTGACAGTGATAGAGTGCTTGATCTGGTTGTCAAAGAGATTCTCTTAAAATGAATATTATCCATTTTATACAGTAATACTCTCATTGCTCCAAAATGCTGTTGTTTTAATCAAAATAGATATTTTTAAATTTATAATGTACATTGATTTGTGCTTTCTTTCTGTTCTTTGTTTTAAATAATAGTTACTTTACGGTTATATTCATCCTACTTATGTAAGGTAGATACAGAGAGTAGTCATGTAACTTCTGAGCCTTTGTTTTGCTGGGTTCAACACGGCAGCTTTGACCCTGCGCAGTGCAGCAGGGCACACATCCCTTAGGCAGCAGAAATTCAGAGTGATAAATGCAGGTAGTACAGTGAAGTCCTATCAAAACCAGTGTAGTCATGCTGGGTTCTGCCATCCGTGAACTACAGCGAGTTTTGCTGTTGGTAAAGTGCAGTTTGACCCTGCTGTGTAAGTCAGAAATAAACTTGAACAATTTAAAGCTACTGGATCGAGTGCAGGTGACTAAGAAAGGAAATGGGTTCTTGTGTGTTTTCAGTAAGTCAGTTACGCCGTTGATACAAAAATAATGTTTTGGATTTATTATCCGTTTTATCAGTAGCAATGATAGAAAGTGGATTTTGAGTTTAAAGTGAAAAACTGGTTTAAAATGTGTGTTCTTCTCTGTGATTCAGATAGAGTTTTGGTTCGCATAAAAGACTTGACGGTGGAGAAGGCTGATGAAGAGGTTTGGGTTCGTGGCAGAATTCACACCAGCAGAGCTAAAGGTGAGAGGCCCCCAGGGTTTTTGGTTTTATTTCCTCATGTCATTAGTACAACCTTAATGTTTCTTTTGGTTTCGTGACCTGTTGCTTATGTCTTGCATTCAAGAAAACTTTGCCACCTGGTTACTTGAGGTTGCCTCAGTGTAACTTTGACTGGTTCTTTTCTCTTTTTCCACCTCTCTTTTTCCCAAGAGGGAAAAGAAGATTTTGGTTTTAGCTGTGTGGAAATCAGTTTTGTAGTAAAAGTGAATTTTTGTTTTACTGCATTGTTAAATAATATATGGACAATTGTAAATAATAGTAATTAAAAAATGTCATCATTCTCCTTAATGTGTTAATAGTTGTGAGATAAAACACTTCTAAGCTTCTACAGTAAAATATACTTGTATTATAAATGTATCTGTTGTCAGACAGGTCATATTTCTTCTGCTGCACGTGTATATTTTCACCACACCTTTTCTTTGACAGGAAACAAAAATCTGTTAAAATACCAGAATTCTTACTTTCGGTTACCTGTATCTAATTATATCTATTTGAACTTCAAATAAGAAGCATCATCTTTCTTTAGCAAGACAAAGGGAAAACCCTTTTGTAGGTTCTCAGCATTGTGGGCTGTCACACTTGGCTGTCTGACAGCCATATTTCTTCCCTGGAATCAGAAGTTCCCTCTGGAGGCCAGGTTGCCATATGCAAACTTCAATAGGCTTTGGCCTTTGCAGTTGACATCAGATGCTGACAACTGTTGTGCTGTTTCAGTTATGTTTGGCAGCTCTGTAGATATAAATAACTTGTCTTTCCAATGTCTTTCCAAGAATTGAAAAAAAAAAAAAAAGGCATAAAAAAATTATCTTCACAAACAAAACTTAAGAGTAGTCTTAAAATTGGGAATTATGCAAATTAGGGGTGAGAATTCAGTACAGAATATTATCAAAGATACCAGATTCTTTTCTCTTTTTGAGAATTTATTTTCTTAAAATGTGTCCCTCTTAATGAATGTCTGTGCTACAGTTGGTGAAAATAAGGGACTGCATTAAAATATATAAATATGATGCACATTTTAATTTGTGTTAGAATCTTTAAACTTACGGAGTCCTCTGTGATTTCCTCAGTAATTTAAGTCTCTTAGTTAATTAAAGAAATAATCAGCTTCAAAAGATGTGAAAGCCTTGGTTGTTACATCATGAAGTTGTTCAGACAGAAGACACTCCATCTGATTCCAATGTTACTGTTGTTATTATCAGTATATAAATTAGAGAATCCTTATGGCTTTTTTTTTTTTTTTTGCAATTATAGGAAGAGTTCAGGCTATTAGAATTCAGGATATTAGAAGCAGGTGTCTATGCAGATCGTGAAAGCAATGTAATGTTCTGTGGTTGTTGATTGCTCTCGGTAATGCATTGATATGTGGGATTTTGTATGATACATACATTTATGTCAAACACAGTAACATCTCTGTAACAAGGGAATAGGAACTTGAAGCTGTTGTAATCCTTCACTTTGACCTCAGGAAAGGCTTTTGTTTTTGATGAAACAACAGTGCTTATTTTCAAAACTCTTTAGCACAATGTGAGGAATGAAAGCAAAAGGAGTTGATCATGGGCATGAATGATCTGAATTTATTGATGGTGTCTCTTGTTCCCTCTTGGTCTGACAACACAGAACAATTCTGACATTCAGGGAGTGCTGCTAGGGAATGCCATATGCCTGTTTACTTAAGCTTTGGAGAAAGAATCTTACAAGAAAAGCAAATGTTTAAGAGTAAAAAGTAATATTAGCCTTTCCCACACAAAACATGGCACTATTCCTACCACTGTGGAAAGGAAAGCCTTACAGGAAACAGGAAAATCTTTCACAAAAACAAGCTTTAGTTTTTCTCACAAATTTGAATTTGACTCCTAAATAACCAATGTAGCCTTTATTTAACCCTGTCTGGTCTGACCAATAAACCAAAAAAAATTAATGGGAACAACTGCAGATTCCAGCTGTCTCCTATAGCAAGTCACTCATGGAATCTGATGGAAATTAACTGAAGGATGTGTAAAGAATGGGGTGTTGGGAATTTCTGTGGGTTGTACTAAAATTAAAGTGCACAGGGCCCTGTGGTTTGTATCATAGATTGAATAAATGTTATTTCTGGCCTTATTTTAAAGCTGGCCTAATCTACTGATCACATTTATCATTGAAAAGCCCTTGAGAAACTGGTCTGGGTTTGGCCAGGCAGCTGGGGCTTACGCAGAATGTTAGACCTGAGCTAGATTTTGGGTTACAAATCCAAATCTAATGAAATCTATGATAATCTGTGAAATATCTGAAAATAAGAATTCCACCAAGAGCAATTAGAATATTGGGCCAAATTTTATAATAAACTAGGTAAAGTCTTCTCTTTGCTAGCAAATATATGTAACCATCATTTAACTTATACAACCAACATTTTTTTACTCTTTATACACATTACTTCCTTACATCCTTTTCTTTCATAAGGTCTTGTGTGGTTTGGTACTCTTATCCAACACAGATGGTGATTGCTGTTTGGTTTATGTGCTTATTTTTGATGGAATTCTCTTATTTGTTCAGTGCCTGAACATTCTGTGCATTTTACTGTCAGTTGTTTTTAACCAAATGTTTTTGAAACTCTTCATGTTTTAGACATTCTTGTGGGACATGGAATTTTTTTTTAACAGGAATTTAGGGTAGTTTGCTGTTGAATGTGAGTAAATTTGATGCTATACTTTTCACCTAAACACTACATAAGTATTTTGAAACACAGAGAAGATCCCATTGTCCAGATTTTTCTTACTCAGATGCTTCCTTTTTTACATCTCTAGATCTGGAGAGGCTTCTAAGCATGAGCTAGATTTGATTATGGCAGGTCTTTTTGATACTTCATTTTGAATGCCTTCAGCTCTCTCAGGAAAAGTTCTCTTCCCTCTTTTAATCTTTGTGGCTGGGATGTTTTAACCAGTCCTGTGAGTGAGGTCCGTTTGATCACTTATCTTCTGTGTGATTAGAAGTGGTTGCATTTTGCAAGACATCCTCTTCCTTCATGAAAGCAGCTACTGTTACTCATGGCAAAGACATTTGAGTCCTTTTATAATGCAGATACTCATCAGACTTCCAGTGTTTGGGATTAAGTACAACAGCCAGACTTTTGGATGAGGATCTGAGCAAACTGGTCTTGGTGAAGATGTCCCTGGTCATGCCGGGGATTGGACTGGATGGCCCTTAAGGGTCTCTTCCAACCCAGACAGTTCTGTGCTAACAGATCCTTTCATTATTTCTCTGTCTTATAGCTGAGTTACATTGTAGCTGTCTTCAGCTGTGCATCTTTGTTTGAACACATAGTACATCAATGCTGAAAGTCATGGAGAGAAATACTGTCTCCTAGGAAATACTGTATCCAACCACACTGTAAGAAACTCTGAAATGTTAGAGATGTGTGATATGACTCCCTTATCTAAAGAAACTCAGCATATCATGTTGTGTGAAAATACTATACTTTCTTTGTTGACTTGCTGGATCTGAAACACAGCCTGTATTTTTCTAATTTAAATCTGTTATTTAATGTTTGCCTTCAAGAAATATCTGTACCGTATTGGATATTGCAGCCTCTGGGAATACAGAAATAGTTGTGCTCTGTTTTCTGAAAATACGTAATTCATCTTGTTGCCTTTTTGTCATAGGACAAGATTAGTTATTTCCAATAATTAATAATTAATAATATTTTGTACTAGTTTCATATGTTTGCTTTTATTTCCATGAGATTGTGTGTCAAAGGTTCTGCATTGATTTTCTGATACTCTTGAATTATCTGTAGCTATGTGTGAGGAATGGTAACCTGCATAATTACAAATGAAAACTGCAACTGGATTTTTAGTGTCAGTTTTCAAGCTAGTTATGTGTTAGTTTATTGGTTTAGAGTTTAAGTCAACTACAACGGGGAAGTAGCTTTTGTCTATAACAAAATTTCTGGCTTCTTCCTATTCTCACCATTTCGGTGGAAATATTCTGAGTCAGAACTTGAGATTCTGAGTCAGAACTTGAGGTTGAAGTCAGACTGGTACACCAGTGAAACATTTGTTTCTCTCTAGGAAGAAGCATTTAAAATCACCATATTTCCTTAAAACTAAGTAAAGGAATAAATTATTATTAGAGATGTGAGAAGTAGTATGAAATTATTGTAATAGATTAGAAAGAGCTCTCTGTTGACTTGGAAATACCCATTTTAAAAGTCAACAAAATGCACTACGTTCTTTGTACATTATTATTAATTCCTATTAACTTCTTTTTCCCTAAGCTGTTCATGAATAAATTGCTCTTACAGGAATTTTTAATTGGGTCTTTTAGGTTCTTGTCATTCTCTAGAATCAATACTCCTTTTGTTCCCCTTCATTCTGAATGTGTGGTGTTTAATAGAATGAACATTGTTGGTTTAGTCCTTGTAGTGCAAAATCAAGCCTGATTCTCTCAGAGCAGCTTTGTGAAGTGAACTCTACAGCTTTGATTTGAGAAGATGAAAAAAAAATCTTTAAAAATAGTTTGCACTTGAAGCAGTTGTGAGCAAAGAAACAAGGAAAAGTATGATGTATTTCTTGCAGTTGAGGAAAAAGTTACTTTAAAAGTTGTGATTTGTTGTTTTTCTTTTGTCTAAATATTCTTTATCTTGGGAGGCTTACTGTTATTTTTAGAAAATATCCATTCAAATGTTTATTAATGTAAGGCACAATTATTTAATTTATCTGAATGCTTGTGTGTGTGTGTGTGTATGTGTAGAGCTGAGGAGTTTGAAGCAGCTTTTTGGAGGGGTGGCAGCAATGAATGAGAGAGACACACACACACACACACACACACACACTCTTAAAAGCTTAGTTTATTTAAGTAGTAAAGAATTTTTTCTCATTCACAAAGACCTCAAGTAACTTGTCCTTAATACACCTGCGTTGTTTCTCTTTGTATTCAGGGAAGCAGTGTTTCTTAGTCCTGCGTCAGCAGCAGTTTAATATCCAGGCTCTTGTGGCTGTGGGACAGCATGCAAGCAAGCAGATGGTAAAGTTTGCTGCCAAGTAAGTAAGCAATTATATCCTGTTGTCAGAGTAAACAATGGTGGGAACCAGGACTCCCAGGGGTTGGGACCATTTTCACACATTAACATCAATGCTTCGTTTGTTTTAAAATGTAGTTATTTAAATTGTCAGCTCTCTATTGCGTTGAATACATTATACTGACAAAAGATAAAATAGAGAACAGGCTTGAAATTCATTCTGAACTGCTGAAGCGGCATTCTCTCGCCATAGACAACCTACATTTTCTTCCAAGCTGGCTAACAAAAAGTCTGGCAAGCTGAGCTTAGTGGGACACTTGGTTTGGTGTGTGGTGGTGATGGTGTGTGTCTGCTCATGTTCAGCATTTTTCTTTTACTAGACCTGCAGTGTAGTAATACATTTTGTACTTACAACTGATGTGAAGAAGTCCCACGTTCCAAATGGCTTACTGAGTTGAAGAAGTTAAAAGTAGCTTCTGTGCACTGGTTTGGTCTTATCTGCAGCTTATTTTTGGCACTAAAATTTTAATTTTAAAAAAATTTGGCAGGGGTAAGTAATAGTTAGATTTGCCAATTGAAAAACTTTTTGCAGGAATTTGAATTCAGTTGTTTAGTTTGTTTTGTTCCTAAATATAAAAAAATTACCTTTCCCTTCTGTTTGCATCAAGATTGGGCTTTCATGTTATCCTGTAGTAAATATGCTTGTGTGACAAATGTGCTTTATAGTAGAGCTTTAATCATGTCTGTCTGCTTGTTCACAAATAGAAATGTGGATCAATTCTGTGCAGTTTATTCGGTGCAGAATATGTTTAACATGTGGCACTTGAGTTGCTTCTGTGCAGTTCTTGGCACTACTCTCATGCCTGGGAAGGGAGCCCCCACTAATTAGCTGCAAAAGTGCTACAGCCTTCAACCTTCAATATGTCAGGGAGGGGAAGGATTCATTATAGGAGAGACTTCCAGAAGCCAAATTAAGAAGGCTGGGATAATGCTTCTGCTGATGGGGTTCAAGGCAACAGGAAAACAGAACCAGCAGTGTTTGTTGTTTGGCGGTTCTCAGTGCTGGCAGTGCCAGTGTGAAACATGCTGTTCACAGGTGTTTGTGAGCCAAAGTGAAGTGCTCTGTTTCTTCATGAAATGATTTGTTCTCTCCAGCACTTGGAATCTCTGAGAAGAATTAAGTGTATAATGTACTTGTTCCCTAATTCATCTCCCTCGAAACTCCCAACAGTCTGCCTGTGCTCCCTCAAGAAATTTGTGCTACAGAACAATGGAACTCTTAGAGTTGTGATGCACACTCTTCTATTCTCCAGTTATCTCCAATATGTCTCTTTTTCAGTTTTCTTTGTTCTTCACTGCTGAATTTCTTACACTTCATGATTGGTAGATCTTTGTGTTCAGGAGCTCATGAGAGGGAAGCTGGTCTTTACTCTATTTTTCCGTATGCTGACTGCCACTTATAAACCTTCTGTGATGGTTTTTTGTGTTTCACTGATCTTTTTTTACTTAATTAGTTTTCTGCCAGATTAGGGATTTAAATTAGGTCATGGAGGTGCAGAGCTAACAAGGAATGGTAAACGGTGGAAGAGGGTATCTGGAACAGTAGAGGGTAAAGCTCCTTTCTCTTCTGGCAGCAGTGAGCTGTTACATCAGGCAGAACCTCATCCTTAGGTTCTTCCCAGCTCTGTCATATTCCCTCTTGATGAGACAGACTTGAATTCCTCAGAGTAGCCAGACCAATGATGATTATACTGTGTTTTGACTTTTCCTTCTGCTCCTTTTTTGGGATTGCATTTCTTAGCTAAATCCTGGTACTTCAACCTCACTTTTTAGCATTCATGTTTCCCTTATTATTTGTGCTTCTGAAATTATTACATGCTCATCATCATGTTCTCTGAGTGGCGTAACTCTGTTACAACCTTTTGGATTTTATTTTGAGGGTTTGCTTTTGTTTTTTTTAATGCCAATAGTGCAATCATCTTCTCAGGATTCCTTCCCACCAACAAACCTATGTTATTAATATCCTGCCATGCTCTCACTTTTTCCAGTGTTTCATCTCTTACAATTCTCTCTCCTGTTGCCCCTGCAGCTGCCTCTTGTCCTTCAGAGGCTGCTGCTGTTCCCTGCCTGGTGAGTGCACGTGGGGTCACTGTGTCAGCAGCACCTGAAGCAGAGCCCCAGTACGTGCCTGTCCTCAGTCACTTCCCTGCTGCCTTTCACCTGCTCTGCAGTGATCCCATTATTTCTGGCAGATGAGGCTGGGCTTAGATGTCTAAAAATAACTATCCTGTTTCCCTGCCTTTCTCAGTGTCTTTTTTTACCATCTCATTTCCTACATGTTAAATCAGGAAATACACATTTATTGAAGAAAACATCTAACTCAAATATCTTAAATTTCAATTAAATTTTTAAATGTTTTCACTGATAGTATATAAACTATATTTTCCATGTGCTGTTTTCTCATATTTTCTCATATTCTCACACTGTGTCCACAACTTTGTTTAATATAGTTTGTAAAATTCTGGATATTGAATTTTTAATTTTAATTGATTAAATAATGAACATTTTTTGGTACAAATTGTCATAAATTATAAACAAACCAGTTCCTCTTCTAGATATTGGGACATGGAAACCAAGAACTTTCATAATATTCTGTGGTCAGCAACATTCATACAGTAATTACCACCATTATCATTAGAATGTGAGTTTTTAGTAAAAGACACTTTATAGTGGTTCAACTCAGGTTTACAAAGAAATTTCTGTGGGTTTAACCATGCAAAGTTTGAACTTCCAAAACAAACACAGCACAGAGCCAGTTGAGATACTGGATTAGCAGCTGTGGAATTGTTCTTCTGTCTTTTATGAGAAAAAAACAATTCAGCCCAGTCCTGCAAGGGATGCTGTGTGAGAGAAAGAGTTAGTTGTCTCTTGTAAACAGCAGAGCTGCCAGTTAGTAATTTATCTTAGTAATTTATCAACCTGCTTTTTTCCATTAAGCATTGGGTGTGGCTGCTTTTGGTTTTCTTTCTCCTTTTCTATCTCAGCACTGAGCCTGTAAGAGCTGATAGAGCAGTTGGGAGAGGTGGTTAACAGATTCTAATTTAGCTGCTCCAAAAATTTGCCCTTGCACAGAAAGTAACTTGATGGCTCTTTGTAGTGGACTAGAGAGTAAAAATGCAGGGAAGAGATTAAAATGGAAAGGGGAAGATGGTTAACTTGTATGAAAATAATTCACAATGCAGAAAAAATATATGTAAGTTCTTTAGCTAGATAAATTGGTAATACCAGGAATATTGCAGATATCTGGATATTGCAGAATGTTTTTTTAATCTATTTCTGTTTAATTTTTATATCAGAAGACTGGAAGAAAATTGCAAAAATTGTCAAATTGCAGCTAAGTTTGCTGGTGACACAGAAATTGAACTGGTAAATAGGGACTCAGGAGTGTGTAGTAACCAGGGTTCATTTAGAATAAACACTTCAGTGCTCTTCAGTGTGAATTTACACCTTTGTGATTATTTGGTCAGATTTTGTGGGTGTTCAGGATTAATAAATAGAATAGTGCAGAGAGAAGTGTGAGATTGTGGTAGATAACTGACTTGACAGGAGCTCATGCAGTTCTCTGACTTTTGGAAAAGTGGAGTAAAATGTCATTAATGCAATATATGCCTGATTTTAGGCAATTCTGGAATATTTTGTCCACTTTTGTTGTCTTTGTATCTGAATACATGTCAGATTGGAGAAGGTTGATGGTGAAGTTGCAAGAAGAGCTGATACATGATTAGGCAAATCTGCCTTCTGTGAGACTAAAGAAAACTCTGTTCTTTCCTGGAGAAATTAGTGAGTGGTTTAAATCCCAGTCTGGTGGTGCCTATGCAAGATTTTCTACCAGTGGGGAGTTCTTTGCATTGCAGGTACAAAGGTATGACAGGTTGCAATAAACAGAGGATGAAATTAGGGGAATTTAGAAAGGAAATAAAATGTAGGGGTTTTAAAGTGAAAATTGCTAAAAAATGCATTGTGGATTTTGTTACTTAAAATCTTTAAAAGCAGACTGGCTTCTTTTTTCCCCAGAAGATATCTAGGTTCAACCAAGTGTTAGAATGTTGGTATAGGAAAGCAATCATTACATTTTTAGAATGAAGAGAATAAGAATAGGCATTTACCTGGACTTTTTGTGTACAATGGCTGATAATTTCCTTTCGGGGGCTTCATGCACATTTGCTGTATTTGTGCAGACAGGATTGCAGTTGCTGTTGTTGAGTACAAAATGTTTATACTCTTAACTACTTACAAAATGCACTCATTTTTTGAAAGTAAACCATTGCCTTCACTTTCACTGGCGTTCAGATAAAGGATGATTATTATATATTAAGACAATTAAAATTTTTTAATTTAATAATGTATTAATATAATTTGTGCAGTCTGCTTACAAAAAGATGTTGAAGAAAAAGCAACAAAATGCTAGAATAAGTATAGATGGTATAGAAGAAGTAAGCAGTCTGTTTAAAGTCTATAAATAACCAAGTTTCTTCCTATTCTTCAGGCTTTTGACCAAGAAAGTGTTGATTGTGATTCACTTTGGGAGGCCAGCATAGGGTTCAGCTTGCAACACAAATCTGTTGATGAAAGATGTTGTTATAAAGACTGCAAGAATGCAATCCTGTGGTTAAAAGAGAAAGTCTTGGCTAATAGACATGCAGCTAATTAAGAGGGACCTAAGGCATCTAGTGGACACTTTAGAAATTATAATTTTGATTTTTTTGAACATTATGTACAAAATAAGTTCCTATACAGAGAAATTTTTATTGTTGGACTTCATGAATCTATATACTTAAATAGTTTCTTTTTGGATTAAACAATGTAAAGATGTCATCTCTCTTTTCTTAATGCCTTATGCATACTACTTTCATTTCTGGTCCCTGGTAATATTAATTACAGTAATAAATGTTGTTGTCCTTAATGGAAATGGTGGTACTGTTTTTCTGCTACTTGTTCACTTTCATTGGTGTTTGGGGGTTTTTTGTTACCCAGGGGAATTTTATCAAAAATCACCTAGATTACTTACTCCTGCTGCTGTGGAGAGTGCTTTGCTGTAGTTACTGGCATTTTATTAAAGCATCTTGTTTCTTGTTGGAACTTGGACTGAAAATGCCATTTCAGTAACAGCCTTGGAATTCCCTGCTGGATCAAAGCAGCACCTTCCAGGTTTCTGTACTTTATGTTTGATGCAGTGTTACGGACTTCAGACACTCCCAGATCTAGGTCTTGCTGAGCATGGTTCAAACAGAACTCAAAACACAAGCTTTTATTTCCATACTGGATTAAATGTGGAGTTTAAATGAGAAACAGCGCATTTTTAGTTATCAAATTACAGTTTAGAGGAGATGATGGATGTTTATAAATACAAAGATTGTCACGTGCAGTAGGATCTTTCCTACTGCTTTGTGTGCCCAGGCAATTACCTGAATATTTGGTTACAGGGACCTATACAGTTAGGAACTCAGTTGAAATACATCTTAAAATTATGGCAAATGTAATATCTGAGGAATGCTACAGTTTAAAATATGTTCCAGATCAGGAAACATGTTTTAATTGCAACTCCAGTGTAGAGATGCAGAGAAAGCTCATACGTGCAAAGTTCGAAAGTTATGCAAGTTTGCAAAGCAGTATTGCAGTTACAGTGATGAAAAAGTCCGTTTCTTCCTGTATTTTTAACCTGATATCATTTTGCATGTTTTGAATTCCTTGCATGTTCTGATCAGAGCTCTGTACAGACTTCACTAACAGTTCTCATCCATGGGATCACCAATGTAGTTATGAATCCTTCATACAATACATTTCTATTTAACTATTTTTTTCTTTTTCACAGCACAGAGAATTTCCTTCAATAAGTCTAAAACATTATTTGCTGTTATTAGTGAGAAGGCTTTTATTCAGCAGATTAGAAACTGGTATTTTCAGTGAAGACACTGCTATTCATGCCATTAGTGGTGTTTTCTGGACATTTGCCAAAATGTTGACATGGAAAAGGAAGCAGGAAAAATAGTGGAGAGCTGTTTAGGGAAAAAAGTTCACATAAAACTTCAATTCTTTTAAACATTCACACATTTGAAAAGCAAAGGGAATTTATAGTTACACTTAATACTGGTTTAGCATCATACAGACTCATAGATGCTCACGCTGTCTTGTATTGGTGCCACAGTGTGTGTAAGGAGTTTCAAACAGAATCATTTGTAATAGAAAGTATGTGGAAGCACTTGCTGTCATTTCAATTATCCTTTCTCATATTTGTTGCCTCTGCTAAACTAATGGAGATGGAGGCTCACCTATAACTAAATGGATTCTTACTTAAAGCCTGCTCTCAGCCTCTGCTTTGTACAAATTTAGTCATGGTTTGAGCAACTGTAGCTCTTCTAAAGTGTAAATGTACCAGAAGAACACGCAGTTTAATTTAATGCACTACATGGAATTGCCTAATGGTTAAGCATATGAAGTACCCTTGTCTGTATTAACTTCAGAGCAGGTAATAAGGTCTATCACCTAAAAGTATTACCATCAGAAAAAAATGTAATCAGCTAAAATACTCAAATTTGGCTTTTTATATTTCAGTTAATTGGAATTTACTTATAGTGCCACTCTTAGGTTTTGAGAATTTGATGCTTGAATTTTCCACTGTTCCTTCAATATCATCATATTTTTCAGGATTTTTATTCAAAGTAAACAAAGTGCCAGCCTTGTAAAGTTGAGGGTTGTTAATGGCTCTTTGCTTTGCTGCTTTCAGCAGTGGCCAGCTTGTCTGATGGCATCCTCACTCACCTCTTACTATTTGAACATAAATTATGGGCCTGATGCTTTCCTGCTGTCTGAGGGCTCAGGTGGTCAAGTGATGTACATCAAGTGCTTTTCAACTTTCACAGGGAGGACTCACAAGTGAAAGATTAATTGTAACATTAGTTTTCCTAAAAAGGAAAGTAATATTTTTAGATATTTGGCCTCTTGTAAACTAACAGAGAGACAGAGTGAAAATACATTTCCAGTGAGAGTGGGATTATCTGTAGAAAAGTGCAGGTTTAAACTCCAGTACCTTAAATGGGTAAATACAAACTGCTCATACAAATTCTTTTCTCACCTCTGACTCTTGAGGCTTTTGTTTGCTTATAGCACACACACTTTATATTATATCTTCGAAAGACTTTCAGGATGGTGTGTGGTGTTGTAATGTACTATTAGTGACTGTTAGTGGAGAGCAGTTAGGATGTCCCCTGTCACAGAGAAATTACTTTGGAGCATCTTGCATCTTTCAGCAGCAAGTCATGTAGTTTAAACAAGCGGAACTAGTTTTGATTTTCCCCTTCACTTCTAGGAGTCCCTTCAGTTTGTTGTTCTGCTGGTGAAGACACATCTTGCAGATAATTGCATCAGCTGACACGTGGAAGAGTGTCTGTGGCCTAGAAAATGAGCTCTGCCACTTGTCAATTTATGTATAAACACACAGAGAATGGGCCAGCACTGAGCTCAATCATAATTCTTTCTCTCTCATCTTCCATCCCAGTTTGAATTCATTGTGGCTGGGGATATTTCAGCACACTCCTTCATTAATCGGTTATTAGATAAAAAAGTAACTTCAGATCCTTGACTCTGTTCTGTTGTTCAACAGTCCATGCAGTGCATGAATGGTGCTCAGTGCTGAGGCTGCTGCAGTGTGCAATGGAACTTACTGAGCCTTCTGTTCTCTCTTTATTGCCAGCATCACCAAAGAGAGCATTGTGGACATAGAAGGTGTTGTGAGAAAAGCATATCAGAAAATCGGAGGTTGTACTCAGCAAGACGTTGAGCTTCACGTTCAAAGGGTAAAATTTGGAGCAAATGGAGCACTGGTTAATTGTTTGATAAATTATCTGTTGAGACTGTCTGTCTATATACGTAAACTTTGTCAGTAAGGAATCCCATGCCAGAGAAATAAGGTGCTTTAAACTACAGATTTCAGTGTTTTATATGTAAAAATTAAACACTTCTGGTTTTAAGATACTTGGAGTTTATATTTCCCTGTTCTTATCTGTCATTTGAATTACAATATCAAGTAAAATAAAGTATCTCACTAGAACAGTTTGGCTAGGAAAGCTTGTAATTCTAGTTTTTGATTCTTAACTGCACTAGATACTGGAATAAAAAGTCTGCTTCTTTTTAAGTGCAAGTCAGGAGTTTCTTTATCAGAGTTACAATCTTCCCCTCAGTACAATGGACTGGAATACATAATTCTCACAGAAATAAACTCTCAGTGGCTTAACAGCATGGAAACTTTTGAAATCTAAAGTTCCTGGAGCTTGTGCTGTAGGGCTGGAGGAAGTGTAACTTCATAATTTGTTTAAATAGAAAGCATATTTAAACCTTTATGTAATATCCTTTTCTTCTGAAGTTTTTTAACTAGACTGTATGCCTATAATACAGCTGAAACCCAGTCACCTCAGGAGTAGAGCACAATGGCTATTATAGCAGTGAGGTAAATCTTAGCTAACAGCATTGGGGAAAATCTGCAGATTTTGAAGAAACATGTTTTAATATGTGTGTAGATTATCCTATGCTTGATTTTTCTGAAAGAGCATCAAATTCACTGCTCCTCTAGGAGCAATACTAGACTATAAGGCACAGCAAGGTGGTTTTTGTTCTCTGATTGTATTTGAGTTATCTCATAAAATTTTGAATCTGAAATAACTCTTTGAGCTATATTCAGATGATAAGTAAATTATACATTAACAAGGAGAAGAACAAGATGATCTTGTTGGAATCAGAACCTAAAACTCAGTGAAATCTGGTATATGCAGAGCTGGCATTCATGCCAAAAAGCTTGTCCCTCAGGCTGTATGAACTTGTGTGCTCAATTTGGTGCTTCCCAGAACAAAAAAAGTTACTTCAAATCTTTCAAAGGGAAAGCAAGAACTAAGCACTTCAGTATTGTCATGAGAATGCACAGTGTATCTCAAGTACTGGAATAAAATCACAGCCTTAGAGCGAGTAGCCTATGCAAACACTGTTTCAAGTCTCTGCTAGAAATATGCTTTTGTAAATCACACCTCCTTTTGAGCAGAGCCTCATGCTATTTCTGTTCTCTCTCAATTTCAGATCTATGTGATCAGTTCGGCTGAACCCCGGCTGCCCTTACAGCTGGATGATGCTGTTCGACCAGAAGTGGAAGGAGAGGAGGTGAAAACTTTGCATCCTCAAATGCTTTTTATTGTCTTTGTAGCTGAACAAAAGCACAAAAGCCAAGCAACTTCCTTAATGCGGTGATTCTGGGGGTTGATTAGGTTTGCATTTTACTTCCTTTGTGCTACCCAGAACTGTGTTCAACATCTCTGTAGCTTTGATGTCTGCAGAACTACACTGGAAGGTCAAAACCAGAGGATTTTCAGTCTTGTGTGTGTGTCTGCTGCATCCTCATAGTTGGGTTCTGCCTGTGACCTCTGGGAGAAGTTACACCTTAAACTTTGCTATGCTGCCAGTTTGCTGTATGTTCTTTCTAGAATGATCTAGAAGTTCTTCTGAACATAGAAATAACCCTTCACTTTTAGCCAGAGGGTGTTTTTCTCCATTGATTTTGTTATGATGAAGTTTTGGTTTTGTTTATTTTTTGGATGTGTGTGTATTCACTATGTGCTTTTGCACAACTGTTTAGGATGGAAGAGCTACTGTAAACCAAGATACAAGACTGGACAACAGAATCATTGATCTGAGGGTAAGGAGCGTGCAGTGCTGCAGGCTTGCCTACAAGTGTTTATTCTTCATATTTCTAATCCACAAAGCAAAAAAAGAAATGGATTTGATGGAATTGTATTGTTGGCCAGAAGAAAAATAAACAATGTGTTTTTGTGGTTTTGCATGGTATTGTAAAAGCACAGGATTTTTGAATCCTAAATGTTCACCTTGAATGATATTAATTAAAGAACATATATTGGTAGTTCAAAGGCAAACATTGATGATTTGACATGTGGCTGTGAATATCTGAGCTTTTTAGCTGCAAAAATCAAAGATGACTGAATAGGGACAATTTAGAGACAACTTTTTTTCTCAGATGTAGTTTTTGGTATCCAAAACCTGTAAAGAGCTTGGGTTTGAAGTGTTAGATGGAAGTTCTGAGTTTTAACAGGCAGTTGAGGTGCTGTAATGCATATCTTGCCAGAGAAGTTGTACCAGGCCATGGTACCAATCTCATTCTCTTTGTTTCTTCTACAGCATTCATGTATTTTCCTTTTTTTTTCCTGAAACACCTTTCTTTATCCAGGTCATAGAGACCCAACCTTCTGTGAACTCACAGACCTCTCAGATATTTGCTATTTCTGGTCAGCAGCAAAATACTCTCTACTAAATTACTTACAGAACTTTAATTCTTATTTAATGAAATAGCAGCTAACACTTAAGCATGTAACTAACTAAACATTACTATCTTGAGGCATCCTGGCCTTTTCCTAGGCTTTTTAGCCATTTTAGGCTCTCCACAATAAAATTTCAATCAATACTGAATGAGGACTGTGCTTAGCTCATTTTTTCTGATACCTAGTACTGCCTTCAGAGTTCTTGATAATGGCAGTTTCTCAGTAAATCAATCTTTGCAGCTGAGAAATGAAACAAAAAAGTAATTTATTGGAAAATTTGGAAAAGTTCTGGCACTGAGATACTTATAACGTTTCAACATCTGATCTCCTTATTTCAGCAACTAAAACTATTTGTGTCAATTGTTTTACTTGTACCAAAGTTAATTGTTTTTCACTTGACCTTATGTATAATACTGAGTAACTTCAGTCTGTGTTACTTTTCAGGGTACTCACTAGCTCATCACATTGGTCTCTTAATCTGTCTTGAATTAAGTATTTAATGAAAAGAATTCCATACTAAGGATTTTAAGTGAAAATCATTTGAAGGATCATAAGCTTTGGTAGTGCTAAGGCAGTGTACTGAATTGAAGGGGAAAAATCTGGGGTGCTTGAACTGCAAGTTTTACTTGAACATCTGGTGATGAATAAAAATAAGCAACAGCACTCCAGAGAAACCTAAGAAAATCCATTATCTTGAAGAAACACCTGTATAATAAACTGAAAGGAGCCACGAGGCCCAAAGAGAACAGAGAAATTATACAAAGGGAAATAACATTTAAAAATACTAGGTGAAAATTACTTGGAAGTGTCCTTGTTTGTAATGCAGTTGAGGGCATCTGCAGGGCAAAGTCTAAGAAGGTAAATAGTAATGGAAAAAGAAGAAAGACTCATGCCAAAATAAACACAAGAGGTGGAATGGAAAGGGCTGGACTAAAGTTCTTCTGCCCCATACACATCCAGTAGTTCAGCATGACCCTCCCAGTACTTCTGAAATAATCTTTGTCAGTGCGGCAGTAGGGCATCAGTTGTCAGCATTCAGCCCGAAGGGTGCAACTGCTGAGCTAAGTGGATGCTGTAACTCTTCTGTGTCCCAACCACTGTTGGGACACCCTTTCTTCAGCAATGTCTAGCACCTTGTTTTGAGCTCTGAACCTTAACTCCGTGTTAAGAAGTTGTTTTTCTCCTTAGCTCCAGCAGCTGCTGCAGTGTGGTGATAAACAGCTGTTCCATGCTGAACAGGAATTCAGGTTAGCTTTTCACAGAATTGGTGGAAGGATGAAATGCCAGATCTCAGTCCTGCAGTGTCTACATCTCTGCATACACCTATGGCTGGGTGTGCTCTGGCCACAGCTTGCCCATGATTAGGCTTGGGTATCTGTCTTGCCTCCCTCCTCTGCACAGGAAAAGTTTCTGTCTCAGACTGTCACATTTCTGTGTGTCTTTTCTGTTGCACCTCTCATTATGGGTTTCAAAACAAAAGCAGATTCTAAATATGTGTTATTTTAATCTGTTTTTTAAAAGGGAGTGCTGAATAAGCAGAAAAGATATTTAATGAAGAAAGGGGAAATTTCAGTGAGAGCAGATGCATTTATATATATATATACGTACATCCTTAGCACCATATATAGTGGAATCACTAGAGTAGGAATGCAAAGAAACCCAGGAAGTAGTAACTGATTTTCAGTGACTTGGTTCCATAGATTGGAGCTACTGGAGTACAGTTGGGGCTTCAAAGAGCCTTTAGTGTTTCAAATGCACTGCATAAGTAGGCATGTCCTAAGGAGGATTGCAAACATGACGTGTTATCTGAAACATTGTTCCTACAGCTGTTGCTTTTAGGAAAACCTTATCATGGGCAACAGGGAAAAATGTTAACAGGATAGTTCCAACAGAGATTCTGTGATGATCTATTCCTACAAGTGTGGGAGGAAGTCCAGCCACAGATAAATATATCATCTAGTTCTGGTTCCCTCAGTGCCCCGGTTTTTTAAGGAAGAAGGAGGTCACTGAACATCAAAAATAGGGACACTGTTACTTTGAGAAAGATTTACCAAACTAAATGCATAGATCTTGGTTAAGCTCAGACTAAAAAAAGTCGTTTGTATGCAACTAAAAATATTTTTGTCCATTTAAACACAGTATTTAAAGTAGTTAAGTAATTAGCTAATTTTAAATAGTGATTAACAGAGGAGTTAACTGGATAGGGCCAAGTCATGATAAAATGGAGCTGGGAAATTCAGTTATTAACATGAATGAAAAAAACTAGATTTCTAAAAATAGCATCACTCCATCCAGCTATGATATATACCAAGGGAGGTTTGATGATGATGCAATACAAGGAGTGTAATTAATAATAAGGAAATTACAATAGTGGAGATGAAAGATGCAAAGTATGTTGCAAAGATTGCAAGACTTCCACTCTTGTGTATATGTGGAAATAGACTGAGTATTGCAGTAAATTATTAACAATCTTTTGTTAACAATTTTGTTTGCTGGCAAAGATCTCTCAGAAGTGTCGGGTAGTTTAGGTTTTTTTTCAGGTTGGGGATGGAAAGTACTTAAATGCCAAGCTGCCAAGCTACTGCTGTAGTTCTTATTGTGAGGAATGGAGAGAAAATGGTTGTTATTTAGGGCTAAGGGGTTTTGAAAATAATTTCCAAAGAATGATTATGGAGAAGAATGAGCTCGTTCCTGGTGTGTTAACTCATAAAATACAGATCACACCCTTGGAGTAGAAAAGATGGGGGTTTAGAGAAGAGAGCTTGTAAGAAGAAAGAAAAGTCCTTGTGTAGACTAGATTTTTTTTTGGATAACCACAGGTGACTGTGAGGAAATCACTGTTGACCTAAGTATTTATTTTTCACAATGGCTTTCACTTGATCATAGAGATGTTTGATTTACCATTCACTTATCACAACAGTTAAAAAAGGCAAAGTAGACCATGACTGTGTTTTAAATCTTTATTTTTCTGCTGTTCCTAAGTTTCACTGAAGTATTTGATGGTGTGTAGACTAACATGTCGGTAAAATGACCTGCGGAAACTGTATTTCATGAAGTTCTGTAGTACATGAAAAGTAATGAAGAAAAGACCAGTGAAACTCTGATTTTTGTAGTTTGCTTCTTAAAAATAACAATTCAGGTTAATTCAGTTTTACATATTTAAGAAAAAAATGAACAAACAGTGAAGGAAGCACTAATTCTTGGGTTTTACTTCTCAGTTTATCTTTGAAAAAGTCTGAAGAAAGAAACAACTCAGATTCACCCAGGTTTACAGTGGACCTGAGTGATGTCCTTGCTCTGGTTTATTTTTTGCGTTCAAAAAATACTTTCAAAAAAACTTTTATCTCAACAGTATCTGTCCAAATGTGATTTGAATTATATGCTTTTTTACAGTCCTGTTGCTACAATTGTGTCTGCTAATGCCCAGCTCATTGAGAGCAAAGCAAAGCCATTTAGGGTCAGTATTACCCTGTTTATACTGCTCAGGGTAGAGCATTAACATTAAACTGTATCTTTAGTAGTTTATGGATGTCAGACTGTGTTATGTGATAATCCAGCTGTATACTGATCTTAATGCACTTTTTTTCCAAATACTCGATTACTTCAAGCTTGATTTCATTGTGTTGGATTCAATTTCCTCATTACAAAAGCTGTGTTTTTCCTGACTGAATCCAAGCTGTAATGAACAAGCATGTACAGTTTATTTTCTTGTGTGCAGTGATTTGGCAGTGTGTGCATACACAGTCACAGTCATTTAGACTACAAACTCCAGGTTCATATATTCTTGTACTCTAAGTAATAGTAAAATTTGAGTAAAAGTTGACTTCGGTCACCTGGGGGGTTAAAAAAATGTTATTTAAGATAAACGCTGTTTCCTAGCAAAACTTTAATTTGTCCTATATATAGTGGGATATTTATATAGAGAGAGGAATTGCAAAATTAGTTACATTGTTTAAAATAATGTATATTACTTAGAAAAATATAGATTACATTATTTAGCCAACTATGTGTTTGTTTGTGGTTGTATCTGGTGGAAGATAGGTAGCTACAGCAGGCAAACAGAAAAGCAAAAATGAGGGCAGAGCAGAACAAATTCTGTAGCTGATGTGAGAGTAAAAAGAAAGTTCACAACTTTTCACGTCTGTGTGTCAGTCTCACCTCTCTGAGATATGATCATGTTGGTGTGAACTGCCCTCAATTCCACTGAAGAACATTTGGCAGCACACGTGGCTGCTGTTCTGACACTGCAGCTTGTGCCAAATGAAAAGTGATAATTGTTTTTATAATCTTACAGTGCTCAGTTTTATCATAAATATCTTCCTTTGTGCCATCTGAATAATAAACACACAGGTGAAATTAGAGTGAGGTTATGACTGAAACTCATACTTCAGCATTGTTCCCTAAACTCTTCTGCTGTCTGTGACAAAGGTGATTATTTAAAATAATGAGTTTTTCTGTAAAATTAACTTTGCAGACTGAGTTAAAATATTAACATTGTTAACTGCTACAGCATTTAAGTTTCACATATTTGTTCCTGTTTCTGATTAATTCTTGAAGCAATATTGACTATCTTTGCCATAGTCTCAGATAAGATAGTTTGTCAATATGGATGTGGAAGGGCTCTTGTTGGAGTAAACACTACACAAAAAGAATGTCATGGCAAAATCTTATTTTAAGGTAAAGGTAGAAATAATTTAATTTTGACAGCTGTCTCTGTCTTTAATTTGCTGTGTTGTACCTAGGTGTGGAAACTGAAATTGTGACTGTGTTACTTACCATTGTACAAATATTGCTATATATACCAACATCTCAGTTACTGAATTTTCTTCAAATGAATTTGTTCTCTTTGTGTTCTGGACATCACACCAGTGCAAAGAATGTTATTAAATCTGCAGAGTTTTTTCTCTCTTTTTAAAATATTTGGAAATTGTTGTGGCACATAAAACTTTCGAGGTCATTGATTTGACTGCACTGCAGATTGTCAGATGCAGTCCTTTAGGAGCTTATCTCAGATGTCTTGTGGGTCTATTTAATTCTTACAAGGAGACTGCAGTATCACTAATTCCCAACAGTTATCCATGTTGGCAGTCTCTGAATGAATGGACACTGAAACTCAGCCACCTTTGGTGAAACAAGAGTGGTCTTGTCAGATCTAATTTGAGGTATGGAGAATTGCTGCTTGTTCTTGGTCTGCAGTTAAATAAAAGCTTCAGTGTCCAGTTCTGTGAATTTGGCTGCTTTCATAAATGCTGTTCCTAAGCATAACTTATCATTATAGATGGCTTAGGAAGACAGAATCCTTGCCCTACATCCTCACAAAGGACAGGAGGAGTTACTGCCCGACGAACCTTTGTTACTGGAGAGCTGTGTTAGGTATTGACTGGCTGTGTTTCTGTGCACAGTTTTAGGTCACACGATGTAATTGCTTTCAGGCTGGGTTTAGCAACCAATTTTCTTTTTCCTGGGGCTGTTTGACTTACTACTGCATTCTCACCTGCTCTGGCATGAAACTGCTGTTGGTTCACACCAAGGGTGGAAGATGCATTGTTTCTATCCTGCTTTATGTTAATGTCACACATCTTTTTTAGATGTGTCTAGTTCATCAGAAATTTTATTGGGAAACTCAAATGTGACTTAAAAGTTGTCAACTCTTTCACCTTTCAAGGAGGAGATGGTTAAGAACAAAAAGTCCCTTTGAGTCATCCTGCTACTTGGATGTAACACTACCAAGTTATGGCCATAACTCAGGCAAAGTCTTACCATATGTCTGGTTCTGGGAGACCAGTGTGAAAAAGGTGAAAAACTTTTAGGGTACTTTTGTAACTGTTGCTGAAAACCTCATTTCCTTCATTTTGAACATTCTGAGTAGTGCTGTGGTCTATCAGACATGGTTTATCAGACAGTGAGAACTGCTATTATTTACTAGTCTCAACCACTTAGCCACCTGAAATACTTCATTGGTCAGCTAAAATGGCAACTTAATTCCAAATAGCTACAGATTTGCAGTATTATTGCAGTTTTCTCTTTGGGTTTGTTGGTAAAGGGATGTCTTTATCTTGCAGAGATGATGAATGTAGCTTTATTTCAGCATTTCTACTGTCTGACTGTCTAAATTTGGCTGCTTATATAATTCGTTTTGGTTGGGTTTTTTGTTTTGTGGTTTGGTAGAGGAGTCATGTGAAAAAGCCCACAAGGCCTTTCTTACCCTAACTGAAGAGCTGAGTGCTGTTCAGAAAGAGAAGTAAACAGTGCTGTGACGCAGGTTTGTTGTACAGAACCGTTCTGCTCTTGGCAGGAACTCGTTGGTCTTTTTGTACTCTTTTGGGGTGCTCACTGTCACGTTTGAGATGCTGAAAGCACAAAATCAGATATGGCTTCAGTGCTGATGCCTTGCAGTCTTTGCAGCAGTCACTGAGGTGGTTGTTTTATTCTTCATGCGAAAAGTGTTCCAGGAATGTTTAGTGGAGGTATTTGCTAACCCAGATGAGCAGCTCAATTGTGTTACGTGCATAAACAAAAAGAAAATTACCAATTCAGTTAAATCTACTTCTGTTTTCAGCTACATTTACTTTTAAAGTACGGTTAAAAAAAGAAAACAAACTGCAGTTCACATCAACAGGTGTTATGTGGGCTGCTTAAATGTTGAAGTGTAGACCTTGGGTTTTGGATGTTTTTGTGGCAGTGTTGTACATGGTTAGTATGTGACTGTGTTTTTTCATGAAAAACATTGTATTTGGTAGCCTTTAACAGACAGACATTTCTACCTTATGTAAGTTATTAATGGCTTTGCTTTTATCATGCACTGTGTATTCTGCAGCTGTTCTAGTTCAGTGTGCTGAAAGCTTTTTAATAGATTCAGTGTTTTTATTCAATTTCTTGCTATAAAACCTTTATTTGCAGAAGCACATCTCATAAATCAGATATTTTTTAAAATGTAGAATTGACCATAGTGCCTCGTTTATAACTGAATATGCTATAAATTGAAATTAATAATTTCTCTGGTGTGCTTTCCTGTTTCCTTCTGTGTAACAATTACAGATTCACACTTTTCACTGTTTAGGCAGATACAATAATCAGGTATTCCTGAGGGAAGGAATTCATCCTTTCAGCTGTCCAGGAGAAGTAGTAGAGTCAGGAAAAACTAACATAGGATTCATTACTTTATCTTCTTCTTGTAGACCTCCACTAGTCAGGCAATCTTCTGCCTTCAGTCTGGTATTTGTCAGCTTTTCCGAGAAACTCTTATTCGCAAGGGATTTGTGGAAATTCAGACTCCCAAAATCATTTCAGGTATTGTATATCTGATCCAGCAGCTACAGGTGTGCTTTTTTTATAGTTACTCTGTGTACCTATCTGTACCTATCTTTTATCTGTAAATAAAAATGTAGTAAGTTTTTATTTAAAGAAACATAAATTTTCTTTCTAGCTTAGATGCAACATAGCAAACTTCTAGCAGGTGTCAGAGTTGGTCTCTACTTTTTTCCTGACATTGGCTATTAAAAGAGTGACAAGAAGAATTATATATTACTGCCTGATTTATGTAGTTTTCAATGCATATGAATGTTTAATTCTGATCATATGCATTATTTTTCAAATCAGTGTTCTCAGTGTTGAGCACAACCTGTTCCATTCTCAGTATTAAAAAAAAATTATAATCTAGATTAAAAGCACATTCCATCATAAAGATGTTGCAACATACAGTATAAAATATGATGCCATTATATGGCACAGTTTGTCACTTCTTTAGCAATGAGAATGTGGCAGAATAGAAGGTGGTAGACCTTTTTCTCTTTGGAAATGTGGAATAACAACTTCAGCCGTAAGGTCTGAAATGTAGATTTTGCTTCTAGTCTTTTTGATTTGCTGTATTGTTTTCAAAAGTCCAATGGCTTGATTGACAGATGGAGGTTTTTCTTCCATCTCATTGGTGTTATATGAGGTTTTCTTGATGCCACTAAGATACATGGCATGGGAAATCAGAGCAGAACATTTGTGTTAATGTGTTATTGTATGTATTCATAAAGTGCACGTCTTGTTTACAGAATTTTATGCTTCTGTATTTGTATTTTGCAAGACATCTCTTGACTGAGATAAAAAGTGAACTTTTTAACAAAATGCATGTAAGCAGCTGTTCTTTCAACATGAAAAGTGTCGTTGAACTAGAAGATTGGATGACTTTTTCCTGTGCAGTCAGTTACATAGTATGAAGTACTAAATGGCTCCCAAGGAGTTTATTTATGTAGGACCTTTGAGGAAGTGTGCAGTGTCCCATTGAAAGCGAGCAAGCCTCCCATTGTTTGGATGAGACCATATTTTGTAAAATTAACTTACTTAAGTCAATGCAATCCTTACTGTACTTTCAATTTAAACATCATAACTACTTTAATTTGAGGTTTTTAAAAGTTACCTGTTAGGCCACTGCAGCTCTCATGTCACACACTGGGAACTGGCCAGGTAAGTAATGCAGTTTTGGTAGGTGCTTTGCAGTAAGGGAAATGCATGTGATCCTTGTTCTTGTAGCTGTCTATGAAAATTTCCTCAAACTGAAAAAAAGCTTTATAGCTTTGGCTCATGCCCTCTGGTAAATTTGGGATTGGCTGTGAGAGATTTATGCCTTCAGTTAGAGAGGGTGGTCCTGGAAAAACAGGATATGCACTTTGCTCTCAGACTCTGCAATGAACCCCTGACATCCTGAGCCTTGCAGAGATTGGTTTTCACAGAATTGTGGGGGTGCAGGTAGATGTGTTAGTATAGATATGTATTCCTTGCTGTTCTCACTCTAAGGTGAAGGTCAGCTGAAATAGTAACCAACCCAGCTAAATTTGCAGATTTTCAAGACAAGGTGTGACAGTCCTGAGCTGCATAATTTACCTTGCCATGAATGGATGGATGGATGCAAATATATTTTTCCTCTAATATTCTTTGAAGAAAAATCTCTTTCTGATCTTTAAATGTAAGACCGATAATCAATCTATCATTCTACCTCTGACTGATTTTTTACATTTTTATTTTAATAACTGCTTAATTTTATTTCAATAATTCCTTATAAAATCACTTGCTTTCTAGCTGCCAGTGAAGGAGGAGCCAATGTGTTTACTGTATCCTACTTCAAAACTAGTGCCTACCTGGCTCAGTCCCCACAGCTGTACAAGCAGATGTGTATATGTGCTGATTTTGAAAAAGTTTTCTGTGTCGGGCCAGGTAAGAAAAGCTTTGCTTTATGCAATGTGAGAAGTGTGTCCTGGTGGCTTTTAGCAGCTGTGGTACAAGATCACACACACACACACACAGCTGAAGCTTTGAATCATTTCACTTGGTATAGTTTCACTTGCCAAACCAAATTTCAGTTGAGGCAACTGATGACAGTAAAGCTGACAGAGAAGTCGCTGTACATGTTGCTGAACAACATTACTTAGAACAAGCTTACTTTTAACTGTCAGTAAATAATAAAAAATGAATAATTTCTAGTCCCGTGCTCTCTTTCTTAAAAGCTGGTGGGACGTGGCCTCTTTAGGTGGCAATACAAGAGTTTTCTTTGAAGACCTCAAATGGTTTAAAGATGCTTAACCTCTAAATGCTGAAAACAAGTCAATAACAATGTATAAAATAAAAAAAAAATTCAAGTTATTCAGAAGGTCTTAAATTTCTTGTTAATCACTAACAGATGAGTCATGGTTTATGGGAAGACATGTTTATTTTAGACTCATGTAACTATCCCAGAAGACACACACGTGTACAAGTCCATTTCCTCTGAAAAAGACAGTTTTCAAATCTGAAAGTTCCTGTGTGCTTGAAAGCTTGTCTGTTTTTTCCACTCGGTCTAAGCAGAGATTCTGCCTCTCTATGGTTGTGTCTATCTTGTATCCTTTGAGTACCACAGCTGCAGTAATCCTGTCACTGTTACAAATGATGCTCTGAGGCTGCTTGTTCTATCTGTTTCTTTCAGCGAGAATTTTCACATCTATAATTCAAATGATTGTTATTTTTCCAACTAGAATGATAATTTCAGGTCAGTTAGAATTTCTGTTGTTTAATTTTACAGTATTTAGAGCTGAGGACTCCAATACACACAGACACCTGACTGAGTTTGTTGGTCTGGATATTGAAATGGCTTTTAATTATCACTATCATGAAGTGGTAGATGAGATTGCAGATACCTTGGTGCAGATATTCAAGGGGCTTCAGGAAAGGTAATTAAAGCATTTCCTTCTTTTAATGAGCAACTTTGTTTGACATCTCTTGCACTGTGGAATGAATTAGGCAAGCCTTTTATCCTCAATTTGTCAGGTAATCATTGGTAGTCTGATTTACAGCACAACTTTGAAACATATTTTTGCTTTGCTCCTACCTGTTTCTTTGTGCCTGGCTTCTAAGGTTCACTCAAGCCATAGACCAAACCATAGACCAGTAAACTACTTTTAGCAACTCTCCTGAAGTATGCTGGCAGGCACTAAGAAACTTGCTGTCTGCTGTTGAAAGGACTTCCTAAGACAAATGATCCATCCTTAATTTAAAATGTCCTTCTTTTTGTGCCACTACTGGTAGATTGTTCTATTTCAAAAATTATTTTAATATTTACTATATAAGAAAGTTTTCTTGAATAAAAGTGATTGTACCAGCCTGCATTTGTTCCATGATAACAGCAAGGATTATTTTCTGTTATTCACAGTCTAACTCATTAAAGAGCCAGGCTAGAAATTTAGGAAGTGGTTTCCATTTGCTTACAAATTAGACTGTTTTGCCAGCAGAAATGCAAATCTTCGTCTGTCTAGAAGGAAATTTCTTGTTTATATTTGAATATTACTCAAATCGAAAAAGAACTCAGGTAAATACTACAAATAAAAGGGATGATTTCAGTGTCTTTTCTGTGAAAATCTGACCTAGTCGATTATTTCTTACAAAAGGGATTAAACAGAAGTAGTATTAAAATATTAACATCAGTGAAGTAGATGCATTAATTTTGTTGAAACAATTCATTGCAGAATTTCTCCAGAAGTGGTTTTAATACAGTTTTTATGTTGCAAGAGGGACCTCTTGTGGCAAAATCACAAAATCATTATTAGGTGCAAGTTCTTGACTGTTTAGTATTTTGTTTCTGTTCTTGTTTCTTTGTCTGTAGATTCCAAACTGAAATTCAGACAGTGAGCAAACAGTTCCCTTGTGAGCCATTTAAGTTTTTGGAGCCAACTCTGAGGCTGGAATACCGGGAAGGTGTGGCCATGCTTCGAGAGGCTGGTGTGGAGATGGGTGATGAAGAGGATCTCAGGTACTTGGCAAGACATAACTGTGTCAGTCTTGGGAAAGTGGTAGTGAAGTGTCAGATTTGTACTGAGCACCTGACAGCCCTCAATAAGGAACTACAGCTTTTAGAGGAATAAACAGCACTTTTATCCAGATCTCTTGACAAGTAAATGAGTGGATGTGAAAATAATCCTTTCTTTTAACATAGACTATAGGTACAAACTCTGAAATCTGACAGAAAATAAGTGACAACATAAGTGAGAGCAACTTGAACCTTCTAAGGAAGTGTTTGTTTGTCCAGCAATTACAGTCCTTCGTGTGAATTACAACATGTCTTTGAGTAGGATTAAACAAAAAGATTCTGCTGCCTTAAGGTTTTTCTTTTAAGTAACACCCTTCCATTTCTTCCTTCCACCCCTCAGGAAAATGATTAAACAATCTTGATGAATTCCCATTGATTCACTGAGAGATCATTTAATTAGCAGTTATATATAAACTTTAGTAAAGACATTCAATGAATTCAAACAATTCTGTTCTTCCCTGTAGTATATCCAGCACCATTAGGGTACTGTGTGATTTTAAGTTAAACGATCTGTGCATCAAATAAATTTTCCATCATAAGAGTTTGATGGAGGAAAATAATTTCCTCAACAACTGTTCATGTGTTTCTCACTTATTGTGTCATACACAAGATGTATGGCAATAGGAAAAAGAGCACACAGTTTTTAGTAATCAGAATATGCTAACTAGGAAGAAGTTACATTGAGAGCAAGAATATTTTTAGGTAATATTACCTAAATATTACCTACCAGTTAATTTAAGGGATTTCCAGGACCAATACGAAATACTTAAAAACAAATGAATATACTTTATCTCTGCAATTTCTGTGTGCACAACCCAAAGCAGAAACAAGTGGTAGATTTTCTAAGGGTCAGGGTGCAGCAGCTCTGTAGCTTGTAAAATTCTGGGCTTTGTGAAGTACATCATCAGTACAAGTTTAAATAATTTCATTTTAATGATGATAATCTTTTTCAGCACACCTAATGAAAAGCTCCTGGGACGCCTGGTAAAGGAAAAGGTAACAATCATTTTAGAGTAAATAAATTTGGCACTGAATCTGAAACCTGATAGTGGAGTCCTAGGGTTGGTGTAAATACCTGCTTGTAAACAGAACATGCAGAAGTTGTGAAGAGTTGGTGATTACCATTTTTTAATAGACTGCATTCCCATTTTGGTGCTGTGTATTTAATCTACTGTCAGTTTTGTCTTTGTCATTAATAAGCAGTTTCAAACTATTTTCAATCTTTTACATTTATTTTTGTCATATGTTGTACTGAGGATACCAATCAGGCTAGTATGTTCCAAAGCCACTTCTTAGGAGACTTTAAAAAAAAAAAGCAAACCACATTCTAATAAAATCTATAGGAGAAGATGAGATCTTTGGGGAGGGGGGAACCTACCTGTTACAGCAACACATTTTACTGTTCAGCATTTGTAAGTTTACACTAGAAATAGTATTGAAAAGCTGAGAAAGAATGCACCACTTTTATTGATAACTTAGATTATATTGTGGGAAGCTATTGGGATTTTTTTTTAATTTTATTTCAAAGATTCACTGGTTCTGTCTTTCTCTTTTATTTTCTGTTTTTTGTATTTTTATTTCGTTTTCTCTTGTACTAACTGTTCAAAATTACTTATTCAGTATGATACAGACTTCTACATTCTTGACAAATATCCTCTTGCTGTGAGGCCTTTTTATACAATGCCAGACCCAGCCAACCCTGTAAGTAAAATTCTGTGTTGTCAAATGGAGGTTTTTTTTGGTTTTTTTTTTTAGTTTAAATTATTCCATGTAGGGATAATTTGATAATGCAGATAAAGTGTATTAATACGACCATAGAATCATTGAATGGTTTAGATTGGAAGGGACCTTAAAGATCATTTAGTTCCAGTTTTGCTGTAATTAAAATTATGATAACATGATCAGGTCAGGGTTACATGACTTGTCAAATGTTTTCAGTTTCTCTTCACTGGTGAAAACATACCAGAAAGAAATGAGCAAAAACTAGGAGAGGTTTATGAAGATATCTCCATGGTCAAACACTGCTGCCATCACTGAAAAGTGGCAAAAACATCCTTCCAGGGTAGCAGACACTTTAGCAGAAAACAGGCTTTTTTTACAGCTTTAGATATCAGAAAATAAGTTATTGAGAGGTAAATATTTGCAAACTATGGAACTGAAGGTAGGAAATAAACTTCTTTTTGTGTTTCCAGAAAACCTCTAACTCGTATGATATGTTCATGAGAGGAGAAGAGATTTTGTCTGGAGCTCAGAGAATTCACGACCCGCAGCTGCTGACAGAAAGAGCCAAGCATCATGGCATTGGTAACATGGCAATTTAAAAGAACATAAGTTGTGACTTCATTTTTGTCCTTTAGGGGAAGAATTTGGGGCAGAATTTGTTATATGAGTGGTAAAATTAGAGTTCTGTTACATTCTTACTGTTAATCCATCTAATTCTGTTTAACCATCGAGAGTGGGGTATTAAACTAGTGAGTCTTCCAGCAACACCTTGTTGAATAGTTATTAATAAATTACGTAGTTATTTTATTAATAGTTATTAATAAAATTATATAACAAAACTGTTACAGCCATCAATTCTAGATAGCTCTCGACAATTTACATGTTCAATGAGTAAAACCCTACTGTTAGGTTGTAATTTTTTTGTTGTGCTTGTAGTCCTGCAGTCAATTGTCTGTTTGTCTTGGGGTTTGTTAAGCAGGTAAGAAAACAATATTTTTCTTTTCTAGATTTGGAGAAAATAAAGGCTTATATTGACTCCTTTCGGTTTGGTGCACCTCCACATGCAGGTGGTGGAATAGGTAGGTGTCTGTTTTTTGTTTAGCCTGAGCTTAAGTTATACTGCTCAGTCCAAAGCAGAGTTTAGTATAAAATTCTGAATAGTGGTCTTGTTAGGTAAATCTGTGGGGCTGTTTATCCTGGAGAATTTAAGGAGAGAAGCTCAGACTTAAGAATCATCATAAAATAAATAGGCAAAATACTAATGGCACAATGTGGTGAGTTTAAAAAGAAGGTGATCACAAGAAAAAGTGCCACCTCACTTGCCAGGCACATCACTTTCAACTTTGACCAATGAGGAAATCTAAGGAAGGAAGAAAATAGTGTATTGTGTATGGATTTATCAAAGTCACCATCATACCAGCAGCCACTGGTCTCTGTGTATTTGATGAAGGTGTTTTGCAGTGAAGAGAAATAAGTGATTGCTTCTTCATCTATTTGAGAGCATGCAACATCGAAACAATTTAGGCCAGTCAGAACTGACATCAAGGAAGTTGAAGCTGCATGTTTTCTTCAGAGTAGATGGTCCTCATGGCAGAGTACCAGTCAAACAGGAGGTGCCACAAGAATTAACACTGGATTCAAGGTGTTCCAGCTGGAAACCTTCACGTAGGAGGTGTGTGGAAAAAATCCACCCATCCGAGGCTGGGGTGCTTACAGCCCCAAGGATTAGGAAATGCCTGCACAATGGGCTGTGCTCACACTGCTGTGTGAGGCTGGCTCCAGCTGGGGAGGACCTGCAGCTCCTTTGGGGTTTGGAACAAAGACTGACAGTGCTGATGGGCTGTTTTCATCTGCTGTAGGGCTGGAGAGAGTGACCATGCTGTACCTGGGGTTGCACAACGTCCGGCAGACCTCCATGTTCCCGAGGGATCCCAAACGCCTGACACCCTGACAGGAGCTGCTCTGAGAGTTGGGAATGCTCTGCCCTGCAAATAGGATCTGACTGCAGGCATAGCCCCTGCTGCTGATGAACATGTATTGATTAATTTGAGCATTATGATATGCAATTAAAAACAAAATTTTCCTTCATTAAAGTGCCACAGAAATTTTTTTTATCCTTAGTTGTTTATTTAAAGGAAAATATTTTAACAGATCAAGACTCTTTGTATTGGCAACTGCACATTTTTAATGAAAATTGAATACTTTGAATTAGTATTTTAGTGTCACATTAAATTGTACCATTTTTCTAAACATTTTAATAAATTATGCAATAACCATTTTGCTTTTTTAACTTACGTCAGCAAGATTGAATATTCTGAAGTACTGGCTTCAAGATAAAGTGACTGGATGCTTGCAAGTTAAAAATCTGGAGAGACCAGCCAGTTGATAATTTACATGAGTGTCAGGTAGGGATGCAGGTGAGAACATTCTTAACAAGAAGACTTCGTAAGAAGTTGTTAAAATAGGTTGAAATAAAGCTCTCAGAGTAAATTAGATACAAATCTGTCTGGTTTGTTTTACTTAGTATCCTCACAAGATAATGAATCAATAAGGCTTTTTTGGTTTGGTTTTTTTACTGATGTAATAACTGTCTAAAGTTTAAATTTATTTTCTGTCTTCTCTCCATTTTTTTGAAAGTTGTATAAAAGCCATAGGCGTGGTCTTTATTTTATGTTACTATTTGAGAATGGTTGCAAGTTTACATAGGCTCGTGGAAGACAAAAGGGATATCTAATATTTTCAGAAAATAAATGGATAGTGAGTTTGAGAGCAGGTCATGTGTTTTCCTTCCTGATCCAGCCTCTGAGATAACAAACAAAACAAGGATTTCAGGCATCTTTTACCAAGGCAAAAAAACCCCAAATTATGTAAGCCACCTTATTTCAGGGTGTTTTTTTATTTATAAATGCTGTGAACAGCCCAACTTTATACACTTAGAGAAATGGAGTAAGAGTATTTCTGAAATTCTTTCTACACATACTTTTTCTCAGATTATTCACTTACTTGAACTCCTCAATTTGCTGCAATGCACAAACCTGTTTCTCATCATCCTCGTCCTCCCAAGTCAGAGAACGTTCCCTGCATTTGGAGACGCACCAGTGTATGTGAAACTTCCTTTTGTAGACTGCATCTGAGAATTGGTTTTCAAGTTTAAAACTGTTTGTCAGTGTTGCTGCCACAGAGCAAAGGATTAAATTCCTGACTTGGGTATTGCAATAGTTGCTGTAATATTCATACATATTTGTAACTCCTGACTTAATTTTTGTTTAACATTTTACATGATTAAGCTTTCAGTAGGCGGTACAGTGTGGATGGTCTGTGTTATTGTTGCTACCTTGATTTTTAAATGTCAGAGAAGTCACATATTGGTTATGCTACAGAAAGGTCAGTGAGGCTGTGTATAAATTGTGTTGAGTTTCACAAAAGGGCAAATCATCTTTGCAGCTGCCATTGAACAAGACTTAATTTTAATGTCTTATGACAAGAGTTCTCCATTAGAAAACAATCATACTAAAGGTCAGTCAGGTAAAGTACTGGAAATGTAGAAGTTAAACTTTGTTTAGAAGTCACACAATTCAAGGAATAACACTTTGAAGCTTTGCTTATGAGTGTTGTAATTAATTTACTATGGAATCTTCCCCAAATTATTAACTTGGAAATCTTACACTGTAACCAGTTGTACTTTGCAAAGCTAAGTAGATTATAAACAGCTCATTGTCACAGACTTACTACTGATGAATCCAAGTTTCAAAACAGTTGTTTATTTAGCTAAGCCAACTGGAATGAATTTAATTTAATTACCTTTGTTCATGCAGAACCAGTAATATATTCCACTTCAGATGTGCATTCTTCTAACCAGGAGCAAAATTACTGACTTAAATTTCCGGTCCACAAAAAAAAGTATCCTGGGCTCTGTTTCTTGCTCTAGATTTGGCAGCAAGTGTTGTGCATACATGCCTGTAACAACTGTGCTTATACCAGTTCTGTTAGGAGTTATTCAAACTCATGCTGTAGCTTGATTTATTCACAGTAACTGCACAAGAACAAGAATTCAGATGGAGGCCCCAGTTCCTTTGTATACTGAATCCTTTCATGCAGCCTTTCATAGCTAACAGAAAATAATTATGATCATAAATCAAAATGCAAAATGCATTTGTCCTGAATGTCATCTTAACAGGATACTTTAGTGGGAGCTGCAGAGTGTTAGAACTTACTTTGAAACCCTGCAAATAATGAAGGTCTGGAAGACCTTTATGGTGATTTCATAGAAAGCAAGTCTGCTGTAATAGTTCTGGAAAAGTAAAACCTGTACTGTGCTTTATTTCCAGTAACTTGCAGGAAGTTTACCAGTTTACAAGGAATCCACATTGCTGCTGCCTCTCCAGCAGGTAAAATGGTTTTGGTTTTGTTTTCTTTCATTATACACAGGTGGTAATTAACAATAGTGCTATTTTTTAAACTAAGGAACTATAAAGCATATTGGTTAGAATAGTCAGGGAATCTGTCTGATCAAAACAAAGTTTCAGTTTGCTTCTGAAGTTTAACTGCATCCTTTTCCTGTGAAAACCCATCTGTGTTCGCTGAGCTGTCTGAACCTGCCCAGTGGGAAGGAGGACTCAGGCTGTTCTTTTGGCAGCCAAGTGCAGGCCTGGCTCCCCATGGCTGCCCACACCTGCTGGGATAAGCCTGCTGGGGAGGACCTCACAGCTGCTTGCTCCTTGCTCAGTGGGCCAGGGCAGGAGGAAGGGAAAAGCAGGAAAACTTTGTGCTTTCACCCGGTGCCTGTCAATTCCAGGCATATTGGGCACCACTCCATGTGACAGCAAGTGATGGAGGAGAATGCCTTGACAATATCCATTGTGGAGCACCATATGGCTGCCTTGGACTCTGTTTCATACTGGGGTTCCAGAAACTTCCTCAAACAGATTTTAATTATTTACTGTTTCTTCCTTGAGTAATAGTAGATTCTTTTTTGAGAGAGAAATCATCTAGGTTGGATTATTTTTTTAAAACAAGCCTCACAACCAACTTGTACACATTTTTTCCTATTCCATCTCATAAAAATGGAATTTACTCACCACAAGAGTTTTTTAAAAATTACCAAGATCTACAAGTCTCTTATTTTCTTTACCATTTTGCAGTTAAGTCTCTGTTCACTATATGGCAAGGGTACTGTAACATGAACAAACACTGCTGCAGGAGGCTGCTGCTGCTGGCGCTTCTGAAAGGGTTTCAAAACTGAAAAAGAGCCCTTAGCTGCTTTAATTACAGCAAAATTGCCAGTTTAGGCAGAGATTAATGACTTTGCAGGTGGCAGAGCAATTCTAAGCCATTTTTCATAGAAAGTGGTTCCTGCTGGCAGGTGCCGTGTGTCAGCAGCTGCCATTCGGGAATGGCTGTCAGCCATGGCACTGCTTGGCAAATGTTGCCTTCAACCATCCTACAACAGTGCCAATAAGGAGCCAAGTGTCCAGACTGTGGCCTGACTGTCACCTGGTGTAGTTTACACCCTTTCCACCTGGGCCAGTTCTTCAAAAGCTGGAGATGCTCCATGGTGTGGGTCTCTCTCAGCAAGCAGCTGCCCAAGTGCCTCCTGCACACATTGTGGCGATTCTGTGGCTCGGGGATTCCTCAGCAATAATTTTAACTCCAGCTACCATAGCTGATTTCTTCATGGGGAAAGCAGTGCCATGTGGAAGTTCCACTGCACCATGGAGGTTCTGGTTCCCCAGCATAAGGACATGAAACTGTTGGAGCAAGTCTACAAGGGGGCCACAAAACTGATAAGAGTGGAACACCTCACCTGCAAAGACAGGCTGAGAAAATTGGGGCTGTTGAGCCTGGATCAGAAAAGGTTGTTTGGAGACCTCATACCAGCCTTCCAGTATCTGAAGGGGCTACAGGGAAGACTCTTTGTCAAGAACTGTAGTGACAGGACAAGGGAAATGGAGACAAACTGGAAAAGGGGAATTTAAATGAAGTATTAGGAAGAAATTCTTCACTATGAGCGTGGTGACACAGTGGAAGAGGTTGCTTAGGGAGGTTGTGGATTCCCCATCCCTGACAGGGTTCAAGACCAGGTTGGATATAAGGCCCCGAGCTACATGGTCGAATGGGAGGTGTCCCTCACATGGCAGGTGGGTTGGGACTAGATGGTCTTTAAGGTCCCTTACAACCCCTTAGCATTCCATGCCTCTGTTTCTCAACGGGAAACATTGAGCCATTGTGGCTGGGCTCTAAGCCATCCGCAGCACTGAGCAGCTCGCCGACAAGCCCACAGCCGCCTCCGTTCTCGGGGGGGGCCGCCGGTGCCCGCTGCTGTTGCCCGGCCGCTGCCTCAGGGCCCGCCCTCAGCCCTGCCCGCCCCTCGCCTTTGGCGCGAAAACGGCCGCGGGGGGCGGGGCTCTGAGGCACAGCGGCCGCCGATTGGCCGGCGCGGCGGGCGCGCAGCTCACGTGGTGCGCGGTGTGGCGCGAACCGCTGTGGGGCCGGGCGGGGGCAGCGGCAGCGATCGGGATGGATCTGGCAGTGGCGGCGGTGGGGGGCGCGGGTGCGGTGCCGCAGCACCAGCAGGTCCGCGATGAAGTGGCCGAGAAGTGCCAGAAGTTGTTCTTGGATTTCCTAGAGGAGTGAGTGCCGGGGGCCGGGCCTGGCTGCGGGCGGGCAGGGCCGGCAGCGGGTGGCGGGCCGGCAGCGCCTCACGGAGGGGCCGCCATTTGGCGAGATTATGTCGGGGCCTGGTGCCCCCTCCCCTTGGCGTTTAGCTGGAAAAGCTCTGCTGTGGTCTCAGGCGCTGCCTGGAGGAACCTGTAGGAAGGTAGCACGGTGCTATCATGGTAGGCAAAACCCTTCTCGGAGAGTTTCCGTGGAAACGATGCCCAGAGAAGTTGGGATGTCCTGGAAGTGTCCAAGGCCAGGTTGAATGTGGCTTTGGGCAGCCTTGTGTAGTGGAAAGTGTCCCTGCCTATGGCAGGGGTTGAAACGAGATGATCTTAAAATCCCTTCTAAACCAAATCGTTCTATGGTTATATGATTTTTTAGGTGCATTTGTTCCCTTTTAACAAAGTTTTGTCACAGCTGTGTTGAAATCCCTTTCCATGGCTTGGGTGTTACACATTAATGCATCTGGCTCCCCGCGTTTTGCCTCCTGAGGGGCCCATCCGCATCAAACCAGGAAACCATTAACATCACCCGGAGGAAACAAAACCTTGTTTGCTGGTGCAGAGCCATTGTTAAGCCTTAAATGAAATTTTGTCTGGCACTGGGACAACTCTCCTGTTATATGAAATGTAAACCTGATATGTCTGTGCTAGGGTGTGGATAGAGCAGATGTAGCAAGGGGGTGGAAGAAATATTGCTGGAAAAGGGCTTTGCAAGGGACTGTGGGATGCCTGAATGTGAGTGATCCTTTTCTCTGTCTTTTCTCCTGAATTCAAAAGTATTCATTTGCTGCCTGGTGTGTGACTGTGAAACGTTTTCCTGAATCACTTTTAGGTTTCAGAACAGCGATGGGGAGGTCAAGTACTTGCGAGACGCTGAAGAACTGATCCGGCCAGAGCGGAACACGTTGATCGTCAGCTTTGCGGATTTGGAGCAGTTCAATCAGCAGCTCTCTACCACTATTCAGGAGGAATTTTACAGGTAAAATGTACAGTGGGTTTTTTTCAGGTAAACCTGAGCTCTGCTGGAGTCTTGGGTCCATGTTTTGCTTTTATGTAAAAAAAATAAGAGGCTAATCTTCTTTCTGCATCCTGCAAACCCTTATATTTAACTTTTTTTTTTTTCTTTTACTGGCTAAATACATTTCACAGTGGATTCCTCTCTGGAAACCATTAGTTAACCAGATAATTGCATATATTGTGGTAAAGAAGTAGGTGGTCAATATAAGAATAAACTTAAAAGTTCATGCTCTGACAATATTTTATTGAGTTGGTCACTTACTTTGGCCAACTTGACTTTATCCTTAACATAAGGATGAAAGTGTCATAAAATGAGACTTTTAAAAGTCTGTTATCAAACAGTAGTGAAAATAACATTATTATGCAGTGATCTCACATTTAGCATATTTAGAGTGTCTTTTTTGGGTTACACAACATAGCATTAAAAGCCAGAACTTGGAAATCTGATACAAGCCTTTGATGTAAGTAGAGAAGGTATTTTGATAGCTTTTCTAAAATTTGAAGTTTTTTTTTTCCCCATATTTCAGGGTTTATCCATACCTATGTCGAGCAACAAAGACTTTTGCCAGAGACCACGGAAATGTTCCTGCAAACAAGGACTTTTATGTTGCATTCCAGGACCTGCCTACCAGACACAAGTAAGATGATTATTAATTCCAGAAACTTGTGCTGAAAATGTTTTGGTTATATAGTGTGAAATGTGCAGCTGGCCAGTACAGTTGTGACTAAGTTTCCTGATCTTGTGCAGGAGATTTTTTGACACAGTTTTTCATTTGTAAATCACACACAAATATTAAATTCATCATATTTCACAAACAAGTGAAATATGTTCTCTTGTTCAAAAGAAATTTAGTGTGTGTTGCTTTTGAGCTACTAGTAACTTTTGCATTGCCTTGACCTTTAGCATTAATCTGAAAGTTCATGTAAAATCATAAAATGAGATTATATTGTAGTAAGTTTGTTTCTTTTCTTTGTTACAGCAGTTCTTTAGTCAGAGTGACACTATATTGTATCTTAGTACCCTGGGCCTAAAATTGTCAACACAATAATTTAATCCTTGTGAATTTCTGTTTTAAACAGAATTCGAGAGCTGACTTCAGCAAAAATTGGCTCCCTGCTGCGCATCAGTGGGCAGGTGGTTCGTACCCACCCCGTCCATCCAGAGCTGGTCAGTGGAACCTTCCTGTGCCTCGACTGCCAGACCGTGATCAAAGATGTGGAGCAGCAATTCAAATACACCCAGCCAAACATCTGCAGAAACCCAGTCTGTGCCAACAGAAGGAGATTCCTGCTGGACACAAACAAATCAAGATTTGTTGATTTCCAAAAGGTACAAGGGATGATGTTGGGGGATGATGACAGCCAATAATGTTCCTATGGTAGTTGGAAGGTGTTGTTTGTACTTCTACACGTTGAAGATGGTTAATTTTTGTTCTGTCAAGCCCTCAAGAAAAGGCACTGCAATTTCTGCAAAAGGGTTCTTCCTGTCTCTGGAAGACTTATATTTAAGAACGGGAAATTTTTGGTTTTCTTGTATGACATTTGTTGTCTAAGTAAGCCACTGAAACCCCACATAGTCAAGTCAGAGTTAGTCTCATGTTGCCAGTACATCATGTGTAGCTGCTTTATACAAGTATGAAAAGAGGTGCTTATTGGTATGTGCAGTGTTTTGCTCTTCCAGGTTGGTTTACTCTCCCAAATCCTCAGCACTTCACATCCCGTATTGTATTTAATGTCAGTCACATTAACTGAAATTTTCAGGTTACTTTTCAGAATTGCCACTGTGGCCCTTGTGCATCCTCTAAGCTGCTCCAAGATTCCTTAGATACTGATTACTGAAGGGATTTTTGATTGTTTGTCATATTGTAAGAGGGATTGATGTGGATGGCAGCAGTCAGATGCAGTTTAACACATCTGTTAGCAGTGTATCTGTTGAAGCAGTTTCAGATCTGGTGATGTGCTCAGTGTTGACCCTTCTGTCCCGACCAGGTGCGCATCCAGGAGACGCAGGGCGAGCTGCCGCGCGGCAGCATTCCGCGCAGCCTGGAGGTGATCCTGCGCGCAGAGGCCGTGGAGTCTGCCCAGGCAGGTGACAAATGTGACTTCACCGGCTCACTGATCGTCGTGCCTGACGTGTCTCAGCTCTCCACACCGGGTTTGTTGCTACTCATGACCTCCCTGAGGTGTCTTTCCCGCTGATGCTGGGAGCTGCTGTCCTGACTCCTGTTTCCCTGGCAGGGTTACGCGCAGAGACCGGCTCGCGGGTCACAGGGACAGAGGGCTACGAGACCGAAGGCATCCGGGGACTGCGCGCCCTCGGGGTCCGGGAACTCTCCTATAAGCTTGTCTTTCTGGCGTGTTATGTTGCACCAACAAATCCACGGGTGAGTCTGCAGAGAAAGGAGGCTTAAAGGTGTGGTGATTTCTGTTCTGTGTGGTTTTCCCTCAAATTAGGGAGCAGGAATGGGTAAAGCTTTACGTGTGCATGTGTGCCACCTTTCTGTGTTCGTTTGACTGTCTTTATATTCTCATTGAATTTACATAGTAAGGTTCTTTTCTTGTCTTTGTTGTTCATAGCATTTTCCACAGATATGATTATTTGCCAATGTTACAGTTTGTTCTGAACAGCTAACTGGCACATGTAGTTCCATTCAGCTTTCATCTATTTCTGCAGCATTTCCTTTTCTTCCAGGAAATCTTGTTGCTGCATTTTGTCGCAGAAAAAACAGAGATATTTTTTGTTCCCTCTGGTTTATCAAGTGACATGTTGGGATGTTACTACAACATGAATAATACTGACCAATCTGGGTTTTGGCATAGTATAATTCTGTAATCTATCATTCTGCTAATAGCATCATCATCACATAGGATAAAAAGAGAGTCTGGTATGTTCTGGGAGTAGAAGTTTCTGGCCCCCATTTCAGAGCAACAAAAGACCTTGGAAGTTCCAGTTAATGTAAGAATGCTTACAAAGACAATTTTAGTCAAAGGAAGTCGTATCAGTTTTACTCTTTTTTTAATCTCTGTACAAGCAACTCACTTGGGATTTTCTCACTAACTGAAGTTACACCATTGATTTTGCCTGCTAGGGAATTGGCTATTGGTTTTTAAAGGTATGAGGTTACTTAGCCTAAGGACAGCTTTTCAGAATGTGTTCCTCCCATCTAGATTTCAGATCAAGTTTTTGTGACTTAAATGTAGTGCTCACATTCATTAGTGACTCTGTTATTACTTTTATTGCTGTTTTATTTCCGTGGTTTAGTTTGGTGGAAAAGAGCTCCGAGATGAAGAACAGACTGCAGAAAGCATTAAAAACCAAATGTCTGTGAAAGAGTGGGAAAAGGTTTTTGAAATGAGCCAAGATAAGAACCTTTACCATAATCTCTGCACCAGCCTCTTCCCCACTATCCATGGTAAGAATCTGTGGCCTCAGAGAGGGAAGATTTCATTTGTGTAAATATTTATTCCTTTTGCTGTCTCTGTAGTTTTTGGGAACGGTTGAAAGCTCTTTGCCAGCTACCACAAAATCTCCCCCTCAACACTGGTTGTGCTAGAAGAGGAAAATCTATTTTTTGAGTATTTGTGGTGTTTAATCATTAAGGCCTGCAAATATATGAATTCCGAGGGGATGTGCCCAAATGCTCTAAAATTCTAGTGGGATGAAGGTTTTTTTAAATAAGAAAACTGGGGTGTTTTCTTTGGATGTTTAGTTTAATGTCTTTTCTGGGGCAGGTAATGATGAAGTAAAACGTGGGGTCCTGCTGATGCTCTTTGGAGGAGTTCCCAAGACCACCTCAGAAGGCACTTCACTGCGTGGGGACATCAATGTTTGTGTTGTTGGTGATCCAAGTACAGCCAAGAGTCAGTTTCTAAAGTAAGATTAAGACCCAATATTTAAATATTGTCCAGTGTGACAAGAGCTATAAATGTGCACTGTGCCTTTTTCTGTGTTAAACATAGGAAAGGGAAGTAAAATATTTCGAGAATATTTCCCAGCGACTGTGTGGATGTGGTTGAAGTATTTGAACAGGGCTAAAGCAAACACAACATAGGAATTTCCAAGTGTTTCTGAAGAACGTTGAATATTAAAAATACAAATTAATTGCACATTTAAAAATATCAGAGAAAAAATACTGAAGGGTTTATTACTCTTTTCCACAGGCACGTGGATGAGTTCAGTCCCCGTGCTGTGTACACCAGTGGCAAAGCCTCCAGTGCTGCAGGTCTGACAGCGGCTGTGGTGAAAGATGAGGAGTCCCATGAGTTTGTCATTGAGGCTGGAGCACTGATGCTGGCAGATAACGTGAGTCTGGGAAGGGGAGAGGTTCCTTCATCCCTAGAATGAGTTTGATTAATGACAGAGAACCCTAAATTGTCTTACTGATGCTTTTTTGTTCCAAAAGCGATGGAATCTGGGTCACTCATTTTCATTTTTCTGCTGCAGGGGGTTTGTTGCATTGATGAATTTGACAAGATGGACGTGCGGGATCAAGTAGCCATTCATGAGGCAATGGAACAGCAGACAATATCCATTACTAAGGCTGGAGTGAAGGTAGCTTGCACTACTCCTCTGTGTAGTCTGTAGCATCACCTGACTGCTTGTTACATGTCCTGATGTGACTTCACCTGCCAGATCTTCATGTCACCTCTGCAGCTGCCTCACTGTGGCAGGACAGAGGTCACTTGTTGCAAAGTTTTTGTGGCACATACCCAAAGAAGGTCAGAAATGTTACTGAGAGATAAAATGAGATAGTAGTGGACAGGAAACAGAAAATGGGAAAAGCCTAAACTTGAAAAGTAACCCCAAAAAAGGTTACAGAATGGTGTGTGTTTGTAGAAAAACAGGATCTTGTGAAAAGCAGTTTTAAGGGCTTGTTTCAGTATCATTAGCATTGTTTCAATATTGATCATCAAACTGTGTCTCGGGACAGAGACCTGGTTAGAAAGGGCTTGTTGGTGGAGTTTGGGTGCTTCTGAGGGGTGATTGTTGTAATACCTGCATTGAACTCCATCTAAAAGGTGTTATCTGACCCATTTGGTTTGCAATGAGTTGGTTTAAGAAGTGGTCACAGATACAGGTCTATTTTAATTTATTTTTTCCCACTGTCAGGCAACTCTGAATGCCAGGACCTCCATTTTGGCAGCAGCAAATCCAGTTGGTGGCCGCTATGACCGATCCAAGTCACTGAAACAAAATATCAACCTGTCAGCTCCCATCATGTCCCGCTTTGATCTCTTCTTCATCCTTGTGGATGAATGTAATGAGGTAATTTTAAGGAATTACAGAATAGTTTGTGTCAGAAAAGATCCCTTGAGGTCTCTAATCTAACCTTGCACTCAAACAGATCATTGAGAACAGTTTGCCAAGACTTGAACTGGTGGGTTTTGAGTATCTCCAAGGATGGAGATTCTGCAGTTTCTCCAGGCCCCTGCAGCGTGTAACAACTCTCATGTGTTCAGGAAATAATAACTTATATATATAATCAGAATTTCTAATGGTTCGGTTCATGTAGATTGCCTCTTACCCAAGAACTATTTGGGTTCATCACATCTATGCTGGCTGGTAAAGCAGTTGCTTTCCTTTCAAGCTGAACAGACCTGGCTCTTCTAGCCTCTCATATATCATGTTCTCCTGCCCTCTGACCATCTTGGTGGCCCTCTGCAATTTTAAGTGAAGCAAATCTCATGAGAGTGTCTTGCTCCTGCTTTTCTACTCTGTCTGTGCAGCTAAAAGCTGGCAGTACAAATTTGAACATGCTTTGCTGAATACAAGGACACTGCCTTTTCATCCTGTAGTGGTTTGACCTGCAAACTTAACGCCATTAGTCATTTTTACAAATGGCTGGTCACTAAGGCTGAGACTGCTGCCACCTGTCTATGTGGCATTTGCCTTGGGAACACATGAGACCCAGAGATTAATGTTGGTTCAGCCACTGTTCTGCTCAGAGTGATTATCTAATTGAGAAGAGACTAGTAAGAGAGACAGAGCAGGCTGAAAAGGAAGAAAGTTCCCACGCTGCAGAGTGCTGCTTTCTGCCTGTTCTCTGGCTAACTTGTAACCCAGGAGAGTTCCAAGAGGTTATAAATCCTAAAACTGCTTTTTATCCCTCCTCTGCTGTGTTTCCTTGTATTAAAAATCCCCAGGTCATTCTCCTGGACCTCCTGGCAGAGAGTTTGGCTACTGGAAGGGCTAGCTCTGCCATGAGGATTACAAGTGAGCAGGGTGATTGGAAAGGAAGAATAGAAGTGTTGTTCTGCTCTTTGGCTGATGCTGTGCAAGTGATCCTGACACAGTCTCAATATCCCAGGTGACAGATTACGCCATTGCCCGACGCATCGTGGATCTGCATTCCCGAGTGGAGGAGTCTGTTGACCGTGTCTATTCCTTGGATGATATCCGAAGGTATCTGCTGTTTGCAAGACAGTTTAAACCAAAGGTAATTCTACTTTTGAAGTAAACTGTGGAACAGTTGTTCTGTCTCAGGAGGTCCATAGAAACAGTCACTCTCCAGTAGGCTTTTCTCCAGCAAACACCAAGACACTTGGGGTAGTGTTCTCTCAAGGAAGGAGCCATAAACTCAAGTTATTACCTAGAAACAGAGTGTATTTTGGAACCTGGTATTCCTAAACTCCAGAAACCCAGCCAGCCCAGCTGAGACTGTTATAGTCCATGGCAGTTCTTAACTTTTGTCTAGAACAATTGAGGGGTCACTTCATGGCCTTCTCCTACCTCACCGGCTGCTGCAGAGTTTTTTGTATTTTATTGACTTACTGCTTAATCAGTTTGTGTGTCTTTATTTTAAAAGGGTATTATGCCTCTATTTCTTTGTGTTTTGGTAAAATAAAGAACATGGAAAATTGATCTAACTACAGATTTTTTTGGGGTCTATCCACGTAGCAGCTTGGATGGGCTATGTGTTGGATTTTTCATAAGTCTATGAACAGATTAGTCTAGTAGGGACAGACATGAATTATGCCTGGAAACAAGTCAGTGAAACAGGAGAATAGAAATTATAAAGAAATATATTATAAAATAATTAATGCAGCTATATACTTACTGTAATGTCATTATCATTGATAAGTGTAATAATTATTACAGCATAATTTCAACATAATGTGATTGTCATTATACTTTCATAGAGTATGTGTGAGCATAGAATATTTCAGATAAAAGCTGTAGCCAGCACACCAAAGGCTGGGAACTGCCAATCTAAAGCAAGAAGAAAAAGCTTTAATACTCTGACAGTGAAACTCCTGTCACTCTGTTTGATGCCACACAGATATCCAAGGAGTCTGAGGACTTCATAGTGGAGCAGTACAAGCGGCTGCGGCAGCGCGATGGCTCTGGAGTGACCAAGTCATCCTGGAGGATCACGGTGAGGCAGCTGGAGAGCATGATCCGCCTGTCTGAGGCCATGGCCCGCATGCACTGCTGTGATGAGGTAACAGGGCCGTGATGGAACTTCGCGTAAATGTTCATGGGAATGTCTGGCAGTTCTGCATTTGCTGTTTGACTGTGATATTGGACATAGTCCTGTGGGTGAGGAGGAGAGCTTGAGTCGTGCTCATACTCTGTCTGAGTATATATATGCCAGAAACACTGTGTTTAAGAGATAACTTGTAAAACTGAGGTCAGCTGGTTCAAACTGAGAACTTGCATGATTTTGTATCACAGCTGTGTCAGCACAGTCATTGAATCGTGACAGTCACCTAGTACTGTCAGCCAGGGCTGTTGGCAGTTTCTCTCCTGAGCTTTCACAGTTTGTAATCTCTTCGCTCTCTTCCATTTGCAATCTAAGAAGCCAAAGTTCATCAAAATATCTGGACCTTTCCAAGAGTACCTGTGTGTGTGATCTGAGGTCCTGAAAATATGCTGAAAAGCATCTTGTGTTCTGGCTGTTACCTGTAATGTGATTACTGCCCCTCTAGTCTCTGCTTCCAAACCCAGCAGGCCTTTTGAAATGTTGATTAGAGGCTATGTGATGCAGGGATGGAACCTTGCTTGATGGTTGTGTAAGGACACCCTTTGTATTTTTTTTAATTAAATTCAGCTTATAAAGAAACAGATAGCTTTAAGCTTATGGCTCAGCTACAGATGATTTTTCCAGGTTTTGCTTTTCAGTTTTGGAGGAGAGTATCATTAATTATATCTCCCTTTCTTTCATATTGTCTCTGTTCAGACCCATTTCTTTCATGTTTCTTGCTCCACTGATCTTCTTCCCAAATGTTCTTGGCTCAGTAAAAAATTTATCAACTTCACATGATTGCTAAATGCTGAAATATTAACCAGGCTGCTTTTCTCTCCATAACCTTGTGTGACCTTGGAGTACTTGTAGCAGGATATAATTTAACTTGCAGAGTCTTTACTGTTTAGGATTAATTAGGTGAGATGCGTAGAAAATCCCTTTGTCAGAGTCAGAGATGAGTTTCTGGAGCTGTCAGAAAACTAGAAGAGCCCCTGTGCCCATTTAATATATGTTTTTTCAAATCTTCCTCAGGTTCACCCAAAACATGTGAAGGAAGCTTTCAGGCTTTTAAATAAGTCCATCATTAGAGTTGAGACTCCTGATGTCAATTTAGACCAAGATGATGAACAGCAAATGGAGGATCAAGAGGACCAAGATGTAGTCAATGGTAAATTACTTACAGAGAAATTTTTCAAAGGGGAAAGTCCTTCCAGTCTTTACAGCTTATTTTGATTGAGCATGTGCTTTTCTTCAGTATCTCACCTGCTTCTCATCTAATGAGCTCTAGAAGTCTGGACTCCTGTTCTTAACTCTCTTACTCCTTCAAGCAACTCACCTGGTTGGTCAATGGAAGGCTTTTCAGTGCCTCAGAGTATTAAATAGCTAAAGGATGTTGCAGCTTTAAATGTGAGCATGTGTCCAAACAGGTGAGGCAGAAGCTCCAGCTGGGGTCAATGGTCTTGTGAATGGGATCAATGGCCATTCTGAGGATGTGACCAAGGATGCTGCACCCAAAGCATCTCTCAGGCTGGGCTTCTCCGAGTACCGACGGATTTCCAATCTCCTGGTGCTGCACCTCAGGAAAGCAGAGGAAGGTAAGAATTTCTTTATTGCAAAGAAGGCAGACTCTGAGGTCAAGGAGCAATTGTTACTGCATCTCTTGCTGTTGTATATGGGATTTTCACTCCTGTTAAAACAACAAACTTGTCAGGTCAGGTGTAAATCTATGCTTGTATGACAATACTACATCTGGTGATGCAAGTCCTGGAGTTTCTAGCTCTGTTACCTTAGTCATTTATCAAAACCCATCAAGCTGAGGAACATGTCAGCAGATCACAGCCAGAAGAGGATTTGTAGTACACAATGATGTAACCAAGCTAGAAGAGTCTGCAGCAATGGAAGCTGGAGTAGGAGCTTTAATGCATGCCAGCAACCACAGCCTGTCTTAAGCAAATGGCTGGACCAACTCTTCAGAAGCTAAAATATTTCAGCTGCAATGAGGCTACTCCTGCGATGAAATGCTGTTGCCTCATAGCGGATACTAAAGCTACAAAGCTTTTGGAAGGGTGTGGAGATGACAGTGTCTGTTCAAATACTGAGTACATGTAGAAGGATGATTCCTGGTTTTGTGTGACAGTGGTTTTCCTTTAGCCCTTACTTAGAGGAAAGGTGTGTGAGTGCTTGTGACTGGTTTTTCTTGAAGCTGAAGGCTGATGGGATTTGGAAGCCATTTGAAAGCATAGAACTGAAAGCTTTCATTCTCAATCTAATTATCTCCAATTAAACCATGACACAGCTTCCTGTGCAAAATATGGTGCTTTAAGAAAAAAAAACCCTGAAGTCTGACATTTCTAAACAACTTAAAAAGCATGTTTCCCTCTTCAGCATTGTTAATGTTAATGTGTAAATCCTTTTCTCCTATGGTTTGAGTAGTAGTTTACTGCTGCTGTGTTTATGCAAATTATTTTCTCTGCAGAAGAGGACGATGCAGCACTAAAGAGGAGTGAACTTATTAATTGGTATCTAAAGGAAATTGAATCTGAAATCGAATCTGAAGAAGAACTAATAAATAAAAAGAAGATCATAGAGAGGGTCATTCACCGACTTACACATTATGTATGTATAGAGATGTGTGGATAGTGAAAAAAGGGTTTTAACTTGTATAGGGTTGTAACTTACATATTAAAAGATATTTTATTTTTAATAGAATACATTTCCTGTTTGGAGAAATCTCTTTTGTTCTTCCATTATATTGACCAATGCAATATAAATGCCTTCTTTGTGTAACCCCTGTTACAGTAATTACAGAAAAAAACATTGAAATAAATTAGAGATGTGTATAAGTTCAAAGTGTTATACTATGTCACTACAGAAGTGTGATATTTTTCTGTATTTCTATAGTATTTGTTATACATTAGGATACAAAAATACAATTAACACTTGTATTCAATGGATAGCCTTAAGTCAGAGGGGTTTGGAGGCATTTTGGAGGAAATAGTATGACAAAATAACTACTTTTCACTTTTAAAGACATAAAACCATTAGACTGGAAAGCACTAAGCTGAAATGATACAACATAGAAATTAATTCCATTGAATGCTGTTGTTAAGAATCTTTTAGAGGGAGTTCACAATTGAAAGGGTTAAGTAATTAATAAAGGGTCCTACCAATATAAAAATGCCTTTCAAGGAGTACAAACAAACCTCTCTGGCCTTGTTTTAACACAAATCTTTGTCTGTTGCAGGACCACATTCTGATCGAACTGTCCCAGTCAGGACTGAGAGGATCCAGAGAGGAGGAGACTTTTGATGATGATCCATACCTGGTTGTCAACCCAAACTATCTGCTGGAGGACTGAGGGCTGAGAATTGCATTGTAGAGCTGACTGGTTACAAATTGGAAAATGCATTCTTTTCTTGCAGAGGTTGCTGTATGGCTAAGTCCTTAAATTCCTATGACTGTGCCAGAGTGTGGTCAGTAAAATGTGATGTCTCATTTATACTGAGCATACCCAGAAAGCTTTTAAAGACATGTCACACATATATTAGTTCCACTGATAGCTCTGAATTTCAGTGCCATCATCTGGATGCTGAGGAGAATCATCCAATAGCTTTTTTTCATCATCAAGCTGTGTAGATGCTTCTGTTTTAAATAAGATTAATTTTACATTGTTCTTCTTTAGTAGACATTTTATGCTATAGGTTTTTACTGTTTTTCTTATTAACAGAAATAAAAGCTCATTAAATGTTTGAGGGTGGGTTTGTTGTTACTCACATGTGAGATTGCTCGTTTTTATGCCTAATTTGAGGCTGAAAAAAATAGTGATCTAAATATTTAATGTCTTAAGGAAGACCAAATTTCCTGGATGACAGATGCTCCTTTTTAAGAAGATTTTTTAACTTCCTGTGATAGACAATGAGAAACTGATTGCTTCTCTTTCTTTTTAGATGGACTAAAGATGTGCAGGCTCCTGTTGCATATGTAAAGTAGAAAATTGCAAATAGCCAAGCCCAAAGCAAGGCTTTAAGTCATCAGGGCAGAAACCCCAACCTTGATAAATGTCTTGACTTGTAAGTGAATTGAAAACTGCCACCATTTGTGAGGTATTTTTAAGATGATATTTGTAAACCTGTTTGTAGATCTTTCTATAAGAAAACTTTGATTGAATTTCTGTTCTAAGTTTTTTACTGTAAACTACAGGATTATTAAATAATCTATTAAGAATTAAAAATACCTGAATATTTATTTGTCTTGTTGACTGCATACCAGCACCTAAGAAACATTTGTAATGTGTGAAGGTACCAAAATTACATATTTTATTTAGAAATAGTGTGAAATAACTGTTTCTAAAGGAGGCTCAGAAATGGAGCTGGTTTGTAGGACAGTATTCTTTTCCTCTTAATCTCTCCTAGCTTTGGAGAGTTACACCTTGGTCTGAGCATGTCATTAAAAATAACAGTTCTATTTAAGTAATTGAAGGAATCATCAATATTTGTCGTCAACACTACCCCATCACTGGGCACTAACTCCATCTGCAGTAACTTCTCCACTCATTTCTTTCATAAACCACATTTTGGCAAATTCTACATTTCATTAAAAATAGCCACCCACCTGCAACAACACTTTGATGTTATTCTATATTGTTCCTTTACTTTCAGAATAACATTAGGAAGATGTTTGGCCGTCATTATGTGTTTCCTCCTCCCCTCCTCTCAATCTTTGTTTGAAAATAAATACTCTTCATGTAGCAGAAAGTATTTTTTCTGCTTCTTTCCCTAGTTCAGTAGGCTAAGAGGGGTTTTTTGAGTTAATGCAGGTCTACTGAAAAGTAAACACCAGGTGGTGCTGTAAAGTTAATGTTTAAACTTGCTATCCAGGCATCAGAGTGGAGGGAACTTGTTCAGAACACTGAGCACAGTGTTATAACGAGCTCTTTAGGGTTTTCTGGAAATAAAAATCATCTGGGAGTCAAAGTTGTAGAGTCAAATACGGTCAAAGTACACAAATTACAACGCCTGGATAAGGTTTAAGTAACAGCAAATGTTGAGGGATGTCTCCTGCTGTAACTTAAAGATAATACTACTTGACAGCAATAACTTGCCCAGACGATTGCAGGTATGCTTTAGACAGAATCCTGGTTATTAAAGGAAATGCTCTCTGAGCCAGACCCAACATTTCATAGGTATGTAGAATTTTGTGTTTAGTTGGTTTAAAAATGTTCTCAGCTCTTCAGTTTTGCTGTATTGGAATGCAGAAGAGCTGAGTTAGTTCTGCCCTTCAGCAGTTCAGGTGGGTGATGTGAATGTGCCCCTCTGCTGGGAGAGCAGTGTTTTCAGGGCTGAAGGAGGGAGTGCTTTGGAGAGCAAAGAAATGAGACTGAAATTCCTGGATGTTAATGGGCAGGAGGAAGCACACTGTTGTTGCTGCCTGAATTCACATCAGAGTCACTTTTCCAGCTGGGTGATGGCTCACATCTCAGATTTCCTTTATCCACGCAGGATTAGAGCACAAACATGCCTCCTGCATGCCCTGTGCTGTGGTGGAGCCAGCCCCAGCCATGTAGATAACGCTGCTTTTGTTGGTTTTTGCATCCAGAGCTGTGCTGGAATTCTTCTAAACCTGAAAAAGGCCAAAAGGAGAGGGAAGGTTTATCTACTTACTTTATCTTCCTCTAAATGGGAGGCAGTATTAGGAAATGACAACTGATATTTAAACTTAAAGGAAAACATGAGCATCTCATAAAATGCTTTCACATGACCTTTCTCCAGCTGATTGAAAGTGTTTTTGTGCTCCTCTATCTGTTTATCTACTGAGTAAAAGTCCTTGTCTGTTATTCCAATGTCAGCTAGTTCAGAGAACATTTATCTATGTAACAGATAATTTCAGTTAAATATTACTTCTACTGCTGTATAAATAGTGTGGAATAATTGTTTCTGAAGTAAGGTTCAGAAATGGACCTGATTTATAAGACAGTCATCTTCTTTCTGTTGGTTTCTCTCAGCCTTGGGATAGATGGGGAATTTGTTCAGAATTTTATCACCATGGCTGGGCCTCTCCCCAGTGAGCTGGCAGAGAGATTGGGTCTGCAGGACCAGGAGGAGCAGCAGGGTCCCGCCATGGCCGAAGCACAGGGTTACCTGTGCCAGGCAGATCTCATGGCTGCCGAGCTGCCCCGCTACTTCTCGCAGCTCCGTGAGCTCGGGGTGACACACTACAAGCTGCTCCTGCCCTGGGCACGCATTGTTCCCGAGGGGAGCACCATGCATGTGGATGGAGCCCAGGTGTGGTGCTACCAGCAGCTGCTGGAGGCCCTGGCTGCTGCAGAGCTCAGAGCTGTGCTGGTTCTGCACCAGGGCCGCATCCCCAGCGCCGTGGCTGCGCAGGCTGGCGGGAGGACAGCCAGGGCTTTTTCTGAGCTCTTTGTGGAGTATGCAGATTTCTGCTTCCGTGCCTTTGGGGACCTGGTGGATGTGTGGCTCTCCTTCAGTGACCTGCCAGAGGTCCTTCAAAGCCTGCCCTACACTGAGCCCCAGGAACAAGTTGAGGCCGTGGCTGCTGCTCATGAAGCATTTTACGCCATGCTCCATGAGAGAATCTCACCAGCAGGTAAGGAGAGCAGGGTTTTTCGTATGACTCTCAAACATTTTGTGATAGCATTAAATGCAACTGCTGCAGGCAGTCTCTGTAGATACTTTTGTGTCCTTCTTCCTGATGCACAGAGGAAAGACTATGTTTCTGAAATGTACCTGAAACCATGAAAAAAACAAGGCACAAGAAGTTTCCTATGCGATAATAACTGAGGAAGTCTGCAATGCCCTTTGTTTGACTTTCCTTGTTGCAGACACTGGGATTTACAGTAATTAAATCCCAAACCTACCTGTTTGTATTACACACAGCAATAGAATTTCACCTCTTCCATGATGGGTACTTGGGATTTTCCAAGCAGATATCACCTCGGGTCTGCCTTCTTTGGCTTTGGAATTTTTCTGTTCCAGACAGACAACCAGTAGAGCTGGCTGAGTCACCATTTCTTTTCCCAAAATTTTAATTGGTTAATTAATTTTTAATTATTGCGTTTGTCAGGAAGAATTTTTAGTTTTTGCATTTGTATACTTCGTTGTACAGTTCACACTCTCTGGTGATAGCCCTTAAAAGTTGCCCATCTTTCCTCTTGCATCTTTTGTCTCTCCAAGTTCCTCCCACTCCAGAATCTCAGAAACATTCAGCATAGAATGGATTTTTAAAAAATTGTAAAACCATCACAAAGGCATGAAAATTAATAAATATATTAATTATAATTATGCAGGGGGTGGAAGGGCATTTTATTGAATTTCTACCTTTTTCAGCTCTCCATTGAAATCACAGTGGGTATTCTGAAATTAACTGCTTGGAGCACTGTCTGGTGTTCTACAATTCAAAGCTGGTTTTTAAAATAACTGCAGTAAACTGAATTTTTAATTTGTCTTTAATATGTTACTAACAGACTGCCTCTTTCTTTCTCAAGGCGGAAAGCTGTCCATTGCTTTGGAAATGGGTAATGTCTTGGACAGTGCTTCATCAGAATTGCTTGCAGTTTCTCTTCAGGTAACACCTTAAGGAAGTATTTCCAAAATTATATAAATTTGCCTTGATTTAGCTTTGGTTTTATGTACGGGATCAAATAACCTGATGCAAGTTAAATAAGATTTTAGCAGGTTGACCAGTTTGGTAAGCTTTAATTATTTGATTAGTCTGATTATGTGAAACTGCTGACTTAAAACTTGTTTCAGTGTCCTTTCTTGGCTGGTAGGCACTGATTAAGCTACATGGAGACAAATTACTCTCATAATTGCCAATGTTAGCAGTATACTTGCTAAATGACAAGATGTCTCCAGAAAGTGTACCTGTTACCATTTTCTCTGCAGGTGTAATTAATGCACCACCGAAGACATTGATACATTATCCTGATTTGCTGCTGTTTAAAATATCTGCTGATTATGTTAAAACCCAGACTGAGTTGTGCTAAAAGTGATGCAGTTGCACAGGGATGGCACAAGACAAGGAAAACATAATCTGTACAAAGGCAATGACATCCTTTCTAAAGACCCAGTTCCCTGTTCATAGCTGTCCTCACCCAGAGGATGTTGATGTAGGTTACAGTGCACAGATAACAGTGCAGGGCTTTTTGCTGTATTTATAATCCTTCAAAACTTAGAACCAAGTCAAGCAATGTTGTAGGTGTGACATTGCAAGGATTTAAGCAAGGCATGGTTTGTAGGGAGAGCAAAGAAGTTGTTGAGATGAGCTGACTATGCTAGAAGAAAATCTTGGACTGAAAAACAAATGGAAAGCTTATCAGTTTTCTTCCAACTTCATCAGCTGGTTTGACAAGAAATCTGTTCCCTTAAGGTTAATGACTTCTAGTGGGATAACACTTGTCTTATGGAACAATTAAAGATTTCTGAAGTGGACTTTCAACCAAGGGTTTTGATAAGGCCTACCTGAACCAGGTAGTTATAAAGGTTTCTCTGATAAATCATAAACAGAAACTAAGTACCTGTAAATCATTAGTATTAAATTCATAAAATAGAATTTAATTTAGTTGTTCAAACTGTGCTTTGTTTAGAAGGAGACATGCAAAACACATCTTCCCATACAATGTCCAGTTTGTGCTCTCTATACTGTCCAGGGCTCCCATACAGCTGTATGGCTTCTTACTCCAGCAATATGTCTTCATCAAACCTTACACACTTTTATGTATTTTTAATGTAGTATTTCCAAAAAAACCATTTTTCTTCAGCATGATTATCTTCCTTCTCTTGTTTCCAGGATTCAGTAGACTTTGTGTCTCTTAATCTTCAGTATCGTTGTGGAAATGAAACGGATTTCTACAAGAAATTGAGTGAATTCCAGGTAACGCTATACCGAGGGTTAAAATGATAGCTGCAAACAGCAGACCATAAATAGGAGCAGAATTTCATGTGCTGTGATGCATGTCTAAACAGTTCTGATTTTCTGTGAAAGCTCAGGCAGCAGCTATACTGGGAAGCAGCTGCAAAGTGCTCATTTCTCTGTTGCTATTCTGACTTAAAAACTGCTGTTGGAAAATGCTGGAAAAGATCATCTTGGTCAATGCTTATTATTGATGCTTTAACAACTGGAATGGCAAAATTCTTTTGTCTGGGACAGAAAAACCTTCTCTCTCACATGCTAAGTGTTAGGCCAATACCGAAGAACTGAAAGATATTAAAACTGTAGCATGAGCTCTGCAGCAGGGCTACCAGACTTCACATTCCTCATCAGCAGAGCCAGTGCTAGAAATGTTACTGAGGGTGAGTTTATTAGAGGATTAGATCTCATGGCAGCACCAACATCAGTGATGCTGTAGACTGGTACCTATTATAACCTTTATTAAACCTCTGGTAGTGAACTGCATTCTTAAAATTCATAAGCAAAGAGTCATCCAGCATCTGGGTAGCAGGATAAGGAGCTGCCCATGTAAAATGCAAAAAATGCCAAGAACATGGTTTTACTATCTGGCTGATGCTTCTTTTCATACCACTCCCTGATTTCTGGTTTGCAGAGTGTCTGGAAGGACAAAGAAATCTTGGTTTCTAGTATAAAGGTCCTTGACTGTGCTTCCATGGAAGAGCATCCTTTCATACCAGTAGCTGCCATTGTCAAAGGTGAGTGATGTTTGAAGAAGGAGCCTTTTTTAGTTAAGATCTGCAGGATAACTTATAGAGGAAATTCAAAATCATCCAATCTAGGCTGCTGCTATTAAATGGAATAACTTTACAGTTTTTTATAGTATTCTTGGAAAATTAAGGCTGGATGGTGAATGTTGAGGGGGGTGAAGCAGGAAATCTTTCCCAAATCTTTTCATCCTTTTCAGCCTCAAATTGCAGAAGGGGAGGTTTAGGTTGGATATTAGAAAAAATTTCTTTCAAGATATAATTTTTTGTTACAAATAGTGTCATGCAGTCTATGACATCTAAGACTACATCCATCACTTACATTTGTTTGTTTGCAGCTATTAATAAAGAAGAAGCACATGTGATTGGGTGTGATATTAATGAGTTCTTGGACTACTTACCTCATGTTTTAAGGTACTATAAAAATTACTGTAACACCGTAGAATACTACAATAAGATACAGTAATTAAACAGCATCCTCTAGAAACCTGTGTGCAGGGAGAGACAAGACATTTTACTGGTGAAGTCTGCTGTTAGTTGCTGAAAAGGCTGCAAAGGGCTGCTTTTCTGCTGTACCCGGTCTCTTCCAATTACTTGCAATCCTCTATCCTGCTCCTAATCCTATAATGTAATCCTCTTCCACACTCTCATCCTTGGTTGCCCAAATTGCACCTTCAAGCCAATAGTAACAAGTACATTTTTCAAGAGCAAAATGGTTATAAATAAACAAATCCAATAGAGGCTTTCCTAGGGGAGAAGCCAATTGAGCTTATGGAAATGTGGAAGATGTCATTGTGCAGGGAGATGCTAAGGATTACAGTGCTGGGAAACTCATGAAGCAGTTGTGGCATGGAAATTGCTGCTCACTGCAGGGATTTTGTTTACACTTCTGACCTAACTAACGAATTATGAGACTCTACATGCCAAGAGCTGTTCTGCAGTTACTCACTGCCCTCCATCTTCGTGTGCCAGCTGGGAGAGAGCAGAGTTAGATTGATCAGTTGTCAAAGGAACTGTATGTGGCTATGTGACCTGAATGGGAAGCAAACTTCCTTTATAGTCCGTGTTTGCAAGTTTTATGGCAATGGCATCCACCTTGGAAATTTTAATTTCTGTTTATTATATTTCCAGTGAAACAAATACTCTACAGGAAAACTCAGATGCTGTTCTTGCCCCTCGGTCCTCCTATCAAACAGTCTGGGAAATGTTTGCTGGACAGTCTGAATCAGAGAGGGATTCTTTCCTGCAAGATGTTTTCCCAAGTGGGTTCCTCTGGGGCATATCCACAGGTGCCTTTAACATCGAAGGAGCTTGGGCAGAGGATGGCAAAGGAGAGAGCATCTGGGACCAGTTTGGACATGAGGGCCATGTCCACATGAACCAAACAGCAGACGTGGCATGTGACAGCTACTATAAAACCAGCTATGACATTTACCTGCTTAAGGGCCTTCATCCCCAGTTGTACAAATTTTCTGTATCCTGGTCTAGAATTTTCCCTGCTGGCACCAACAAGACCATCAATTCCAAGGGTGTTGATTATTACAACCGCTTAATTGACCGCTTGTTAGACTCCAACATTGAGCCCATGGTGACTCTGTTCCACTGGGACCTGCCCCAAGCTCTGCAGGCTCTTGGTGGCTGGCAGAATGAAAGTATCATAGATGCTTTTGTGAGCTATGCAGATTTCTGCTTTTCCACGTTTGGGGATCGGGTCAAGCTCTGGGTTACGTTCCATGAGCCCTGGGTTATCAGCTACGCTGGCTATGGCACCGGAGAGCATCCTCCAGGAATCACTGACCCAGGAGCAGCATCTTACAAGGTAAGGGCACAGGAATAATTGAGATCCTACAGCTACTCTTGTTGGGTTGTTTTCCACGATGGTTCTGTGCTTTAACAATGTTCAAACCTAATGTGGCCTCTCCTCTGAGACAACTATCTGGTTGCTGGATTTATGATACTTGTTAAAAATGGGTTAGTTAATGGATGCCAGGTGTTGTTATTTTATTTTTCTATTCTGAAAGCTGATGTAGATGGATAGTCAGATTCTTTTGCTTATTCCAAAACCTACTACACTCCTTGTCAATCATTATTTGTTTTGTCAAGGTGTTTTTTTTTGGATGGAGAAGACGTTTTCACATGGTAATAAGCCTGCTTCAGAGTTTTTGTGCAATGTAGTGTGACACATTTTCCTCTGCTTTCTGCTTCCAGGTTGCTCACACAATTCTCAAGGCTCATGCCAGGGTCTGGCACCTGTATAATGACAAATACCGTTCTCAGCAACTGGGAAAAGTGGGGCTGGTGCTGAACTCAGACTGGGCTGAACCCAAGACTCCATCCAGCTCCGAGGATGTGAGGGCATCTGAGAGGTACCTGCAGTTCATGCTTGGCTGGTTTGCTCACCCCATATTTGTTAATGGTGATTACCCAGATATCCTTAAGGCTCAGATCCAGGAAGTGAACCAGCAGTGCTCCATGACAGTTGCACAGCTGCCTGTGTTTACAGAGGAGGAGAAGACCTTGGTGAAAGGGACTGCAGATTTCTTTGGCCTTTCTCATTACACTTCCCGCCTGGTCAGTGCTGGGACTAACGGAATGTGCACACCAGACTACGAGAGCATTGGGAACTTCTCCTTGCATGTAGATCCTTCCTGGCCACAGGCTGCCTCTTCTTGGATCCATGTGGTCCCTTGGGGATTAAGAAGGCTGCTGAAGTTTGTATCCCAGGAATACACAGGATCAAAGATCCCAATATACATAGCAGGGAATGGTGTGCCGACAGGAGACACAGGGGATCTCTTCAATGACACTCTGAGAGTGGATTATTTCCGCCAGTACATCGATGAGGCCCTGAAAGGTATGGAGAAATTAATTTTTTTTTTTTTTTATGGCAAGTGGTTACTCTAGCCCTTCCATGATGGTTAACTTTAAAACATCACCACTTTCACAGTGATGTTGTATAGCTGCCTGTTGTGTAGGTACCAAGTGTGACTTTATATACTTAAGCCTATCTGGTGTCCAGATATGGAGCTCTCCATTCTCTTTCAATATTGGAATGCATTTTTTTTACATATGGATTAATGTAGCCTGGTCAGTCCCTCTGTGAGAGCACTGTTCATACACTCCAATTCCTCTGGAGATGACTGGCCTGCAGGCTCTTGCCTGTAGACCTCTCATAAATTGGGGCTGAATTTATCAATTTAACTTTACCAGTTAATCAGATCTAATTGGCAGTGACCACTTCAGACAGGAAATATCTTCCTAAAATTTCTACCTCAGTCATTTTGAGAATGTTTAGGTTATGCTTGTAGAATGTTCAAGTTATGCTTGTATCTTTGCAAGATGTGTATCTTTTGACATAAAAAAGCGTTAGTGGCAAGTTCTGGACAAACATATAGTGCTGAGATTTCAAATAGAGATTGACTCATACTCTCTGGATACACTAAACAATACTGTCAGTTAAACATTAAATAGGCTGTATTAAATATGTTGGTGATAAGTGTGTACAGCATTTGATCTGCTTGACCTAGATCTCAACATACTGCTAGAAATGTTGAAAGAGCTACAGAAAACAAAATTTAGCATTGCTGTTATGCCTCAGCAGAAGTAAAGAAGATGGACTGCACATGGAAGTGAACTTTTCTTGAATGAGAGGGATTTAGTGCTTTTTTGTAAGCAATGTGAGGAGGTATGCTGAACTTGCTTCTGCTGCTGTTGGGTACACTGTTCTGCTAAAAGAAGCTCTCTTGTGCTCAGGGAATATAGGCAAGCACTAAATACCTGCAATGATTCAGTTTAATTACAGTGTTAAATCTAAAAGTGCACCATACACCTAAATTGATGAAATCTGCTTGAAAACAAGAACACAGGGGAAGGGATACTGGTGGCATAAATGTCCTGTACTCAGATACTTCATGACTAATACTTCTTTTCTTACACATTTCTATCACTAAGCATTTCACCAGCTCCTATTACGGTGCTGACTGCTTCTCCTGACAGATACTCTTAATTGTTCATGAAGATTTTTAACCTTTTAACCATTTGTAAGTGGTTTGGCTTGTCACACATATCCTTGGCTGTGATGGTTCTGTTGTGCTGAGCTGTGTTCAGGAAACGTCCAGGTGGGTGATTAACAATGTCTCCTTGTTTCTGTGGCAGCGGTGAAACTGGATGCCGTTGATGTCCGATCCTACATTGCTCGATCCCTGCTTGATGGCTTTGAAGGCCCAGTGGGATACAGCCTAAAATTTGGCCTGCATCACGTGGACTTTGAAGATAGCAACAGACCAAGGACTCCCAAGGCATCTGCTTACTTCTATTCTAGTGTTATTGAAAAAAATGGTTTTCCATCTCAAGCCTTGGGCAGATCTTCTGCACCGGTGGTGTTTGACCGACCTGTGCCATCAAAGCTGCCAAATTTACCAGCATCAGAAGTTCCCTCCAAGGCAAAGGTTGTCTGGCAGAAGTTTTCATCCCAGACTGCCTTTGAAAGAGACATGTATTTTTATGGGACATTCCCAGAGGATTTTACATGGGGTGTGTCTTCCTCTTCCTACCAGATAGAGGGAGGCTGGGATGCTGATGGCAAAGGACCCAGCATTTGGGATAACTTCACCCATGTCCCAGGGAATGTAAACAATAATGATACTGGAGATATAGCTTGTGATAGCTACAACAAGGTGGAGGAAGATATTTACATGCTGAAAGCCTTAGGGGTAAAGAACTATCGTTTTTCCGTGTCCTGGCCTCGAATTTTCCCCACTGGAAGGAACAACTCAATCAACAGCCATGGAGTCGCCTACTACAACCGTCTCATTGATGGACTGATTGCAAACAACATCACTCCAATTGTCACTCTCTACCACTGGGACCTACCACAAACTCTCCAGGACATCGGTGGCTGGGAGAGCGATGAGATCATTGACCTGTTTGACAGCTTTGCAGACTTCTGTTTCCAGACGTTTGGGGACAGGGTGAAGTTCTGGAATACGATCAATGAACCCAACATCATTGCCTGGCTAGGCTATGGCGAGGGGTTGTTCCCACCCAATGTCAAGGACCCTGGCAATGCTCCCTACAGGGTTGCCCACATCTTACTGAAAGCTCATGCCAGGGTCTACCACACCTACGATGACAAATACAGAGCGAGTCAGGGAGGGATCATTGCCCCGTGCCTCTTCACCACCTGGGCAGAGCCAAAGACACCAAGTGACCCCAGGGACATTGAAGCTGCTGACAGGTACCTGCAGTTTTTGTTTGGTTGGTTCGCACACCCCATTTACAAGAACGGGGACTACCCCGAGGTCATGAAGTGGAAAGTTGGGAACAGGAGTGAGCTCCAGAACCTGCCATCCTCACGCCTGCCGGTTCTGACAGCGGAGGAGCGTGAATACATCCGGGGCACCGCAGATGTCTTCTGCTTCAACATATACTCCTCCAAAATTGTGAGCCATTCAACAACACGTCTGAGCCCCTTCTCTTATGAATATGACCAGGAAGTTTCAGTAACGGTTGACAGCTCCTGGCCCTCCTCATCTCTTCCTGACCATCGGCCTGTGGCCTGGGGTCTGAGGAGGCTACTGAACTGGATCAAAGAGGAATATGGAAACCCCCCCATATATATCATTGAGAATGGTGTGGGGGCAAGGGCCAAATCAGATATTGATGACAATGCCAGGATATTTTACTTCAAAACATACATTGATGAAGCTTTAAAAGGTACCAGAATTTGCTTTTGCTCTGTTGGTGTTGTGTGTCTCCTCTCTAGATTTCTGGTTACTTAACTCCTTACTTAAAAGAGTACTTTTCAAAAATGATTGATATCAGTCTTTAAATAGTCCGAACACAATATAAACATGGTGTTTCTTTTTATGATCTCTTTTGCATGTACCTTTTTTCCTCCAACTATGAAGATTCTCTCAATTATCTTAGTTGACCAGTGCCACCTGTATGAAACTAGGAGCCTGTATGTGCTTGCATGTGAATTTCTTAGGGTTCATTTAATGTTTAATTATGCCACTCATGCTCCTCCATTTTTTTCTGGTTTTTCAGCTTACAAGGTAGATGGTGTTAATCTGAAAGGATACAATGCTTGGTCTCTGATGGATAACTTTGAATGGGTGGATGGTTATGATCCAAGATTTGGATTGCACCAGATTGATTTTGACAACCCCAACAGGCCGAGAACGCCAAAGCGCTCTGCTGTGTACTATGCAGAAGTCATCCACAATAACGGCATCCCACTGCCCAAGGAAGATGAATTTTTATATGGAGAGTTTCCAGAGAACTTCTCGTGGAGCGTAGCAACTGCAGCTTACCAGGTCAGGAAACTGAGATGGACTCCTGAAGTATCTGAGGATAGTTAATTCTTTGTGTGGCACCACAAAGAGTAACAGGCTGAATTCTTTGCTAGGCTGAGACCTGAATTTGAGTTTGCTAATAATTCTTGCCCCATTTTCAATTACAGATTGAGGGAGGATGGAGAGCAGATGGGAAAGGACTTAGCATTTGGGACAAATATTCCCACACTCCCTTGAGAATTGGCAAAGATGCGACTGGAGATGTAGCTTGTGACAGCTACCACAGGATTGAGGAGGATGTGGAAATGCTGAAAAGCCTCAAGGTGTCTCACTATCGCTTCTCAATCTCCTGGTCCCGTGTTCTCCCAGACGGGACCACCAGATACATCAATGAAAAGGGACTGAACTACTATGAAAGGCTGATCGATGCCCTTCTGGCAGCCAACATTGTGCCTCAGGTAACTACACCCAGTAACTTTCAGGTAACTGAAAAATAGCAAATGCCAAATCTGATGCTCAGAGCACTGTGTGTGTTTCTGTCCATACCCTCCTTCACACAGATATTTTTTCATGGTTTTTCATTTCATTTCGTGAAGAAACATGGGGTATTGCATAAGAAAATTAACCTGGAATGTAGGGATACGTTGAAATTACTACCCAGAAAGACCGCAGTTGTTGGCTGTTTCCAATTGCCTTCTTGTTCCTTTACATTGGAAATAGCTTCCACAGGGACCTGTGCAGGGATCTTTCAGACACTGAGGTGAGCCTAACATAGTTTCCAGGATCTTCCTTCTTGCTTTTCTCAGAAATGGATGTAACTTTATTCTTTTCCTGGGAGTCAGGAAGCTCCACTGGTGTTATTTTTCACATACAACGGACAGTGACCTCACCTCTGCATCAATCAGCTATTTCAGCACTGTTGAATGACTCTGAGCTGTCCTCATATCTCTGTAGCAGCCCAGACAGGTGTTCTAGTGGATTGTGTTTTACCTGAGAGTCAGTGCAGGTGCAGCAGTTCTTCACTGATGAGTTTTTGCTGTCACAAGGTGGTTTTTGGTAATAGCTTCATCTTCACCATTAGGCTGTCCCTAAAGAAACTGGCAAAAATTTATTTTATTGAGTGCATGAGTGATCAATACAACATCAAGCTATGTTAGGAACAGGTAACTGCAGATCAAAGCACAGTTTATTTGTGGTCATAAATGAATCTGAGTTACTGTGAGAGTGAGTTGTTGAGTCCTTTGTCCTGCTGTCTTTCCTCACAGGTAACTCTCTATCACTGGGACCTCCCACAGGCACTGCAGAACATTGGTGGGTGGGAGAATGATGCTATAGTTCAGAGATTTAAGGAATATGCTGAGCTGCTTTTCCAGAGGCTGGGCGATAAAGTGAAATTTTGGATAACCCTCAATGAACCCTACAACACTGCCTATCTTGGCTATGGCGTTGGCACAGCTGCTCCAGGTAAGACTGCTGTGCATAACCTCAGAGCCCTCATGGCACTGTCAGCACAATTGTTCTATGCTGCAGCAGGGTAGTTCCTTGGGGCTTGCAAAGGTAGAACAAGGAAAATGGTGAGCTGTGGATAGATAGGGTTTGGATTGCTATGGTGTGGTGAACAGGTCCTTCTTTTACTCTGCCTGTCACCTCCAGGCCTGGATTACACTTGCTGCCTGGAGTAGATCTTATTTCCAGACCAGTTCCAGGGACTGTGGAGAAGAGATAAGGCTGAAGGAAGACCCAGCTTAGCAGCAGGGTAGAACCAAGAGAAGAAGGGATGTGATCTGACATGAACACACAGCTTTCTGCTTTCCAAACTGGCAGCAGCCAGTTGCCAGGGCTGGCAGTCCATGTCCCACTCCAGAGGGAGAAGGGGGCAATGCAGGGTCCTGCTTGCACAGCCTTCCCATGGCAGCTGCTCCTTCAGCTGCCTCTGCCGAGTGCTGATTCCAGCCCAGGGCTGGGCTTGGGGCACCAAGTGTTGAACATTCATGCTTTACCAGAGGCAATTCTGGGTGCCCCGGGTTGTGTTAACCTGGGAAGCAGCCAGGAGAGGGCTGGGAAGTGCTGCTCCACTGTCTGTGCTGTCCCTGTCCCTGTCCCTGCAGGCATCTCGGTTCGGCCAGGGCGCGCTCCCTACGTGGTGGGACACAACCTGATCAAGGCACATGCAGAGGCCTGGCACCTCTACAATGAGACCTACCGGGCCAAGCAGGGAGGGCTCATCTCCATCACCATCAACTCTGACTGGGCAGAACCACGCAACCCACACAGCCAGGAGGACATCGAAGCTGCCAGACGATTCATGCAGGTACAGATACCTCTGGTCACAGCTCTCCCTGCTGCTCCAGGTGACACCCCCTCTTTGTTGGGTGCTGGACATGCCCAGAACCCAGGCTGGCATCTCACTGAAATAAAATAGTGAGGCAGAGGCATTACTGCAAAGAAGTGTATCCCCCTCTTATGGGGGCTGATCAAGAATACAACAGAAATGAGACGAAATATGGTTGCAGTGGCAAAAACTTATTAAATTTACTGCTGTTTTATGGGCATCCCTTTGTATCACCTGTTATAAATTCAGGTACCACCTGTAAAGCAGCACATGACAGAGGAATGGCTAAATCCCTCTAGCTAAATGGCTACATGTTTTGATATATGATTTATCCTCTCTTATTTCCTGGTTTAGTTTTTACTCGGTTGGTTTGCTCACCCCATTTTCAAAAATGGTGATTATAATGAAGTGATGAAAAGAAGGATTCGGGAGCGAAGTCTGGCTCAGGGCCTGAGTGAGTCCCGGTAAGAGCCCAGGCACTCTGTTTCAGTGGCTGTGCTGAAACATGCTTCTCCCACAGAAGTGATGCATTTCAATGATTCTATTCCAATGTTACTGTAAAAAAGCTTATTACATCCTCCCAGAAAAATTCTAGTTTACATTTTCAGAGAATCACGGAATAGTTTGTGTTGGAAGGGACCTTAAAGATCACTTAGTTCTAATCTAGACCAGGGGGGCTTTGCCTATTCCCTGTCTTTGCTTCTATTGCAAACTAAATTGACTAATATGTCTTTGGGGTAATAAATTGTCAGCTCAGTGACACAGTAACTGCCCTGCCTTAGCCATAGTACTTTACCTGCTGCCTGTGGTAAATTTGTTTAACTTTTCTTAAACTATGCACTGAACTCATTGGTGCCTCAGTCACATTTCTTATTTTCCATTCTCAGTTCCCAGTTTCTCTCCCTGTGCTTGTGGTGCTGGTACCAGGGGTCCCAGCATTACCCATGGAGTGTGTGCAAAGCGTATTCTCTGTTTTCTCTTGCAGACTTCCAGAATTTACTGAAAGTGAGAAACAAAGAATTAAAGGCACATATGACTACTTTGGTCTAAATCATTATACCACGGTTTTAACATACAACATGAACTATCCTAAGACTGTTAAGTCATATGACTCTGATAGGTAAGAGATGAATGTAAATTATTGGTCAAGTAAAATCTGCACACCTGGAGCCTGAGTTAACTGACAAGTGTAAATCCATAGCAAATAAAGCTGTGAGATAGGTGTTTTAAGCTGTTATAAACCAATACTAGGGATAATATAAGCAAGCAGTACCTGAGGCACTGTTATTTTCACAAAAGTCCAGCAACAGCCTTTTTCTTACAGACATGAGGTGATAAACAGTATTTATCATACTTCCTGCCTCCAATCTGTAGTTTAAACTGTGAGGTGTTATCCTGGTTTATGGATACTGATCCATTTGCTGTTAAACAGGTTTAGGTCCCTGACTGCATTGGATAAATATAAGTTCAAAGCCTAAATAGCTAAATCACTTAATGGTTAAGTATAGATTAAGTCAGGATTTTTTTATTTAGATACTAATCTTATTCCTCTACTTCAAAAAGTAAACAATAGGAGCTTACTAGTTTTTCTAATGAGAATTCAGGTAATGGTGGGATCACATGTGGGGATGAAATTGTCTCCTTTACAAAATGTTTCCTCAGGGAATAGATGAAATTGTTATAGCTTTCCTTTGCTGCTACACCCCAACCCCTTATAGTTTAAACCTGTAGGACAGTGGGCTCATTACATTCCTGCATGTAATGTAAAGGGCAATTTTGTGTGCTCGAGCACTTCATTATGCCTTGAAAAGTAGAAATGGTGTTGTAGTATACAAAGATTTGGAACCAACATCACATTGTCAGCCACAGCTGATTTACACAGAGTGTTATTGTAAATCAAAGCATGAGGAGCATTTTTTAGGCTTGTGAGCACCAGCAGCACCTGAGCCCTGGGCACAGAGCTGCCTGGCACATGGGACTGGCCCTGAGCAGTGTCCTCCTCCACAGGGGCGTAGCCACAGTGACCGACCGCAGCTGGCTGGGCTCTGGTTCCACCTGGCTGAAGGTGACACCCTTTGGATTTAGGAAGATCCTCAGGTGGATAAAGGAAGAGTACAACAACCCTCCCATTTATGTGACTGAAAATGGGGTCTCAGAAAGGGGAGCCTTTGAATTCAATGACACTTGGAGAATGCATTACTATCGGAGCTACATTAATGAGGCACTGAAAGGTAAGACTGATTATTGACGTCTGGTCACCCAAAGCTCTAGAGAGCAGCAGCAGCTTTGCCACAAGCCTGATGTGTATAAAGCAAGTTGTAAAGAGCTGAAAGACCACTGCCATCACACTTGCAAGTTACACAGCTACATGGGCTTACTGAATCCACTTCCAAGAGCCTTTGGGTTTACCAAAAACTGCCCATGGATAGTCACAAATGTGCCAGGAAAGATGATCTAATGGAAGAACAAACACTGGGTTTGGTGGGGTAACCTGCAGGTTCCTTGATTTGCTGCACCTGGTGAGAGAAGGTACTGCTACCTGATACACTCCTAAACTCCTTCTAGTCTGACTACTGCTGTGTCTAAAAACTGCATCTTTTTTGAAAGCAACAGTAAAAACCCCAATCCCTAAACTGGTTTCAGTTACAGCAGTGGCCAAACAACTTCTGGAAAGGGCTTTTTCGGTTTGCTTTTGTGGTGTACTGGGAACAGCCAGGTGTTCAGGCATTTACCGCCTTGTAGCAAGCAGCAAGGCCCCACAAACACTTGTTTAGGCAATGGTTGCATTTTAATGGTTTTTCTTCTCTATTCATAACCCCTTGTTTCTTGCACAAAAGCTTTGATTTTTGGAGCAGAGAAAAGCAGTGTCCAGTCCTGGACACTGAGTGAACTACCCTGGCTGCTTGTTTGCTGTGCTATCTCCAAGCAGCTGAGCCAAGTCAACACAGGAGAGAGGTGGGAATGATGAGAACAAAACCTATGAGGCCCAAGTGGCAATAACGTGACTGTGTGCCATGTACGGATGTTCTGGAGCACCTTCCTGCCCTGGCTGGCCGAGGGGTAACCACTGACCTGTTCCCTCTTCTCTCTGCTCCTGCCTGTAGCCACTGTGCTCGATGGTGTCGATTTACGGGGCTACACTGCGTGGACACTGATGGACAACCTCGAGTGGGCAGTGGGTTATGAGGAAAAGTTTGGGCTTTACCATGTGAATTTCTCAGACCCTGCCTTGCCACGGCGCCCCAAGGCCTCAGCCAAATACTACTCACAGATCATAAACTGCAATGGCTTTCCAGACCCAACAACGGGCCCACATCCCTGTCTGGAACAGGAGCCAGAAGGTAAGTGACACAGCAGAAATGGTGCTTGTGTGCTTGCATCTAATCCTAATCCCAGAGAGTTCCATAATCTAAGGTTTTTAGAAACACCACCATTTTCTGCAATATTTTTTTTAAATACTTCAGTTAACGTCACTTCCCTATGCAACACCAGACTAAACCTTGTATGCAAGAGCACCTCAACACATGCCTGTCTTAAAAACATAGCAAAAGTTATTCCATTAGACATCTCTCCAACAGAACTGCCCAAGATGTTTTCCAAACCACGCACATTCAGTATTCCCACAGGATTGTTTAGAAAAAATTTTGAATACTTTATACAAATTCATATTTTGGGTAAGGCTTTGGAAATACTGATTCTTTTGTCATTTGAGTCTTCTCAACTGGAGTAGTACAATGAAAAGCAACCACTGCTAGTGTGGGGGTTTGGAATGAGAATACTCACCTGTACTATCAAGAATTGCACTCTCAGCCTCAGCTGTGCCTTTGCTCTGAGCTAGAATTGCACCAATCCCTGATCCCCACAGAATTACAGCTCCTGCCAGAGTATTGGACAACACAGTTAAAAGTCTGGTGGCGGCAGGAAGCAGCAGTGCCCACAGCCACATGGAGCAGCTCCCCCAGGCCCTGCACTAACACTTTCTCATTGTTTTCCCATCCAGTGACACCAACAGACCCCGCTCCAGGAGCAGCTGACAGCGTGCACTTTTTGGGATTGGATTTGACACCCCAAAGTGCAGAAATAGCACTCTACGTGCTTTTTGCTCTTTCTGCAGTTGGAGCACTGGGCTTGGCTCTTTTTGCATACAAATATGGAAAATTGTCCAAAAGATCCCAAAAACAATCACACATAGAACTTAGTAGTAAACTGTAATATTTCCACATCATAAAATGTTTGTTTTTTTCTTTTAAAAGAAGTCTATACCACCAGAAAAAGCAATTACTGCTTGTAGTATTGCAGCTTTCTGTCTTGCCTCAGAGATGGCTCCTCAGCATTTTGATGTTTGCTTCTTGATTTAAAAAGGAGAGGAAAATTATTTTTCTATGTTAACTGTTCTCTTTTATCCATGGGCATTACTGATTTGATTTCCTAAAGACCAAAGTAAAATTACTTGTTCCTATTTGCATATAAGGATTTGCTGAACATCAGCTGGCATCTGTCTTTGCTTCATCATCATCGCCATCAACATTTCTGAAAGGACCCCTGGAAGTTCTGCTTCTTAGAATTTTAAGACAAATTAGTGTCTCTCCTGGTGAAAACTGTTATACTGCAGCTACTGTACAGATTGGATTTTCACCCCTCTTTTCCTTTATTTCATGTACAGTCATTTAAACTGGAACAAAATGTTTGTCTGCTGTATTTTAAATTTCAGTGCATGACTCTGCTTGCTTCCTTGTGATATCAGAACATCAGAGGAACCTCACAAAACAGTCATGTTTTCTGGAAAATAGTTTATTGAGTGCTTAGGGAATTAAAAACTACAAGGTTTTGCTTGCAGTTGAAGAAGCAAGAAAGAAGTTAAACATAAATTAGTTACCTGATTTGCTACTTACAGTGCTTCTGAAACCCTCATTTTAATCAGTCATTGTCTACCATGACCTTTATATTAATATATCTGGCCCTTAAATTTATATAGCAGAATATTTATAGATTAAAAAGTGCCTTTCTATGGCATAGGGCAATATTTATGAAAGCTGATGGAGATTTTCAGTCTTTTTACTAGGTTTCACCTACACCCACTTGATTTTTCTGACATAGGTGACTTTATTCCATAATCCACTGCAGGAATAAGAATTAAGTAATTCAGTCAGTGTAAAATAAGCCCCACTTGTCCAGAAGCTTTAGTTGACTTAGATCAAATAACAGAAGGAAAAAAAAAATGCAGCCAGATAGTAACTGCAGTTACTCAAAACTACATTTGTTGTGTAGAATTTCCATTCCAAGTATTGTTTTCATCTTCTCCATCATCTTGAGTCCTCAATCTATATATTTTGCCTTCTTTTTTGAAGTCTTCCCCTCGCTTTTCCACCACTCGTTTCCTGACTGATTGCCTAGGGCACAAAGAACAGTGAGGTTTGACAGTTTCATCAGTGATAATTACACAAGAGAAGCAGCAAATGCAATAAACACAAATAATTCATCCTTCTCTTATCCTCAATAATCTTCAGCCCTTTGTTTCCTCGGAAACAATACCCAGGTGAAAATTTGTCACATAGCAGTCAGAGTGGCAGACTTATTTTCCCTCTTATTGAAGCAATATGGGGCTTCTTCACCAAAAGGCTGAGCAGCTCTCCTGGTACACGGGACATCTCGTTCTTTAGGCAATACAAAACCTGTCTAAATTAGACTTCATCTGCTTCTGTGTCTTGAACAACCATCCTGTAACAGTTTGATATCTCATTTTTAACATTTTTATCTTCCAAACAGTATCAGCTGAAGTGAAGCACACCTTTGTAGTTACAGCTGAATTCCCTATTCATCAATGACTGCAAGACAATGCTTTTTCTACTGTGTAATTGGACGTTCAGTTCCCCATTACAAGGTTAAAGCAATTGCAGCAAGATGCTTGAGCAACAGCTGCCTTAAACACTTTTCCTTACCTGCTTTGCTCCATGCTGCCTGACGTTGAGGGAGCTGAGTGGTCTTGCTGATGAGCTGATCTCACAGAGGGCTGTGAGGGGGGTGGGCTTGTAAACAGAAAGTTGCTAATGAATCTCCAAACTGCTAAGAGGGGGTAAAGGATTGTGCCCAAGAACTTCCACAGATCACTGCCCGAAGCCTGAACAACAGAAGTCGCAGGTCTTCCTGCCTGTCATGAACACACCAAGAAAATTCATCAGGTGTTAAAGTCTGCTATTTCATACATCATTTTGAAGCAGACACAAAGGAACAACTTTGGTTACATTTCAGACAAGAATCTATGTTTATCTGCTTCAAAAAACTTCTCCAAATCAGTCCTGACAAAAACTAGAGTAATTTTGCAATCTGTTTAGACAAGGAAAATCCCCAAATTCACACCAAATACTATCACAGCTAACAGCAAATACCCAGCTACTGTAGTCCTGTTTGAAAATACACCAAAACCCAACACCTACCGGCAGCAACACTACTGAAGCACTGGGTGCTAACTCCAGTTCCAGTAACTTCTTTCCATAATCTTCTTTGGTAAACTCCCTCCTGGGAAACATTGTTGCCAGTGAAAAATTGCCATAAGTGTTACCAACCATCTGTTGGTATAAAGAAAACATAAAGAAAACATTTTATCTACAACACTTCATTTCCAAACAACTGCATATTCACCAGCTGAGTATACCTTAGCAAGAGTTTTGTATCAAACTATCAATCATCTTCAGAATAGGATATGAAATATCCTTCATTTTTCTCTGTCTCTTACTAACGATACACTGCAGCAATCCAAAGGCAGTTGGTAGCTCTGGAGAAGGCTGCTACCGAAACTCCCTTCAAATACACAACAAGGAAAGGAGTTGATGACAACTCCACCACCATCAACAACTACTTGATGCTCACCAAATCATAATCAGTACATAGCTGAGAAACAAAATGCCCCTTTACCTGTGCAGCAAACTGCCTGGCTTCTTCTAGCCGTGCTTCAGATGGGAACTGGTTAGTGAAGGAAGATCCATCAGGGAGGCGGAACTGAATCCTGGCTATTGCACTGGGGACAGGTATTGGGGTCAGTCAGTACATGAACACTTACAGACAAAGGCTCCTGGGCCTTTAGCTTGGTAGTACTGAAATGTGGGAGAGAGGGACTGTCATCCATCCTGCCCAGGGCAGCGCAGATGGGCAGTAAGATGGAATTCACAGTGGAAAAGCACCTGCTGATCTCTCACAATGCATCTCTTCCATAACTCCATATAAGGTCCCCATAGGTTTGGATAATCCTTAAACCAGCAGTGCTAGGCAAAGCAGGAGACAGCTCTGACAGGGCAGCTGATGGCTCCAACCCAGCCTTGCTGAATCCAAGCCATCCACACATGCAGCTCCTGGATCTGCACTGAGCTCCCCAGCAGTGCTGACATTATTGAGTCATTCCATCCAGGCATAATCTTTAACATTCTCACCTTATCTAAACCCCCCACCAAGCTCCATTATACTGGTATTTAAATCAAAGCTCAGACACAAAATGCTCTTACCTAACGAAAATAACACACAAAAGGTGGTTGGTGTTTCATGATCACGAATGTCAAAAGGATGAAAGTTATCAAAGAATATCATGTTCATGTAAATAGCTACCTTTAATGTCACTATTTAAACAGCTCAAAAGGGCAACATGCTTTCAAGAGATGAGGAGATATATTAACTCTCTTAAAAAAGTTTATTTACCTCTCTCCCTCAAAATACACATTTGTGTCTCTACTGCAACTCACCTTCGCTCCCGTTGAGCTGCCTCTTTTCTGGCCTCTATTTCAGCCTGTTTAGCCTGAAGAGCTGCAGCTTTTGCAGCTTCTGCTTCTTCCTTCGATTTTGCAAAGCGAGCTGCCCTCTCAGCACGATCCTGTGGAAGGATCAAAGGGAAACCTTAATTGTTAACATAACTTGTTGCTTAACATTCACTAAAACAGACAGCTATGATCTATACTCATGAACCAACTGCACAGATATGAACAGACCATATGGAGAGAAGAGAGTGAAACTGCAAAGAATTATTCACTGCCAAACTGCACAATCTCGTGTCATTAGCCAAGATAACACTTCTCACTGAGTCACTTCCCACAACCAGTTGTTAATAGATGATCTTCCCATGCAAACTCAACACTCCAGGGAAGATAAAGGCAAAAACCTTACGACAAGTTACATGACTGCAATTCTACGTGTTCTATACCAAAACCTAATAATGAGGAAGCATTTCAGTTGTTACCAACTGTTTACATCCATATATGCACACACATATATACTAACTTGGAAAATAATCCTCCTCCATTTTGAGAGCAGCATTCTTGTGTATGTTCTACAATTAAATACTCCCTGTGCTTCTCTTTTAGTACCATGCCTAAACTACAATTATTTTTTATGTTTATATGATAATTCTCTGCTAGGTTCAAGCAATATGACAGAAATGTTTGTTCCAATAGAAAAGAATTGTGAAGATGAAAGCAGAAGTTTCATTTTGTACACAGGAAATGCTACATAAACCCCAAACACAAAAATCATTACTGTACAAGGCCACAAATGGAAATGTGAAATGGAAATGGAAAATAGAAATGGAAAAATGAACAATCATTCAATTTTTCATCAAATGAGAAAATTTATCATTTTAGTACACTGTGAGAGAGAGAAGCAGTGAACTCTCTTCCAAAATGCAAAATTTACCATTGCAATCTGTTGCCTTATGCGCTCTCTAGCAGCCTTCTCTTCTGCCTTTTCTCTGTTCCTTTCCTCCAACATACGCTTGGTCAATTCTTCTTCCTGTCGTCTTTTGTACTCCAACATTTCTTTACCAGTTTTCCTTCTTTCAATTTCTTTCTTAATTTCTTTCTGAATAAAGAGATATAAAAATTGGACCACAAATTGCCTTGGACGATAGAAAAGACTGAAGTATGTTTGTGTTAGAAGGCATTAAACATTTATTCAAGTAAGGGTAAAAAAACCCAAACCTGCAAGAGGTTTTACATTTTCGTATTACCTGTTCTTCTTCTTTCCTCTTCTCTTCTCGTCTTTCTTCAAGCCTTTTTGTTAACCTAAATTTAAGAATAGAGTGAAAAATCTTATCACTGCAGTATCTTGAAATGCTAATGAAGCATTTGCAAACCCAGGAGAACACATGAAAATGAGCTGTAGCACAGTGCTAATACCTCGTGTACCAGCAGTGATTCATTCCCATGCGGGTGCACCATCCATGCAAAGGGCAGTGGTGATTTCACCACATCCTTTCTCACTTTTAGAATTGTTCTAACATATTCTTTTTGTCCTTTTGCCACTCATTAAATGAAGAATCCTACATATTCTTACTGTTGAACCAATTTATGAAAACATATAATGAGCAAATACTATTTATGATCTGTGGTAAAAGAAACACTAAATCTCAATCTCTTTTTAGCTATTTAAGCCATCTGGTTTCTTCTGCACATCACCTCCTAAAAGGGAACACAAGTAATATATAGCCCTGACATAGATGCATGTACATCTGTCTCAGTTATCCAGAAAAATGCCTCAGAATAAAGACTGACTTAAAAGAACAAAGTAACTTTCCCAATACAGACTGACAATACAATCCCAACATGTTTGAAGTCTGGGGAAAGGGCAGGCATGATCCAACATGAAAAGTCATACAATCAGAAAGATGTTTGTATGGTCGTTGTTGTCTTCAAAAGTAAGTGGTAATTACCACAGAGCTTGGCCTCCTTTTTCCCCCTTGTAAAAAATGCTGTAGATAAATTATGCCAGATTTGTATATAAGACTAATGCATTTTTAAAAAATGAACATTGATAATTATATTAAAATATTGACTGCATTGTCTTATCAGTGGTAAGTAAAAAATACACCTCTTGTCCAATAACTTTGTAAGAAAACTGAAATAAGCATAAAAAAGATTTAAAATATATTTTAGCACTATAAATACTCCTATTTGCTAAACATATGTTATGGTTTTAGACAGGACATTTCAAATAGTATCAATCTTATTAAAAACAAGTTTATAAACAATATCCCATATTTAAAAACAATAAATAATGAATTAATCATGTTTTGAGCCAGATGTTTCTGATCACCATACTTCAAAAACTAAACTCAACTCATTACTGTTCACTGATCAAAGCACGAGTCTCAGAATAGGATTCCACTGACTTTTTCAATATCCCTAAACTACAGTCATCAAATCAACAAAAAGAAATAAGATGACATCTCTGCACAAAACCTAGGTTGGCATTTTATTACACTAGTTTCCAGTGCTTTGAGTTCAATGTTTCAATTCCTTCAAGAACTTGCAGCAAACATATCATCTCTAGTTATGTCTAGTTATGTCAAAGGTGAACACTTACAGTTTTCCAGATTACCTCTTTCTTTCAAAGTACATGAGAAATTATATTAATTTAAAACCTGGTTTGGTATCAGCCCTAGTATTGTCAGAGACATGCAATAAGAAATAAGACCACATAAATATTTGCCAGATGACAACAGATTAAGGACCAAAATCCTGTAATTAAATGTGTTTGTTAAAAAAATCCCAAACCCAACAAAACTACCTGCAGAGAAACAAATACAACACAACATTAAGAAGTCTGCAAAAGAAGACTTGCCTTTCTACTTTGAGTGTAAGATCATTCACAGGCTGAGCATCATTTGCTTGCCCATCTGCAGAATTAGTTGCTTCCTGTCTTGCTTGACCTGAATTTGCTTCATCTTCAAGGAATTTACAAGAAAGCAATGCATAAGAAAAAAAAGAAAAGGTGTATTGTTTATCATAACAATTATTAGGCTCATTGCTAGCCACAATTTGCAGCAACTAGGATACCTCAAGGAGATACGAGGTTCTGCTACTTAGACTCCCTCCCTCAACAATTTGGTTTCAGGTTACTAAGCCAAAAAACCTCTTTAATTGAATCCTTTTTCTGGAAAGCATACGCAGTTTTATTGAGTTACAAACCATAGCTTCCTCACTTATTAAAACTAAGGAAAATGACAAGTTACCCTTCTCTCTAGACTTGCACAAAGCATTCTGGAACATCCCAAGGTTTTCCCTTAGTGAATCTGTTCAATATATTGCCTTTTATGTACCATCATATAATAAGAAAAAACATTTCCAAAGCAAATTGAGGTAGCCATTTGTGTCAGAACACTAACCATTACCAGCAGAAGATACTATTGTCTCAGGCATAGCAGCCTCAGCAGAGTCACAAACCCCTGCTCTGGATTCTGCTCTTTCTGGAGCACCATCAGACTGAGAGGAGGGACAGGGAGCAGATGCCTGACTGCCGTTTTCCAAAGGCCGCCCTTTCCCGGTGTGCATCTAAGAAATTGGGAAAAGAGAGAGTGGAAAGTTCAAATATTTTTCACAGGTTAAAAGGTCAAGACTGAATTATTGTTCCTGAAGAATCAGCCCTATTGAAAATATAAAACTAGAATTACCACATATTGTTGAATATGGTACAATCATGCATTTATTTTCTAATTTTAGTCTTGCACTTGAAATCAAAATGATAAAGCAATCTACACTTTTGTACAACTTTATAAATCCACATTACAGAACAATATTACAAAACTACATTATGAGCTGAAGAGTAATCTCCTTAAAGGTAAGTTGTCACATTTTAGAGTTTAGAGTTCTTGACACATTTCTTCAGTACTGTGGGTTTACACAGGTGATCTAAATCAAACAAAAATTAATGCAGCACTTCTGCACAGTGCTTCCAACCTGTGTACTGAACTCAAGGTTGCAGATTTTACTGTTGGAAGGACAGAACCAGTAACTCACTGGTTCTACTTTCACCAGTAACTTCCCAAAGGCACAAGCTAAGGGCCAGGGCCATCACTGTCCTGAGCATTATCAGCTCCATCTGGGAGATCCATCTTGTCAGCATTACCTGTTTGACTTTATGGATTCTGGTAACAAGCTCTTCCACAGACACGCTGCCAGCAATAACTTCCAAAGGGATTCCATTGTCTCCTATAAAAAAACTGGATGGGACGCACACTACAGGATCTGCACAGCAACTGTTAAGGGTGGTGAATGACAGAAGTTGATACAGAGTAACTTTAAAGGGCAAAGCAGACCTCCTTCCTACAGGAGCTTCTAGCCCAAAGCTCTTATCTCCAACTGGTCACCAGCAGCCAGGGCCAAGGGAAGAGGAAAAAAAAAAGATGCTGGCAAACACTACATGCAACTGGTAAGCATTGCTTCTTTTCTTTGTACTGGTTTAGGCCAAAGTCTTTTTCTCCAACTTGTCAGGCAACTGATTATGCTTTGACTTGAGAATGATTTTTAGTGTCAGACAAGATCTTAAGTAGACAGTAATGAAATCTCCAGAGCATGAAGGAAATCCAAGTTAAGGTACAGAATTCCCAGCATCACAGAGAATTAATGAACTGTAAGCAGCGACCTCCTTAAGGCAGGCAGAGGTTTACCAGACTTCACACCTGTGTGTGTGACAGAACACAGGCCACTGCTTGTTCCTCCTCCTCTGCACCTCTGAGCCTCAGCTCATCATTTAAAACAATTTTCTGTTTGTTTTCTATTGCTGATTAGTAGGACCAACAGGTTATTTAGATTACATAAAGCTTTAGATAATTTTCTATTTAGAGAATTACATAGGATTAACATTAAAAAAACCAATTTGCTCACTTTCTCTAATAACTGACAGCTAGTTGAATACACAGATGGTATCTATTAACTATACAGTTTATTGCATAGTTTTGTACCAAAATAAGTATTTTCAATAGCATTGCTTGTGTTTGTCTTAAGAAGGGTATTAACTTGTAAAGAGCAATTATCTATAATCATAATGTAGCATCTAAACGGATCTCAAAGGATACAAATTTGAGAAAACTGCAGGCATGCTTCACTGTTTAAAAGAAAAGATTCATTTAGGAGTAGCAATCATGTTGCAACAACTTCAGATTAAGTCTTTCATCATAAAAATAACTGTCCTACAAAACTATTTAAATACTTGAGAGAGCACTAAAAGCAAATTTGCATTGCATCTTATCATTAACATTCTGCAAAAGTGTTGACATGGTGACAATCCTTGGTTATCACAGTTGACTACATAGGAATTAGGAAAGCAGTGCTAAGAGGCAATTCAGGAAAAAGAAATCTAGTCTATTGAGCACAAATAAAGTAGTAAATCTAATAAAATGTCTATAGAGCATTTCAAAATAATACCATTTGGGGAAATGTCAGTGCACTTTGTGCACGTGGACTGGAACACAAACATAACAAAAATAGCTGAGTAATTCACCCAGGAACTTAAATGCTTCTCCATTCTATGTGTTACAATGGAGACAAACACTCTGGGGCTTTACAGATTTTTATCTTCCTGAATTCATGAAAGGTTTTTAATTCATTATGTAACTTGGCAAACTAAGAACTGCCTCTAGCATTTGCATTTTTATTCCAGCATTTTTAATAGCATTTTTGTGTCTCTTCCAGTTGAGAAAGGGCAAGCTTTCTTCAAGCATTCTATTACTAGTACTGGAATACAGTCTGAAATACGCAGTGAGTATGTGCAGAAGACAACAGTAAATTTTGACATTTTCTCAGGCTCTAGGGACTTCAGGAGTACTGAATTCACTTCTTCTGTGGAACCCTGTACTTATACTGTCTCCTAATTAGGGTGAGGATTTCAAAAGCCTCTCAGTTCTCATCATCATCATCAATGAAAGATTGTATAAGAGACATAATTAGAATAGGCTCAAACCTTTTGGTGTCAATTTTAATAGCAACAAAACCATCTGATGCAGCTTCAGTCACCTTCTCGTCTTCCCACCTTGCAGCCATCTCAGTAGACTGTTCATCTTCACCTGCAAGACACAGCACACACATGAGTTAAACCCACCACAAACTGCTGTTTCTGCCCTGATTTTAGCTTTGCTTCAATCCCTTGGAATCACCTTTGTAAATACTTTGGGGATTATTTGCAAGATTATAACTTTTTTATAATCTGGAGACAATTCACTCCAGCTGGTTCACTTTGGTAACTTATCAAAACCATGTTCTGCTTGCCCCTCATTATAAATTTAATTCCATATTAGTACATCAGCTGCTAGTAGGCAAAACTATGTTCTCCACTCCCTGTAAATACATAATTCAGCAGGTAAGGTTTCACAGCTTGACAGTGTTAAAAAAATCCCCAAACAAGAAACATTTATTTCCAGGTTATTTGTAACTTAGTTTTGTATTCCAGTTCCTGACATGAACAGTAACAGTAGGAGGGAAGGAAAAGGTGTGAGGAGCACAGAAGAACAAGAATAACAAATGCAGAGGAGCTACTTGGGTAAGAGAAACTGAAATGTGTTCAGGGGCCACAGATTCAGAGGTGTTATTTTTATCAGATGAAATGTATCAATCATACATTTATCTCCCAAAATACCAGTTTAGTGAGGGTGTGGGTTAATAAATAGATTCTGATGAATATTAACCATCTTTCTTCAAGTACACTGGCCTGCAACCATTCTTTATCTTCAATCTGTATTACTTCCTAGTAGCTTGGAATGGACTGCAGTCTTGATGAACAATCTGAATCACAAGTATAGAAGTATAGTAGTCCATTATTCAGTGACAACAACAAACCGCTTGTTTGTTTCATCCCAGTTGCCATTCCATGCAATATTTTTGACTGGTTAAAGATCAGGAGTTACATGTGGAATCTCCCAGTGAAGTGCTGCTGTCTGGTCACAAGGCCTCTCACAGGGGCATGTATCAAAAAGACAATTTTGGAAAAGTGCTTTTCAACCACGTGTCTCAATTTTTCCCTGGAATTGCTGGAGCAAGTAAGAAAGTATCTACCTCTATTATTATTCTTCTACATAAGCAAGCAAATATTTAGGCTATTTTATATGAGAACCTCTCCTCTTGCTTTAAGTGCAGTTCTTCCAAGTGTGGTCAATGCAGCTGTTGTGCCCAGAGTGGCTCTGCCTCCTCTCCTGTTTCCAAATGCTCACAGGCAGGCAGCTGCTTCACCATACACTTTCAAAAGGACATGTGCTCATCCGATTAGGCTACTAAAAATACCTAAATACTTGCCTAACACTAACTTTTCCACACAACCAACTGCTGGAGAAAAAAGAATGCTGAAAGACACAAACAGGGCAGAGGCTGCTCACAGTACAGTCTGAGAGATGACTGAATGAAAATGCTGACAGCTCATGTTTTATAAAGCTCTGTGCCATGATGCACTGATTAATATTGTGACTACCCACTGAACAGCTGCTTGTTCTCATACATATTTTTGTTCTGATAACCCTTTCTCATTTAGGGGTTAGGGTTCATTTATTACAGTTTTGTAGTAGTAATTATATCCAGAAATCAAAACTGCCAGGTCACAGGAAAAATATCAGAAAAGTCAAGAGGTCAAGCACAACAGAACTTGACATAATTCATAATTCTGCTAAACACTGAGCCAGCCCAACAGCCTCAAAATTCTAGATTCCAAAACTCTCAGATTTCTTGTTTCCCAAACAAAAACATCACTTCACTTAGTGGAATGATCTGCAAACAATTCAGTCACACTTCCTCATCTTTTAAATCTGATCAGGTAAATCTATATAGGGAAAACATTGATCATTTCTCAAGTGATTCACATACTGGACAAGACTCTTTTCCTGCAATAATCCACTTCCTGTATGAGGAACTTACTCAAAACCATCACAGATCGTCAGAAGACTTTAATTCCCCTCAGCACACAGTCACCAGGGAAGTGTTTTTCTTCCAGAAGGGGAGAGATAAGCCCAACTGACTTTTCCATGTCCAGCATTTCATAACTACTCAGTAAGAGAGGACTGCCATTCTGGAAATGCCAGGAAACCAGGACATTAAACCATTCACCTCCTCCTCCTTTGTGTCATTTCACTTATTTAACTTGAAAAGTAGCTTGATACATCTTGGCTTCAAATAACTAACATACAATTTATGTGTGCAAGTCACCATTTTGTAAAGAAATTATGAAAATAATAAAGGGAGGAGGGTTTCTACAAACATTATTAAAAAGGAACAAACATTTTAATTTAAAGCTTTTATTGTCACATACCCCTTCATTCTTTCACTCTGAAAAGCACTTTTTATGAGTGGCCTGGTATTTTCATGGTCAGAACATGTCTAACCTTTGGAGAGAATAATCTTAAACACCTCAGTAAGAACAGAGGAGGTTTCATATCAACTATCAACTTTAGATTAGTGACTCAAAGAATCAAAGGCTTTTTTAACTCTGTAGGCTACAAAATCATCTGCAGAACAGCTATCAACAAGATACCAGGGATGTTCATAGAATCCTAACACGGTTAGAAGGGACCCACAAGGATCATCAAGTCCAACTCCTGGCCCTGCACAGGACACTCCAAAAATCTTACCATGTACCTGAGAGCATTTTCCAAATTCTCCCTGAACTGTTCCCTGAGGAGCCTGTTCCATTGCCCAACACTCTCTGGGGACAGAACCTTGTCCTAATAGCCAGCCTAAACCTCCCCAACACAACCTCACACCATCCCCTGTGGCACCTGCGTTGCCAGACCTGTTTCACGTCAGGAATTGTCTCCCTGTGCAGCAACACAGGGAAAGTGTGGCTGGCAATTGCTTGGTGCCACAAAGTAACTCATCTGTTCCCCAAACATAACCCCTTACCTGGTGTATCCAGAGGCCTCTGTGGTCTCATCTGAATATTTCAAACCAGCTTCCTAAGGCAGACCCGTTTCACCTCATGCTCCCTGGGGAGAATGGAGCAATCCCTTGTATTGCAACTTCCCATGAGTTCAACGGGATCTTTAATACCCTTACACCATCCTGTCACCAGAATGTGCCATGAAGGTTTTAAACACTGAGCTCAAAAATGCTGGTATTATGGCTGCAAGCAAAAATGCTTTAGGAGAAACCTGCTCGAGCAACGTATTCTTACAATCACAAATGTCACCTCATTTTTAAGATAAATAACCACATTATTCCTTGCCTGACTAGAAAATATTCTGGAAGCAGAAAGAATAATCCACTTCTTCATTTTCTAGAGAAAATGTAAGTGAAGTGCAGAGGAGAGGGAGAGAGGGACAGGCAGATGGTGGCAGAAACCAAACACAGATGGACATACCAGAATTTTCTGATTTTTGTCCACTGTACCTAACAGCAATCCTCCACAAAGGCTGCCCCAAAACAGTTAACTTACATCCTTACATTTTCAATTTCTCTCATTTTTTTTCCCATAGATATTATTGCAAGAAGTGTACAGAACCAAACACTGCTGAAAGCCTGTTCTCCAAGGGCTTTCAAATACCTGTCTCCAGTGGGAAGTGTGAGTGTAAAGGTTCAAAGCTACCATCACCGTGCAGTTTGAAACGTGTTTCTACCCAAACAACAAACCCGGTCTCTGCTAACACAAAACCAGACTATTCTTTCAGCACTCCACATCCTTCAAACAACACAGCTGCTTCCACACACAACAAGAAAGTTCTTGGGCTTCCCAGCTCCCTTTCCCAGCACATGTAACAGAATAGTTCCATGATCAGCTCTGCCGTGGGTCAGCTGCCCTGATCCTGTGGTGCCTAGGGTGGAACCAGATGGTGGGAGAACTCTCCAACTCTTCCATTTCAGAGATGTGCCCGGCTGAAGTCACGCTCTGCCTTTTCCAGGGCTCATAAGAACAAACAAAACAAACCCTCACAGCACATACAATGACAAAACTAGGTTACATCTCTGCAACCATAAATTTATCTCCCCTCTATATCTACATATTCCAACATCCACTTAGTCAACGTCAACATCTAATAGGCTGCATTTTGTGCACAATTATTGTTTCATAAAAAATATGGGACATAAGTTACAACATGCATTTCTCAGCCCCTGATACATGTATCAAGTTGAAACTACTCAGAGGCCCACCACAGTCCCTCTGTCATTGCCCTCCTCAGCTGGGCAGGGAGAGAATGTAAAGGAAGGCTCATGGGAAGATCACTCACCTCTTATCTTCGCAGGCAAAACAGATTTGACTTGGGGGAAAATGTATTTAACTTATTACTAATCAAAAATCAGAGCAGGATCATGGGAAATAAAAACAAATCTCCTCCCCACCCTTCCTGCAGTCAGTTCCTCACACCTTGTCTCCACTGCTCCTTCCTCCTCAGGGATTGGACTCCTTATACTCTTCCAGCATGGGGTCCCTCCCAAATTCTGCAATGTGACTCTTTCCCAAGGGCTGTGGTTCATGAACTGCTCCACCCCATTCCTTACTCCAACACCAACACAGCCCAATCTGTGGTCTGACAAGACCTTGATTTCTATCAGTATGTTTACTATCCAGCAGAAAATGCTGTTCTCCAAGTACATGGAGAGTTGTGTCAGCAAAGGAATTTAACTGCACTTTTCTGCTCACATCCCCTTTGGGAGTGAACTTCTAAAGCCACGTGAGTCCCACAGTTCAATAGTTCGAAAGGGAACAACATTAAGTCACAAGTTTAACATTGCTGTTGTTTCATGAGGCACCTGAAAAACTTCCAAGCCACCAGCACTTAGGGCAACAGCAAAACCTTAAGAAACAACACAGAGATACGCAGAAGCTCAAAAATAAAGAGCTTGTCTAATCACAGAATATCACAGTTTCAATCGTGTTGGAGAAGGCCTGTGAGACCATGGAGTCCAACTTATGACCAAACACCACCTTGTCAACCAGACCACGGCACTGAGTGCCACGTCCAGGCTTTCCTTACACACTCCCAGGGACCTCACCACCTCCCTGGCCAGCCCGTTCCAATGTCCATCACCCGTTCTGCGAAGAAATTCCTCCCAATGTCCAACCTAAACCTCCCTTGGCGCAGCTCAAGACCGTGTCCTCTTTCCCATCTTTTTTTTCATAGAGAAAGGCAGCGTACACAAGACGATGTGAATTCCTACAGGTTCCAATTACAGTGTTATGAAACACGCATTGTCGGTACTAGGAAAGGAAACGAAACACAACCAACAGCCCGCAGAGCTGCACCGGCGAGAACCCAGCGCAGAAGAGCAGAACGGAGGGAAGGCGACACGTCGGACGGGCGATTCCGCTCCACAAGGCGGGCGGGCGGGGGCCGGACACCGACACCGCGGGCTGGGGCTGACACAGCACAAATCCCGCTCAGCGGGAGGGNCCCCTCAGCCCGGCGCCATCTTGGCGCTTTAGCAAGGCCCCCAAGTCCTTCCGCAACTTAGCATTGGTCCCTGTGCTGTCCCGGTGGGAAACGGGTCCGGGGCCTCCGGAGAGGCGTGGGAGCGAGAGCTGCCCATGTTTAACCTAGGGAAGAGAAGGCTGAGAGGGGATCTCGTTTATACAAGTCCTGTGAGGAGCGGCTGAGGGAGCATCCCAGCCTGGCGAAAAAGAGGCTCAGGAGGATCTTACCGCCCTCTAGAACTCCCTGACAGGAGGGTGGAGCCAGGTGTGAGTCGGGGTCTTCTCCCATAGAACCAGCGACTGAACCATAGGATACTTAAGTTGCGCCAGGGCAGCTTTGGGTTGGACATCAGGAAAAATCTCTTTTAAGAGAAAGGATGGTAGACAGTGGAACAGGCTGCACGGGGAGATGGTGGAGTCACCGTTCCTCTCAGTCTTTAAAGAAAAACTGCCTTTGGCACTCAGTGCCATGGTCTGGTTGATGTGGTGTTTGGTCAATTTGAGCTCGATAATCTCAGAGGTCTTTTTTAAACCACTTGACTCTGTGATTCTGTAATGCAGAATAAATACCTCAAATAGAACATAAGTATCTCAAAGTCAGTACCACGAGGATGGTGCCAGACTCTTNAAGACGGAGCTGCGCTCCTTGGCGGCGGCGATGGCGGCGGGGACGGAGCCGCCGAACCACATCGTGGGACCGCCAGCACTCGCCGCCCTCAGCGACAGCGGNCCTTGTGACAAGATGAGGAGCAATGGGCGTAGACTAAAGTACAAGAAATTTTACCTCAACATGAGGAAGAACTTCTTTACATTGAGGGTGGCAGTGCACTGGAGCAGGGAAGGTGTGGAGTCTCCCTCTCTGGAGACATCCCAAACCCACCTGGACACGTTCCTGTGTCACTGCCCCCGGTGATCCTGGACAGGGTGATTTCCAGAGCTCCCTTCCAGCCCTGACAATTCCATGATTCTGTGAGGCAGCTGCCAGAGAAAGGAACATCCCCTACGCCCGGGGCTGTGAGGACCGATGGCCACAGCACGCACCATGGGGTAGGCAGGGACGTGACTGGGGGGAAAGTGATGGAGGAAATGACAGAAATCCATGTTAAACAGAACAAAAATAGAGCGTGGTGTGCAGAGATCCTCCAAGAGAGGCAGGAGGTGAAGCCAGAACATCCTCCGTGCTCCCAGGCTTTGTGAGGGGCTGTCAGCAAGGCAGAAGGACTCCTTGATTGACATTTCATGGCAAGGAGGACAGGACAGTTGATGTTAAGTGCTCTGATGAGCATTTGACAACATTTTGGACAGAACAATGGACTTGAGTTTTTCTAAAGCACCATTTGGGACTGTGACTGCGTGTACTGGGCAGCTTGCTGAGGCAGGCACTCAAAAAACACATAGTCTTTCAGTCTGGAAAGCTTTCACTGTTGTACCTTGTGTAACTGGTTAATAACAACTAAAAACCCTACAAAGTTACAGTTAAAAGGAAGCAAATCATTGTTGACAACAGTATACAAAATCTGTTTTACCTCTCCCAAGATGCAGCATGTGGAAATTCTGTTGCAGTAATCTTGCTCACTGGGTAAATTTTGCATGTGTGTTGTGCCTCTGCACGTTTCTTAAAGAAATACCACCAGAACATGGTTCTGAGATGGATTTTTTAAAAATTTTGTTTATTTTTGTATTTTCTTTCTTCATGATACAAAACAGATTTAAGGACAATGCCAAAGGTTGGATAGAATCAAACTACAAATTTGTTTTTGGAGATGAACAAAGAGACATCTCTGTTACACAAGTGTATATAGAGGAGGCGGTTAGGTTGTAAGGTGTATCTTGAATTCTCTGATAGATTTGGATGTGTTGCACTAATTCTCTTGGCATTTCCAGCAACTCTAGTTTGCATTTACTGCATCTGATTTGGAGCCCTAAGTTGGAAGCCAAGTTTCATGAGAAGGGTGAGTGAAATGTTTTGAAAATGGTTTTGCAAATATGATTTTCAAACTCTTCGACACCACTTGAAACAAGGAAGAAAAAGAAGAGCTTACTGTTGACTGGATATGTGATTTTTGTGAAGGTGTACAATCTTTTACATCCTCAGGAACTATTCTCAAATAATTAAAATTTTAAAAATGGAGTTCTCCAACTGTAGGGTCACTGTCTTGCTGCTGTTGGACATGCCTTTGCTGTTCATCTGAGAGCTTTTAGCCCAGATGTGTCTGGAAACAACAGAGGTCTGCAGTTTGTGGGCCTAGAAAAAGGAAGGGTGACTAACTGTACGTAAATAGAGTGTTTTATTGAGAAATAAGAAAAAATAGTTTGAGAGCTGGAGCATTAGCTGGGATTCAGTTCTTTAAAGGGGGAATGTCTTGTGTGTTTTCAGTTGTTAGCAAGGAAAACAAAGTCATTTGCATTCTTAGAGAATAATTTTTTCTCCCCAAACCAGGACACCTCGATCTGGATTAAAATGGAAAGTATCTTTATTAGGGAATTCCTATTTTAAATTGCACTGTAGCTTCACCCTAAATTAACAGTTAATTAACAAATCAAAGTTATCAGTTTAAGCCAAGTAAAAAGTCAACAAATTTGAGCAACTGTGGAGTCAAGGCCTGGTGTATTTCCCAGATTGTATAAATCAGTGATAGATTATCAGAGCACACTTAATATTGATGTTTCTTAGTAACTATATTGGAAAACCAAAGAAAGGCAAAGCTAATTAACCCTACAACTAGGGCAGAAGTTACGATATTAGAAAAAAGCAGAATGCCAGTGTCTCCCTCTCAAGTTCAAACTGAGGCCACTGTAATTCAAGTATGATATGCAATATTGCTTGTAAATATTCTTTTTAAACTGTCAAGTAATTTTGGGAGATGAAGTGTTAGAGATCCCTTGGTGTTGAAGCCAGTGCATACCCCAGCCAGCGTCGAGCGTGCCTTCCGCCTCTGCTCACCTGTGTCTGAAACATTCCACTGCTGTCAGCACCGTGGATTGTCACCAATCCCCAGCTAATTCAGATTCCCACTTAACTGGGACACGGGAGCTGAATTAAGAATAAACCTCACTGTTAGGCATTATCCACAGCAACACAGTTTATTTTTATAACTTATTCCAGTTTTAAAAGCATACAACTGCCAGTGACACACAGGTTGTCCTCTACAGCTCTTTGGTTTACAGCACCAGGCTCATCTGACATTCCGGTTTCTCTTCCCAAGTGCAGGCACAGTCCATTACAGCTGCATGCATCCCATATAATGGCTCAGTGAATGATCTTTACCAGTGAGACTGGAAAATGAAAAAACAGCAGCAAACACTGAAGTGTTTGTGTCCTGGACCAAATTTTAATGCTTAATCATGTCTTCAGCAAGATCCACTTTCAACCCGACAAATTTTGACAAACATCACAAAACATCAAGTAGGTGCAAGCAGGATAAAAAATAAACCTTGCAGTGAGGGCTGCTGAACTGAGTCAGGGCCAGACTCCGCCCTACGAGTCTGAGGACGCAAGGCAGACACTGAAGTAAGAGGAGGCTCATACACATTGTGATAAGAACATCATTGCACACATTTTCAAGTAATCCAAGAGGCAATTTAACTTACACTGGAGGCTTTGGATGTGAATGGTGACTTTGGTCTTAGGTTCCAGAATAAGGTAACTTACAGGGGCCTAATTTTCAGAATATTCTGGAAATCAGGCCTTTTTAAGGGTTCTGGTCTACACCCAAGAAATGAAGCTTCCAAAATGAAGTCACATTAGCATTGAGCACTTTAATTTTTTTCTTTACTGACATCAATATATCCAAAATACCAAAAAACAAAAGACCCAAAACATTTTAACTGTTAATAGGAATAGGACATTGAGAAGAGGCAGTGCATCAACCTTCATGAAAACCAAGCTGTAGAAACATTGAAGGGATTGAAATGATTCCTTTCATAGTTAGAAATATATAAAAATTCCAGCTACAATAATATTTCACGACCTGTAACTTAAAAGTGTTTTCGTCAATTTTCTCCAAAGCTTCATCTAAACATTCTTTGCTTCAGGGCTAAATACAGGAACTTGAAGCCTGCACCAATTTTATGTGGGAAAAATATATAATGGATCTAAGTAGTATTCATAGAAAGGAAGTTGTAATTTTGACTCCCTTTCAGGCATCCAACCTAATACAAGTTTAACTCAAAACAACAAACAAGTCAAGCGTGAAGTTTTAAGGCACAAATGAGTGTCATAGGATGAGAATATAATCATTCATTCTACCTTGAGAGGGAACTGGCTTGCAAAAAGATAGGAAATAGGTGAAAAGTTCTTTCTCCCTGAAAGGCATGTTGTGAACCCAAGTACCTTATTGGATTCATTGAGCTACACAGTTCTTCTGGTGCTCTGATAAAACCCCATCTGCAAACAGCTGCCCTGTACCACCCAGATCTTGAAACATCTCGTGTCCTACAAAAGGGTTAGGGGTGGAGGCAAGTGGAGACACCCAAGCACCACAGTCTGTGTACATCACAGCTGTGTATCACAGCACAGGGTTTCTTTCTTCACAGACATTCTGCTCCTTTTCATGTCATTTTTTCTAAACGTGAGTGAAAACAAAATATTTTATATTACAACAGGTCACATTTGCGCAGGGAGGAACGTCAGGGAAGATGCAAGATGCTTGTTCCGAACCAACCCTGCCTTCCCAAAACACAGCAGCCACATGCAGGCTGTGAGGACATTGTAGGGTGTGCTGGAATGATCCACCCAATTCCAGCATCAGGCCCATGTGGTTTGGGGAGTCCTCAAAATATGGGGCCTAAATCTATTGTTCAGGGAGGAATTTTACAATATAAGTGTGTTAATTAAAAATTAAGAAATAGTGTATTTTGGTAAAGTAGGTAATGACCACTTTTGTTCAGCTTTTCTGCTTATTCTTCCAGTGCTTTTCCTTAGTTCTAGAAGTTAAGACATGCTCTCAGTAAAACAAAACATTATATTGCTGCAGTGGAAGTCCCCACTTAATTCCTTTTACCACTATTTGCTTTAAAAATAGCTTTAATGGTAAATGAGAGGAAGCTAGATACACTGGAGTACTAAAAGATTTGTTGAAAACACGAGAATGCATTTTACATGCATCTATTTCATGCATAAATTGCTTTTATTTGCTTTCTAGACCATGATCCAAACCCGTAGAACAAATGCAGTTCCAGGGGTTTTGCACAAAGTGCCTGGGCTTATGTGGTTTAAGGAAACAAAAGGGGCAGAAGGGTATAAAGGCCAGGAAGGTATAAACTGTCTTGGTTAGATGAGTTTGCATCCTGCTTGCGTACTAGAGAAAGTATGAAATGGCACAAACCCAGGAATAAACACAGCTGTGAAGGAAATATTTTAATACTTTGCCCACTGTAGACATCAGAAGCCTCTGACAGTGCCAAAGTCCTGTGAATTGTACCTGTGTGGCTCATATCAGCACATCCAGTTTAAAAAATTAACCTGTCCCTGTTTAACACAGAATAAAACTCAGAAAAAATGGCAGACCTGTAGTAACTGGAAAGGATCAGTTTCTGGATTAGAATACAATTGGTTCATTATGTGTTTTAACTTTTTCTTCTAGGGCAACTTGCATTCAAGCTTGCAACTTCCTTGATAAAAATATTTTCTGTGCCTTGTTCCTAACCAGTGTATCCCTCCCTTTCAGCTTGGGCTGCATTCTCCAACCTTATCTCACATTACCTTTTCTTCTCTATTTATTATGAGGACAGGTTATGAAATGCAGCAAGCCATGCAACATCCTTTGGAAAGGGTTTGATTTGATGCAAGTTTAGTGCTGGGATCATTCTGAATAGATGGAAGCTCTCAGCTGCTGCCTACCCTTCAACATCTTGGAAGAATCTTCTTGTGGAATGAGTTAATGGTGGGAGGCAGCTGCCTTACTGGGCTGAGACACCTGTCCCTACAGCCCTTTAATCTCTTAGCTACTTTTACAGGATTAAACCATAATCCTGAACTAGCATGAGAATCAGCAAGAGGCAGTGGCAGAATGCAGGCAGTAGTCATGTTGTCTGTGCTGTGCAGAGGAGAGGGTGATCGATAAACTGGGGCTTTTACCAGCTTGGGGTTTGGCTGCAGTAAACTACAGCAGCCCAGCCCAAGGAGCAGCAAGAAATACATCCTCAGTCAAACACAACTTGAATGCCAAGTACCATTCTTTTAGAAAAGCAGACTGGAATGAGTAATTTGTCTTTTATCTGGGGACTTGAAAACACATCGTCCCCTTTGTTTTAGGGGAGCATCTGAGTTTACCTTGAGTAAACACCTGTTGCTACAGCATTTCACAGAATCAAGTCCCATAAAACTAATTTATTAGGCTACATTATTCCCAGACAGGTCAGTTTTTTAAGTCTTCCTCCAAGTGCTTTATAACTGTTTGGGTGTTCAGGGATAGAATAAGTTGTATAAACAATGAAAATTAATGCTGGTTTAGGCACCTTAATTCTTCACCTTTACCTCCTTTAGAATGTTTTTAACACAAAGTTTACCTTGAGTTTCCCCTTTCAGAAATCACAAATGCACAAAATGATAGCCTTATGAAGTGATCAAGTAGTTGCTTGTCTACACAGCAAATCAGTTCCTGAGCTAAAAATAAAAAAATCAGGAGCTGTCCCTTACATCATCTGGTTAATTTCTCTTTTTCACTTATATAGAGAAACATTTAAATATTATTAAGAGCTGGATAACATAAATGCCAGAGGAGGAACAGCGGTGTTTTTTTAAGTGGTTCTAATATTTGTGGGTTTAAGTTCTTTTCTAACATTTGAAAGGATCCCAGCCATTAATATGAGCTCATCCAGGTTTCAGAAGACTCCTAGAAGCTTAAACAAGTGCACTGAAAAAGTTTGTTTGTAAACATTTATTCTTTTGAACTGAAAAAGGCTTGCATCAGCACACATTGTACAGACTTGCAAATTACACAAGTTGAAAAAGTTTTGTTTCATTTATGTGCAATGAGTCTTTAATGTCCAGTGAGCATCTGCAAATGATGAAAACTTAAACCATTAAAAAGGTTTCCAGCACTTATCAAACACAATTATCTTAGCGTGAAAAGGAAGAGAAAGAGACCCATACTGGTGGGAACACAAAGTGCAAACATTTTGTCACTTGTATGAAGATACATAAAGTTTCTTCACACTTTTGTTAAAAAGAAATATTAAAATGTGATTCAGTGAACATTCTTTGTAACCTATTCATAATCCCCTTCTAGTAATTATTAAACTTGCTGGATCAGAAGCAAATGCTTCAAGGGTACAAACTTGTAATTTTTTTTTTACATTGTTTGAATGTATTGCAAAAGAGAAGGATCACCTAAGGAGTTAGTTACTAAAATGATATTCTTTTTATCTTAAAAAAAAACCAGAAAAAGAAGAAAGAGAAAAAAAAAAGAAAAAAAGAGTAAAAAAAAAAACAAACCAAACAACACAAGGGACAAAGAACAGGTTAACTTGAAGATCTTGGGTAGTTTGCTAGGAAATGAATATAATTCCTTGAGAATGGTTCTCTTTTCCCCTCCACTAATCCTCAGGTTCCTGCCTTGGAATGGACAGCTGTGTGCTGGCTGTGAAAAGGGATTATAAAATACAAATCTGCATATGGATTTTTATGAACATCTGCTGTACAATAGAACTTTGGATCCGATACAAGATTTCAAAAATATAAAACAAAACTACTATAAAAGTAGGGGCATTTCAGCAGCATTCCTTACGGAAAGCTGCCTGTCGCAAAGATCATTCCTTGCTATTGTCTGGGATTAACTCTGTAAATCTTTTTCTTCATCTTGCTGGATTCACTGGGTTATTTATTTCTTCTTCAATGGCAAATGTCATGTGACAAAACATCCCAGGAGTCTCTATGAAGAGAACAGAAACCCCATGACATCAATCGAGGAGGGAGGACATGGAAGTAGTAAAGGCCGAGTGTCCAGCGGTGTGACTGCTACTGAGAGCTGGCCCTCTCCAGGACGTGCAGGTCGTAGTGCTTCTTGCTGGTTCTCAGGCGGAACTTGCTCACTGAGGTACTGCTCTGTCTCTTGAGCGCGCTCTGCGCGGCCGCCATGCTGGGGAAGGTGGCCAGGACCGTGTAGGTGGAGGCCAAGTCCCCGGCCCGGGAGGGCTCCGTGCCCCCACTGCTGTCCCCGCACAGCCGCCGCTGCTGCTGCTGCTGTGCCTGCAGGCACTGGGAATCCCTCAGCCACCGGATCTTGGCACCCACTTTCAACAGTTCTCCAAAGAGTTTCTCTGCTTCCATGCGAGTTATGCCTTCTGGCAGCTCAGTAATTTCTAGAACTTTCCCCACAACTGAAAGAAGAAAAACAATGAATCTGAATTGGTTAATGCACCCTAAATGAAAAATTACTTATTTCATACTTGTATCTCTAGCTGGCTGATACCAAATCCACAGGCTTTGCCTTCCTGATATTCTAGACAGCCTTTGGTCTCACATTTAGCACTGCTTACAAATACAGTTTGCTTACTTGTACAAGTGTGTAAATAAAAGCTGGGAATACAAAGAGGGTCCTCAGAATAAAGATGGGAAAATAACAAAATTGTCAACAACTCATTTTGCAGCAGTTTTCAGAACTCACTATAGCATCTCACTGGCCTTGCCTGGTAACACTTTACATATTATCATGCCAAAAAAACTAGCCTGTCTCTCAAAAAAAAATCCTTTCCACTAAATTGTTAGAAAAAACTGATTTATCTCTAACTTTCTGTGAAGAGTTGACAGTAGGTAGCAAAAATTCTTTCCTGTAAATATATTAAGATAGATACCATCAGATTTTATTTAGATAACATCTTTACCAATTCCAATGAGCTAATCTGTAGATCTCATAGTATGTCTCTCACATCCATGTGCTTACACATATTAGAATGGGAAAAACTAAAAAAAAACCAAAAACAAAAGGCACAAACTAATTTGTGGTTTATGTCTGATTTAACTTGTTATGCCAGTAAAAGGAAGCAGAGATGTGTATAATTAATATTTAATGTAACAATATCATAGAAGCTAGGTCCGGTAAACTGAGATACTTGCTCTTTCTTTTAGTACTCTCCAATCCTGAACTTCTCTGCTTTTTTCTCCAGCCTTCAAAACTACACTTTTCCCATTTAACTTCCCTCTTCCCCTCTCTCCATCCTTACGTTTCCAATGTTTGCCATGTCCATTTCTGTCCAATTACTCCTCACTCTGGCCCTTCTCACCTTTTCTTGTACATTCCCAGCCCATCACCACAATTCATTTTTCTGGAGGATTGTGTCAATCAGCAATTCTATACCTGGTTCTCCTGCACCAAGATCTGCTGAAGCAGCCTTCTTTGCTGGTTTTTTTCCCCTGTTTCCATGTCTGTTTCCAGGCTGACACTGGCAAGATTGACATAAAGGGTGTACTTTAATGACAATCCATCAGTATCTTAATATTTTTAGTCAGCTCAGTGAAAAGCAATGCAGAGGAATGTCTGGAAAATAACCTGCACTACCCATGGGACAGAGAAGATTTTCACATCCAATTTTAGTTATTGAGTTTGATAATCTTACAGTCAAAGCACATTCAATCCTTCACTACATAAGAAAGGGAGGCAATGATGGGGGGAAAAAAAAATCACTTTAAATCATCTTGGAAGAACATCCCCCTGCCCCAGTTGTCACGTTCTCTAGGCTGACATTGGGTAGAACTGAGCAAGGTAGAGGCAGGGGGTTTGTGTGTCCGAAAAATTGAGAGAAAGACTTTTCAACTTTGCTAACACCAATATTTTGGGTTTGTTTTTCTTATAAGGAACTCTTTGTTTAGAAATTACAGCATGTATTTTTTTGTATTTTTTTTTAGAAATGGTTACTTGAATATAAGAAAATAGTTTTAGCAAAAGGTCCCCTTTAGATTTTTGAATTAGCTAGTGAATTGCTTAAAATAAAAAAATCTGTCATCTACACCGTGCCTAAAAGCTAAAGTTCAGATAAATGTTTCTCACTTTTTTAATACAACAAGCAAGAACAACGGGGAGTATTGACACAGAATAAAACTTATTGCAAAGCAAGCACCTTCCACTCAATTACTCTCCAAGTGCAATAACACATTCCCCTATTCAAGGTGGTTGTAATGGTAGTTCTGAATCGATTGTTTTTTCATTGTTGCCATGAGATTGTTCTCTTTTAATACCTGTTGGCTTGTTACTTGTCCACGTAATAAAGATGGATTGTATTGCAGGGGTTGGCCAAGCAATGGGTATCTGGCATCTCCTTAAAGAGAAAGGTAATTAGAAAGTTCTTTTCTGTTACAGGAAATCTTCCTCCAAGTCCCTCTCACACTGAATATGTTACACAGAAGAGAAAGCAGAACTGCTGTGCACAAAGCTGAGTGTCTGGCTGGGCTAACAAACTTAGAGCTGCCCTGACTCCAACAGTGTCAGCCATGTTCTGATCACAAGGGGAAAAGGTACAAACTTTCTGGTTTTTACGGTTTACACTCAAAACTGCAGTCTCAGTCTGTTTCAAAATGAGCTGAATAAGTCTAAAGCTCCTCTCAGCATGCTAATTTAGTAATTTTCATGGTTATAGCCCTGATTAGAGCCAGGTCCTTCTTCAGATTCCTGTTTGTTGCAAGGATGCACAAAGACAATGCCCTAGAAGTTTTCAGTAATCACAGCAGATTAAGGGAGCTAAGAGGTGTGCTTCAAACAGGCCACCTGGAATTTTGACAACATCAGAATACAAAGCAATGACAAAGATTATGCAACAAATAAGACAAAGACAAGAAAATAAGGCTCTGTTTATCAATAAGAGAGACATACAGAATTTTCTGTAAGTTTTGCTTTAAAGTAAATCTTTCTGTAAAATGAACCTGTTAATTTTAAGTTTGGGAATTTTACCAGGATATTTTTGCTCACTGACAAAAGGGGTTTATATCACTGTATTTTAAACAGTATCAACTATCCCATCTCAGTGAAAACTCCCTATTTCCTGTTTTTCTGTTGACATGGGAGCAGAGGATTGAAATTCTTCTACAAGGAATTTTTTGTGTCCTTGGGTGTGTCCTATCTGAAATACTGAGGTACAGTCCTGGCTAGAGGTTCCATCCCATCATGCTTGTTGTTCTACAGAGGAATGAAGAATACATGCTTAGGCAGTGGTGCAACTCAGTGCATTATCAACTTATGATTTATGGTTAAGACGTGAAGCTAAATTCTACCAAACATTTTATAAATATTTTTAATGCTGAAATGGGAAGTTCCACAATATGAAAAAGTCAGTGTGCTAGAAAAACACATTAATGAGGAGATAGATGAAAAGCCTTTGAAGATATGGGGGACAGTATCAATGCAGAGTGATAAGGTGAAATTTTAAATGTTTGAGTGAATAATTTTGGTGATTCAGCAATACTACTAAAATGAGCCAGAACTCATCAAAAGATCCTCATATAACTTGTATTTTAAAACCCTAAAATAGAAATCACACACACATTTTAATTAACTAAAAATATACCTTGTCCGGGAACAAAAGGTCTAGAAAACTGGGACACGATAGAAAGAGGAGTCAGTGTGGGACGGATGTTCTTCATGTTTGACAGCTGGGCTGGTGCTGGTGATTGGGCTGGTGAGGTGACAGGGCTGCCCAGTTGAGGACTATGCTGCAGCTGGAATAAACAACACGTTAGTGTTTCAAAAAGCACTACCTGAACAAGCTGAACAACACCCACAGCCTCCAAAGATTTAAATGAACTTAAAATAGCTCTATTAATTACAATCAGAGCAAGGTTTTTATTCCCCAGAAAGAATTTTTGAAAGAAGACAGAATTTATGCATATTTTAAGTCATGCTGGAGAAGCAAACAGCACATCCTACCTGTGCAGCACCGTCTAAAGTGCTGAGTTCCGTGGCCTTGTGCCCGCGGGGGTGATCACAGTAGTACTTGCCGGGTTTCCTCTGCGGCGGTGACGGGTTCCGCGGCGCGGCGCTGCCGGGCACGTTGAGCTGCATCATCACCACCCCCCCGGCGGGCGGCGGCGCCACGGCTGCAACGCAAGGGACCCGTCAGCACATGGAATGTGCTTCGCTAAAGGAGCTGCTAGTTCTAGAAAACGAGCAGGATCTTCTGTACCATTACATTTCCATTATCAGCTATAGTGGAAATAGTTTACTATAGTGCAATAGTTTACTTACAGAGGGCTTTCCAGAGCAAGAGATAGAGGAACCACTGAAACTCATTGCTGGGAATGTTTTTGAAAGAAATCGCTCTGTTTATTAGTAATTGACAGTATTCAACATTCACTGCAGTTTCTATTAGAGCACTGTACTGCAGAATGTGATATTAAGCAAAAATATGCTTAATTTAAAAATAGAAGTTTCCTAATTAGTTTTATACAATGTACAGCAATGCAGACACAAAATGTTTTCTCTGATAGGATGGTATGTATCAGAAAGACCTGCGATCAACCTTTAGTCTAAGCAAGCTTACCCTCACTTACAAGTTCTCCCTAGGAATGCTTTTCTGGGCAGATACTGCAAACTGATCCCTGTTCCCTGTCCTACTTGGGTACCGTGGTAGCCACAGGAACTCCAGAGTCAGGGGAGAACACCTGGACATCCAGCACTGTTCTACAAGGTTTTACATCAGGAGCTGTAAGGAGAGGCTGCCCAAGAGACAAAACTATCTCCCCCCTCTGCCCCAGGTAATTTACATAATGCCCTTTTGATTTGTAAATGGTTGTTTGCAATTCCCTTCTCTGCTCTACCCACTGTTTACAGCATTTCTCAGAAACCACGACTAAAACACACAGTTTAAACATCATTTAATCATCCATCTTTAAAGCAGGATTCTGCAGTCTTCTCAATTTACTGCCACGTCATAGCATCAAGATACAGACTATAAAATGCATTCATCTGGTGTTTTTTATAATGGGCTGTTGTCTTTACTGCCCCTGGGCTCCACAAAAGGAGACTTCTTCCAAAACCAAACAACGTAGAAAAAGGAACAGAAAACATTAAAACTACATTAACAATGTTTTCACATCTACACTTTCTTTTAAATGGCAAGAAGTTTTACCCAGGTGTTACAGATTGCAATCAAAGCATCAGGTATCTGGCCAGTTTTAGCAGAGGATATAAATTAAGGCATCCCTGCAAGAGCCACATTGTGAATATTTCTGTTTTGTTGCACAGCAGAATAAAATACAACTCTGTTTATGACTGCTACACAATCAGAATATGCAACACAACAGTTTTCTGCTGTAAAGCCATAAACTTATCTAGTACTTTATACGTAAACTGGAGATATACCAAATGCCTCTTTACACACTATGCCTAACACACAAAGATGGGTTTCATTTTAATATTATATGCATATATTTATATATCTTATAAATTATAATAATTTACATCTTACTGGTTTATATACAGAATTTCACTTTGCAACACTACCATACTCCTTTTGACTTATCTCTGTTCTGTGAGAATAGAACTCCGAACAAAAACATGTTTTTCTTCCAGAAACATCTACACTACCATCTCTAAAAGAGTGCCAATCTAAAATGCAGTTTAAACTGCAAAAGAAAATTTTATACATTCAGAAAATCATGGTTTTTCTTTGGCTTCTAGTTTCCCAGCATTTCAGGAAATGAAAATAAATTGAATTCTTTTCCTAACCAAGTATCCTGACACAATGAAGTGCCATACAGTGCATAAGTCAGTTTGCAGACACTTTATGACCTGTCAAATCCCATGAGAAGGGAAACCCAGAAAACCTTCAAAGCCTCCCCAGCTTTACAGTCTGGTCCCTTGTAACACAACTCTGCTGATTGTCTGCTCATTGGCCCTACCTCAGAGGCCTTAATTCACCATCTCCATGTCTTCACTTACTGAAAAGCACAAGTTTTGGTTTATTTCCCAGAATTTGCTCCCCCAAAGAGAGCTTCCTCCTTCCTGAAACTTCCTTAAACCCCAGGCCATCAAAACTGCACAAAACCAGCACTTCCAGGATAGATAGGAGAGCAGAGAAACAAACTACTGCAAGACCCACTTTAGACATTCTGAAATGACAACCCTCCAGAATTAGAGCCAAACAAACTTGAAACAAAATGGAAACCAAACCAAACCTGCCCATGAACTGCTAATCTGTTTATCTTGCCACGTAATTGCATGTTATCTATTTACTAATAAACAGGGTCAAAAAATACCTTCAAGATAAACGTTTGTAAGAAACACTACGTATGTAGCAGAATCTAGGTCATTGATCTAGGGTTGTTTAATCTAGTGCTTGCTTGCAAAATACCGAGATGGCAGAAGTTGAGATTATCCCTTTTTCACCAACCAAGCCAAGTATCAAATTCCCTAAAAGTAAATAAAGACAGTGCAACAGTGATCACAGGATTGTTCTGTAATCTCTTGTTCTGTGGCTAACCCTAGTGCTCTTATTTTCCTGACCAGGCTATCAATTTTATGGTTGGACCTTCAGAGTTTTAAGTGTTTGGATATTAACATTTTTAAAGGTTTCATGGATTGACAAGATCTATATCAACACTGCTTTCAAACATGTTGAGGCTTTTGTTTGCACACCTTCTAAAAATTACCCAAGTATTTTGTAGACCAAAACCTTCTGAAAATGATTTAAATATTCCTGCTAAATAACATTTACCTGCTGAGGGTGGCCTCCAGGCCACCCCCAGGCAGCCACTGTTTCACTTAAATTCCAAGTTACCATTTTAAAGGATACAATAACAGCAATATAGATGAAGAATTAATAATAATCAGAGATGGCACTCAGGTTTCAGTTGTTCATGGCAGTTAGCTGTGAAACCAATCTGAAAATTTACAGCAGGTTCTAGACAGAATGGCTTAAATGAAAATCCCAATAAAATATACCTTTTTTTGGCTGCATGATGGAAAGACCAGTGGGTGAACTTTTACATGATGAGGGTGGAGACACTATGCTGTAGTGCACAATGGAAGCAGCCTGCTGTGGCTTTGACTTGGATGAAGGTGGCAATAATGTAGGTGATGGCTTCTGACTTGAATGGTTGCTATAAACTATGGAAGTAAAAGCAGTAAATAAGGCTGCCATAAAAACAAAACACCCCACACAGCTGTGAAATACTTTCAGCTTTCCAGCAGGTCAAAAAGCTACCCCACAATGCTCAATTTTCAAACTCTTCTCAAGACCTCTTAAGAAAATCACTGCTTCTACTCTGTTAACTGAAATCTAGAACAATTCTTGAGTAGAAGAGCCAAATATGCTGCTTTCAAAATGTACCTCACTCCTTCTGTCTAACAGAAACCCAGATTGCAAAGTTTTCAGACCCATCTGGCTATTCAGGAAAGGATGGAAGTGATTCTGCTCCTAATGTGTGGTTCCCACGTCTGTCTTGACTCACCAGTACACGTGCAAGGCATTATGATGTATGACACTGGATTTTAAGTAACTTGATATATTTCAAAGATAAAATTTGAGATTTCAAATTAATCTGCCTCAGAGTTAAAATGGAAAATAAATTCAAAAAATGGAACAAAACAGCAAATAGAATACAGCAGTTAATTCTAAATCAAACCCTTAATGGCAAATATCCAATCACCCAGCATAATAATAGCTAGACATTTTTGAAGCTTATCAGTAAAAACTTTGTTCTCCCAACCTGCACACTGCTGTCCTTGAAGCTGCTGTGAGTTGCATGGTGATGATGTTCTAGGAAACTGTATCTGCTCTGATCCAGGCGGCTGCAAATATCCTACGGATGAACTGTAATAACAAAAAAAGAACATGACTAACAGGTATTTATGCTTCACTCATTTAATCACAACTTCTGCATCTGCTGTCTACATGTGCTGCAAATCACTGAGCTTTTGTTAATTTTAAATCAGTAATATTCCCACCTACTCCTGAATTCATTCATTCTTCAGAAGACTGAAGCTTCTCACCTCTTCCTTAGCAAAAAACATGTGTCCCACCTACATTGAGTAACTGTATTAATTCACCTATTTTGATATCCTATTTTTGTGTCTGTAGCTCTATGTCAGCATAAAGACATGCAGAATAATAATAATAATAATAAGACAATTGGTTGTCTTGCTCACTGAAGCAGAATTAGGTCTTGGTTAAGCGATCCCCACAACCCCTGCCATGAGGATTTGGGATGCAGTCCCTCAGCTGGGGGCTGGCCCTGGGCAGCTGGGGCAGCACACCAAAGACACAGCTCTGCTCCAGGGTCCACTGACACAGCCCAGAGAGGAGATGGCTTTTCCAAAGGGGGTAGGAAACGGAACACGACTCCGGGGATAAACAACCATCCAGCTGTTTGCAAAATGTAGGAAAAGGATAACTTTAAAAGTTTATTTTGCCAGGTAGTTTTTCAGGGTTACAGGGGAAAACCAGGTAACAGACACAGTTAGATTCTATTATACCACTAATGCTCAGCCAGAACATGAGGTTGGTGGCCCATAATCAGAACAGTGCTTATAGAATCCTGTACTAACTGATAAACATTCTGAGAAGAAAACAATTCCTTCAAATTGTGGGGGGGGGGAAAAAAAGAGTAGGTTTAATCCTCTTGGACCTACTATTTTTACCTATATTGTCAAAAGTTTGTTCCATCCTTTGTCCCATAGGTCACTTATATAATTTTAATTTAAAGATTCCCTTCCATTAAAGCAGACCAAACCAAGTGAAAACTAATGCAGATGCTCTCACACAGCTTCTGATCTGCCTACTGATTCTGGTTTTCAGCAATGACCTGTAGGTTTGACAGTCAGCTCCTGCAGAACAGCATTCTGCTTTCCTTGTTCAAGGGCTGCAGCATAACTATTCTGATGAAAGCAAGATGCTATCTTTGGTTGCTAGTTTGCTCTGAATTCCTAATAAATGAGAGGGACATTGTAAATTACACAAAAGATCAAGCAACCAAACTTAATTCAAGAAAAGTCTGCATTATGCCGACCCATGACTTCACTGAATCTCAAATATAATAACTACAGAAAAGGATTAAAAAAACCTTCAGATACAAAGAACAGGAATTCAGATTTAAGTAGACAAAACCATGTGGCGATGACACAAATACTACTGAAGTCTGCACTCTGAAAAGGATGAACAAGCTTCAAACTGCTGCTGCTGCTGCTTGTTTAAAAGCTCCCAGGTATTTTTAAATGCTGCACATTTGTAAGTTCAAAAAAACTCGAGAAAGAAAAATTGGTAACAAGCATTAATCCTAATGAATTCTCCTAGGTACTTGCCTATCTGTTCTCAAATAGACTGCTTTGGGGACACAGATGTATATTCAGGGAGGGCTGTACATGCAGACCAATTTGCTGCTACCAAGGTGGGTAAAAAAAAGAAAAGAAAAAATGTTATTTATCAAACAAAAGCCAAGTTTCTATACTTGTTTCACAGCCAGCTTGGTGTCAGCAGGCCTCATCAACAATACAAAGTAAGTTAAACCTTTTCCATTCCAAAAAAGAAGTCAGTCTTTTTCTGGGATTCAAATTATTTTTCCTCGACACATTATTAATGCAGTAGCTTTGACAAAACCAGTGAATATGGACAGTCATCTTAACTATTACTGCAGAAGGACTGAGCTGCTGAGTCCGTTGTGTTTCACGGGTAAGAAACAGAACACAGAAAATTTAAGTGGTGGAATGGCAGTAATGTATTGCTGAAAGTGCTATGGAGACAATGTTTTCCAGTCCAACAAGTATGTCACAGTTAAAGCAGTACTGCTTGTTTCACTTAATTGCATAGGAGCAAAAATAAAGAGTGCCTGTAAGTCTGCCTTTAAAATTATAGTTTTAATATCTGCAGTACTAAAAGCAGATCCTGTCAGTTCTTACAAAGCCGCTAAGCCAGCTGCTGAGAAATCAAGTATCAGTTAAACGTACCTTAGGTTATTCTGTTGACCTGATGGAATGACACTGTAGTAGACTGGCATTCCTGTGGTGGGCAGTCCTTGGCTGGACTGACTGGGAATTATAACAGGCTGCTGATATGTCTGCTGGGGCACTGCTTGGGAACCTTGAGGCACCGAAACCTGCAATGGGCCACACGGTAAGGTTTTCTCCTGGAGACAATGTTTCTGCCTCTTGACCATCACCCAGTTGATACAAGAATTTAAAAATAACCCTAGAAACCAAAAGATCTCCGGGAGTTCTCTAAATCCAGAAGAATCGTGATAACAGTAGCTAAAGTAACAACGCAGTATTAAAAAAATTTAAAGCTTCTTCCCCCCAAATGGAAATGTTGGCTCCAAGAGACTCCATGAATTAACAATATATTTTCTCTACAATAGAAAGTGGAGTGGTGGGAAGGAAACCTTCCAAGCTTTTCTTCCTCTCCCTCTGAACTGCAACTGATGCAAGCCTTGGCTTTCAACAGGACTACAACCTGTGCACTTGCGATTCTTTCCTCTCACTTCAGTTGTGGGTTTGTATCTTTAACTTCTGTCCCCAAAGTCACCTTTGACACCTGCTTGCAGCTTTCTGCCATTTCTACCATAAAGCAAGGGACTTAAAGAAAACCCCAATACTCAAACCCACAGAAGAGTCATTAGAAAGTTATGAATACTTTACCCACCTGATATGATGGCACTGAGGGATATGGAACAATCACACCTTGAATTTGATTCCCAATGTTGTTGTGTTGGCCACTGACTAGATTTTGATTCTGAGACTGCTGAACTCCAACTAAACCCTGGTAGTTTTGCTGCTGGTTGGGCAAAATCTGGTAACCTGAAATTATACATTTAAATCTTATTTTGAAATAATGAACATATTTTAAGCATAGTTGCCTATGCAAAAATACACGTGTAGCATTTTCCAATGGCTTGTTTAATCTGGCAGCTTCACAACAGTTGAACTTATCATGCATATAAAAAGAAGCCAATATTAAAATTAATAGATTTACTCATTTGGATTCAGCATGAAATATGATCCATACTGTTTGCAATGCTGCTCCCACATGCGTGCACTATTCATTTACACTCTGGCTTACATGCATTAGCACCTTGCTTTGACAGGTGAAAGCTGAAGCACTTGAACAAAGCATGCTGGACAGAATCAAACCCAATTCAGTTTGAAAACTCTACGTATGCAAAATTCAGCTTGGACCTCAGGTGCCCCAGGGGTCAGAGCATCTTGACTGCAACTCAAAACTAAATCAGACTTCAGGAATATTTGCATATGGCATGTATGCAAATGCTTTCCAAAGGGGCAATTTCTTCTGAAATCTGTAATGCCAAAACCAACTGGGGATTGAGAAAAATCTTCCAAATTTAAGCCATGTTGGTACATAGTGGAAGATGTTTTATATTCCAAGTTATCTTAGGGATACAAAGAAAGATTTTCATATTCACCCCTCCATAGTGTCTCTAAAACAATTTATTATTGCTTAAACTGGTGTGTTCTCCTATCTTTCAAAAAATGCCTAAAAAACTCCACCCCACCCCAAAACCCAAACCAAAACACCCCCAAGCATGAGTGCCAGACAGGAAATCTGTGCATTTATAAAGTCCAACATAAATTCCCCCTTTCCTCTTTTTTTAAAAAGCATTTAGCAGATAACTGCTACCATGATCCAAACACATGCAGAACACAAGTTCTTTTTCTGTCATGTTCTATCATACAGGTGTGCTCTACTTACCACATCAGCAAAACCCCAGCACAGTCAGTGTTTCTGAGACAAAGCCAGTTATCCCTCCAGAATAACAAAACTGGGCTTGTCAAGATGCACTGACGGCAAGAAGAGTCTGTGTTTGAGTTGGACACATTCACAGCCCACTGACCTTGACATTCCCCATACTCCCTACCTTGGCAAGGAACTATAATAGAGCAAATTTAGCTGCAAAAACTTGCTTGGGTTTTCTTTAAACTGTGCTAAAAAAAGGCTTGGTCTATTCTGAAAGTAAATCAGTTAATGTAAAACCTTTTTGTGAGCAGCACCCACCGATGTTCATTGATTTCATCCACACAGGGTACAATGAACATTGTGCACTAACAGCCTCAGCAGGCTCTCTATAGAAATTGCAACAATGAAAACTAAAAGAAGACTATTAATATAATCAAATATTGCTTCAGAAAATTAAAGGAAAGAAGGTTCAGTTTGCTAAAACCAAGACAGCTATTCATTAGAAACACACAACACTATAAATATTTTCAGAGGACTAGACAAAACTTCAGAACAATACATGCTTGAAGTAGGATTAGTACTTAGAATTTTTAATAACTTAAGTTTGAACTGTGCACAAAATGTCTTTCATATCTCTTATATACAAAATGCTTTAACATACTTTGTTATAAAATGATCTATGACCCCTAAAAGCAGCAGAATGGGAAGCTGTGGTGTGACAGACCCAATCAGTGCACCCAGAGTCTGAACCCCTCATGTCCCAGAAATTGCAATGGACCCGTGAATAGTTCTGCAGCTTTTTCTGGCACTTGCAGAGACAGAGACAATTCTGCAAGCAGAGGGAACTGGAACAATACAAATTGGCTGCCATGAAGGTTCCCCAGAGCGTTCCAAAGAATGCTCTATTTTTAGAGCAGTTTCACCTCTGCATAGAGTGGGCTAACAGAAATGCAGTACTCAGCACAAACCCCACACCTGCCACAGCAGATTGTCCCATTACACAGAAATACTCTGAAACTGGAGGTAAAAATAGAAGCAGGTTTCTTAGTATTTACATAATTCAAAAGAAATCACAGTTAATATAAGAAAAGTTAACTCACAGAATATAGAAATACATTTTCTGAATAATGCATTAGGAGTGAGAAACAGTACAGCAAGTACAACCACTCTGTTAATGAGCTGGGAGTTGATGAGCTTGGTTATGACTATTATAACTACAGCTTCTGTTACAGCTGGAGTAGTTTTATCCCTGGTTTGTGAAGCAGAAGCTAGTTGAACTGCAGCTGATGTTCCTACAGGAACTGTAGTTCAGACTGGATTTTTAAACAACCTGTAGTTATGTCTCATGGTAACTGGGCTCACATTAATGTGGCAGTCTGAAATGTTTTTGTTCTTAAGAAGAGTTTTCTTCTCCCAACATCTTTTAGGCAACAAAAGCATTTTTATTAAAAGCGAACCCCCCCCCAAATATTTCACCTGAAACCCCTTTAAAAAGGAAGTCAGGAAGCAGCTGAAAAAGAGACCGGTTCACTGTGAGAAATGTAAACCTCTCAGACAGTGTTACGGCCCCGAATCCAACAGCTCATCAATAAAGTCAGGCCACTCCTCAACATTAGACCAGAAGTGGCTCCGGCTGCCATGCTTTCAGAAGCTGTCATCTTTTATCTGAATTTGTGTTTGCAAAGTTATTTCATAGTTAGTAACCACTTACTGAGATGAACAAACTCCCTGGCTTTTATGTAATGCAAGATTTGTAACTCTCATTTTTGCCCAGGACTTTGCTGTATGAACCAATTAATGTGGTGCCTTTGGCTCAAAACCACACTTTGCTAATAAGCATCAACCACTTCAGGTGTAGCTTTATGTCAAATTAATACAAATATCAATAGATTAAAATAAATTACAAGTAAGAGAATTTTCAAATACACCACCTTATGAGGTGTTTCTAGAACAGATAACAAGACATGGAACCATCAGTTTCTAAAATGCTGATTCAAATTTGCCTATTAAACATTAAATGAGAACCAGCAATGGCTGGAGAGCAGTTTGGAGATTTTCAGTTAAACACTAATTATGCAGGTTCTGGTAAGATTCTTCTTTCTCCCATTAGTGCTGGTAAACACCAAGTAATCAAACACTGAATAGAATTATTGGCTGGACCATCCCCACAATACCTAAACATGATCCCTTGATGTCAGAGTGCAGGTACAGGGCACGTGATCAAAGCAGTAGAGCAGCTGTCTGCACAGCTTGCTTATTTTGTTTTTTCCAGGACAGAGAGGGAGTTTTATCTGCTCACACTTTTCACCCACAGGCAGTGAAATTCAGTTAAAATATAAAGAGCTAAAACCATACAAGAAAGGAACTTAACTAATAGCAACCAGTTCATCCCTTTGTACCTTATCACCCCATGCTTTCCAGTTCAGACTGGTTTGTTTGGATATAAACATACACTGAGCTCTCTGAGTTGGGGAGTTGGTGTGCTACTCACATAGGGTGTCCCCACAGTGGGAAGTAATCCCTCCTAAGCCTCAGACTTTTTGCTATTAAGTAGTCTAGGTATTAAAAATTCTGAGGAAGGAAAGCAAGTTGTGTAATACAGTTGGGTAACATATCTCTAACACCAGTGGAACATAAATTGCAAAACCAAGTAATGTGTTTTCCTTTGAAAAAAATCTTTGTGAACTGAACCCTGAATAACTCCATCAAGTGTTGCTACTATTGGAACACTTCCTAGAAGAAGTGCAGAAGAGGAGCCATCCCTCTTATATGCTGCTTCACAGGACATAAATAAATCCAGTTAATATTTGTAAAAGCTGATCTTCCATCTGTTTCTGTAGGCCAACACATAGTTGGGGGCAGGGGAAGAGATTAAAAAGACCCTTCTGAAGGAAACTCAGAAGGATGTTAGATATTACTGAGAAGTATATTTGTTTTAGGAATACAAATCTTATTGAAGAAGTCATAACAATATTTATAAGTACAGCTTGTCAGAATAAAGGTAGCCTACAGTTAAAATCTGTAAGGAAAAAAGACAAGAAAGGAAGGAGATGGAAATGAAGCTTGCTAACATTCATAGAAGGGTAACTCAGACAGTTGAGAAGTCTTTACTAAAATAGGTAACCACATAAGTCTCATTATATATTACATTCAATACCCTGACACCTTTAATCATAGGACAGAAAGACAGAGTAAAATGTATCATCAGTATCTTTTGCACAGCACTCTTCATGCCACAGCATCTAAGATTAGGATCTTTAGCTTAGAACTTTCAGTGAAGGTACATCTCTTTAATGTTACATCATTTCAAGATACTAATTTCTCTTGCTTTGTAAGTTACTATTAGTTACTAAGTTACAAATTTTTAAAATTATTAACTTTTAAATTTTAAAAACCCTATAATTAAAGTTACAGCAAGAGCCACTCAAAGGAATGGCTTGAATCCCAAGTGTCATGCACAAGTTCCTCAAATTTTTCCACCTACATTAGTTACACTTGGTATTCTACATGTGATCCTCTACTTTATTTTAAATTTGACAGCAAAGTAAGTTTAAAACGAAAAAGCAGGAGAAACACCACATGATGTGTTCTAATGAAAAGCTAAAAGAGCTGAACAAACCTGTCTGCTGGCCAGGCTGCTGCAGGGCCTGGTTCTGCTGCGTGCTGAAATGGACAGAAACAGGGCGGTACTGCGGGCTGGAGTGCGGGTACTGGCTGGGGGTGCAGTAACAGGGTGGCATCTGCAAAGGAACAATCAGAGGGTCACTACCTGCCTGCAGCTTTAGAGAAGGAGACATCTAAATGCAAAATCCATAAAACAAAGATACAAAATTTATTAAAAGGTGCAATGGACTTTAAATAGTTCAGCGATTAAAAATCCCTTATACTACATAAATTCCCTCTTTAACAGCCAGTTTCTCTACTTTCTTTTGTCAAAGCAACAATCTCCAATTTCCACCAAGAGGCATTTGAGAGAGAAGAAAACTGTACAGAACGTGCACTTTACCAGCTACAAGTAAATAGGAAAACCTGTGTGATTGTTGCTCCTCAAGTAAACCGAAGTCATTCATTACAAAACACATACCCAGAAAAGACCCCAGCGCCACCACAAAAGCAGAGCTGCAGTTCTGCAGGGAGCCCAGGCTGTATGAAAAGCTCCCGAGCAGAAGAGCACGGTGAGTTTTCCCCCCAGCTTTCAGGAGGCTGTAGGAGCCGTGGTACCTGTGGCACGGGCTGCTGCACAAATCCCTGCTGCGGGAGCACGGGCTGGCCCACGGGGTGCCCGGGGCCCGAGTAGGGCGGGGCGGGCTGCGCTGCGGGCGGTGCTGCGGGCGCGGCAGTCAGGATGTAGCCGGGCTGCTGCGGGGGCTGCAGCACCACGCCGGGCTGGAACAGCGCCGGGCCGGGCTCGGCGCCTTCGGCCGGCGGCTGCCGCGCCAGGCTCAGGTGGCTGAACTGCGATCCCAGGTTGTCTTGCTGCAGGCGTGGGAAAAACAGGAAAAACTACATTTGCAAGTGCACGTTTAAGGAAAAAAATAAAACAGCCAAATACCTCAGTAAGTTTTAGACAGCACGTCTCACATTACTGGGCAGTAGCACAAGCAGCCAAAGAACAACAGCAAAGAAGACGGAACTGTAGCAAATTATCTTCAGGGCTGACAGCAGGAGAGAACATCCGTGTTCAGACTTCACTCTTTTCACTGCAAATATTTTGCCTTTTGGATTACATCTGCCTTTATCTACTTATTGTGAGAATCCATTTGTCAAAAAGAAAGTTCAGAATTTCTGTCACTACCATTTTCTGATTGGACTCCAAAACTTAAGTGAAGATATCTAATCCCAGTTAAAATACCAGGATGCATCAGGATTGCTGAAGTAAATTTTTGGTTTTAAGAATTTAACATAATGAGGTTTTAATCCTGAGATAAAGGGACATTCCTCTAACTTAGTTATTATCCTACATGCAAAAATTAATTATCTTTTCGTCTGAAATCAAGTAATAACATCAAGAAATATGTTCCAGTGGTTGCCTTCTATCTGTGTTTTGTTAACATCTGAAAGGATGCCACTGATTGCACTCTGCACTGCAGGGATCCTGTGCAATCTGAAAGTTCTGTTACTGTAACCCCAAGCTCCTTTTCTTAACAAACAATTTAGCATCAATTAGCCACATCCTAAAAATTAGAACTGATCACTAACTAGTATTGCTTTTTTTTGCTAAACAGTAAGATTTGGTTCATACTTGGAAAGTGGACTCTCCAAACATGCAGGAACATTAAAACTATTTCAAGACCACTTGGTCTTAGATCATCCTGAAGATAGGAATTAATGAAGAAAAAGCAAGTGCAAGCTCCATCTTTTACTGATTAGCTCCATTCACATTTTATGCTGTTATGATTTTTTTCGTTTCCAGGCTAAAGGTATTATTAATTACTGCTAGAATTATGAATTTGCACCTAAAACTTAATTTAGTATACCTTTAGTATGTATTTAGTACATACTGAAAAACCTTATTTTCATTAGATAATAATCTGACTTTGGTATTTCATTCCTTAATGGTGCCCATTAAATGCAATTATAATGCTTTTCTATGTTGGATTTTACATTCTACTTTTCCAAATCCTGAGTTTGAAAAAAAGATACTGCACGTGAGTTATCTTAGTTCTAAATATGTCTGAAGGATAAACCCAAGCCACATCACACTAATTTCTGTTACACTACCAGTGTAAGTAAAGTCTGACCTGGTCACTTTGTGACAGTGACTGGTATGGTACAAGCAGGATTCAGCCCAGGAACATGGCATTCCCAATAAATGGAGAAAGCATTCTCCTGGTGCCAACTACAGAGGTGTTACACTTGGAATACAATCCAAGACCATCAATCCTTTTCATTATATTACATAATTTACCATCAGCAGGAATAAATTTTGAAACTGCCAGGACACTTAGTATTGGAACCCATTTTCTGAAGGTGAAATGCTTTGAAATTACTACAAACAAGAAGGAGTTTCCTTCTCTGCTTTAGCACCTATTCAAACTCTCTTCAGAAGCAACATCCCTATTGAATTCAGCTAAAACTGTATTTATTTACATGACATTTCTGATTAATGCTGAAAACTAGCTATTGTACAACACTGTGGTAGATTACCCTTGGCTGGCTCTTAAGTACCCCCCAAGTCACTCCATCCTTCCTTTCATCCTTAGCAATACAGGGAAGAAAATATGTAAGGCTTATGAGTGAAGGAAAGGACAGGAAAATCATTCACCAATTACCACCACAGGAAGATTAAATTTATTTATGCCAATTAATAACAGAGTAGGATAGTGAGAAATAAAAACAAAACTAAAACCAGCTTCCCTCAACCCCACTGCTTCTTCCCAGACTCAAGTTCACTCCCAAATCTTCCACCTCCTCCTCCAAGTATCACAAGGGACAGAGAAGGGGGCTTGTGATTGGTTCCCAGTCATGTCTCTTCCTCCTCGCTCTTCTGCTCCAGGATGGGGTCCCACCCACAGGATATCATCCTTCACAAACCTCTTCAATGTGGGTTCAGCCCAAAGGCTGAAGTCTTTCAGGAGTGGAGGGCCCTAGTGTGGGTCCTAGCAGAAAACCTGCTCCTGAAGACTCCAGCTTCCTTCAGAGCACCAGTGGGATGCTCCAAGGGCTGCAGGGTGGATATATATTCCACCATGGTCCTTTTGCACTTCAAGGGGAGAATCTGCTTCACAAGAGTCTCCTCTCCAGCACCTGGAGCACCTCCTTGCTTTCCTCCCTCTGGCCTCCATATCTGCAGAGTTGTTTCTCCCTCCTCTCCCTCACACTCTTTTCCAAGCACACTCAGAGGTGCCACAAGTGTGAATGTCTGACTCAGCTTGGGCTGTGCAGTGTCAGCCCTGGAGCTGCCTGAAATGGGCTCTGTCCAGTGTGGGGCAGCTCCCAGTCTCCTCTCCCAGAAGCCATCCCTGCAGCTCCCTGCTCCAAAACCTTGCCACATAAACTCAACACAAGCATATACTCAGTAGAGTATCAGAACACACTTTGACCTGGACTCTAGTTCAGACTCTCCCTTGGATAACAACTCTCCTTTACTAACTTTCAGTTTCAGTTTGTGTGGCTTGTCTTCTTCTTTTTTCCTGTTTTTTGATAGACTAAGATATTTTATTTTCAGGTTCTATTTATTAAACAGTGGATACTAGAGAAGTGGGAGTGTTGAAAGTTCTACCAAAGAGGCTACAAAAAGGTAATCAGAAAAAATCAGAGCAGCAGATCCCTCAGAATGTATTAAGGTTGAGCCAGAAGAGTGAGCAGGCAAGGAAACAATAACAAACAATGGAAAGAGGTTAATCCAGAGACATAAAAAGGTACTGACTGGCTAATGAAACAGCACTGAAAAACTTCCTTTGCAAAGGGAAAGGGAAATAATGTATCTCAAAATACAGAGCTATATAGATATAGCTTAATTGCATACATTCCCGCTGAATGTGAAATGTTCTCATCTTGGGCACTCAGGTGCTGTGTCACTGTGATTGAGAGCCAGTCACTACCCTGGTATCACACAGCACTCCAACAGGCAAGCAAAGGTCAGCAGCCAGGAGACATGAGGCAGTGCAGGGAGCAGAGAAGAGAAGGTGTAATACCACAGAGTACTGCTGTGCAGAGGAGGCTGGCAGGAGCGGGGGTGGGTACGACACTGCAGAGTACTGGACAGGCTGGGAGGAAGGCTGCAGAGCCCGCAGAGGCTGCAGAAATAACAGGGTTATGAACAAGGTTAACACCAGAGTAAGAGAAGTGAAAACAAGTCTTTTGTAACACAGAAAAGCATCTGTGTTCCAAAAGAGCAACTCACTCCACTCCCAGAAACAGAATGGATACTTCTTTTTTCTTAAGCTTAAGACTGCATAGAACAAAACCAGAAGTAACTCTGAATATCTCAATCTCCCAAAAGACATCCACTGCTTTATTTGTTATACACTACATTAGCTATGTCAGCAATTGCTTCTATTTAACATTTACTGTTTCCTTCAGAGAGACTAAAAACTCTGCATGCATTTTAAACACAAGCTCTTTCAAAGCATCTAAAGGCAGAATGAATTTACTACTAACCATGGATTCAAACATCCTACTTTAATTTTTCCAACAGTACTAAAATATTTTCTCTAGATAGTTATCATTACTCATAGTATTTCAGGCAGGTTTAATTTCAGCATCCATTGAGAAGGTAATCAGAGAATTAGTACAGAATTTGTGAAAAAAGTGGCAAATATTACATACACACTTCTGTGAATCAGAAAGAGTACAAATGAGACCTTTTTCAAATCAGACCAGCTCTACTGTGGCATACCCAGCTATTGGAACAGGTTTAAACAGGGAAAACAAACGAAGGTAAAAGGTTTAGATGAAGTTATAGATAAAATTTAAGAACCATCTGAAAATACCACAGGAGACTACCGCCAGTACCTTGGTGCCTGAAACAGCTGCTGTGGAGAGGCAGAACCCTCCCATCTCCTGCCCATACATTTTGCTTTTCTTCTTCTTCTAGGGCTGAGGCAGCCTTTAATCTGGCCTATTTTACTAAATTCTTGTACAAGACAAGGATAAAAATTCATCCTGTACTTGTGTGTGTGGTTTTGTGAGCAGAATAGGCTGCAGTGCTACTCATGAGATGTTCATGCTGTACCACTCCTGAGCTACTCCTTCTGTGCCATGACTCCTGCTTGTGCTGTACAGCCCAGGAATTCATCTGGCTGAGAAACAACCCTAAGACAAGAAACCCAAGTTCCAGTTGGATTAACTCTCTTCCCAGCTGCAAACTATATTGCTCTTAATGCCTGGGTAACTCCACAGTGCAATTAGGGATGAAAGCAGAACCTCTTGTTCTTGGTAACAGAATATTTTCATACTAAAATTCCTCAGTATGTTTAAGAAAAGGCTGCCTACCATGCTCAGGTATGAGCAGAGCTGATAGTCCTGAGGACTGGGAGGGAAAAATCTCAGTTACTCTTATCTGTGTGACTGCTGTTCACAGCCACTGCAGAAGAATAAACACCCGCCCTGTTGCCAGAGCTGAGTGAGAGCCCCGGTGTCCCTGAGCACGTGTTTGACAAGTGCACCTGTGAGAGGACGGGGCTGGCTCCGGGCTGGTGCTGGGCAGGGCTGGGCAGGGCTGGCTGAGGTGCAGCTCCAGGCACTTGGGTCCTACCAGGCTGCTGAGGCAGGGGAGGGTTGTACACGACCGGAGTGCCATCGGGATTGAGGAATGGCTGACCTGGGGGTAGAGACAACAAACACAGCCAGCTGCACCATCTCGGCTGGGAGACAAGACACTAATACACTTACAGCAGGCAAAATGAATACAATAATAAAATTCAAAAATAAGTGAAGGCATACTGGTTTATATGACAGATTCATGCCAAATGCCCACAACTATAACAGCAATGACTGCATGCAGCTAAAACCCAAAACACTTAAGCTAAACAAAGACACCCCGTCTTTACGTAGTGAACACACATAAATTTCTTATATCCTACTCATCTTGAAACTTGATTTTTAGTCAAGTAGATTGAATATGACAGGAGTAATAAAGGAAAACCCTATTAATATACTGTTTTAAGGGTCTTTTAAAGATTCATGTCCTTTAATCAATTTGAAAACCAGTCAGAACACAGGAGAGCTTAAAGGCAAATATTTTTTGAAAACTATATAAAGCAATAGCTGCCCTGGTATTCCCATGACTGCTAATGAGATTAATGATGAAGGACTCTCTCTTCCCCTATTCTTAGATTAACTAGCTTTTAGCTTTCAAAATAAGTAACATAGAATTATTCTCTTATTTAGTAATTTGCAACCTCAATATTTACAGCAATGGGCCAATGAAAAGTAATTGAAAAATAAACTCCACAAAAGTAAATTATAGAAAAGTCCCAGTGCTTTCTTTTTATGTCTGGGTTGGACAAAACTAAAACAAATGGAGGAATGACAGCCTGGCTGGCAAGGATCTGTCCCTACCTGCTTAGTGACACGTGTCCTGCACTGCCTTATTCTAATGCTTAAAGGGCCCACTACTGTTGTAAATTTTCTGTCCTCTGATTTAAAGATATCCTTTCCAGAAAGGTTTAAACTGAGCCTAAAGTCTTTGTACCCTGTCAAAGCAGACTAATGCTCCTCCAGACTTCTTGGTCCCATCATATTTAAATGCAACTGCCCAACATAAAGAGTGGAACAATTACTGAAGAAAGGACCAGGGAATTCATGGCAGACACGGAGGGAGCATGAACAGACTTGCAAAAAGAAGCTCCAGCAGGACAGCAGCTCATCAGGTGATACTCAACTGAGCTTAATAGATTTCTCTTTAACACTCAAGAATTGGAAATGTTCACATTAATAGGGACTCAGATTTTCTTATTTCCTTCTACTACTTCCTGCTAATCACCAAGGCTCAGAATCCTCTGTCAGAAACTCTGAGGAACCAATCTCTGCTTTAGCTAGCATTGGAACAATAAAGCCAGAGGAACAATTACAGAATAAGGTGGTTCAAATACATAGGAAACCAAAGTTTATCTCACCTAAATGTCCCTTGCTCTCAAAGTGTCCTTTGTCTTCTATAAGCTCATTAGACATTAACATAATTATGAAAGACTACTAATGAACTTAGCTCTCAGATGACAAATACATTTTCTTCCAAATCCAATGGCTATCTATGAAAATTAAGTACTACAGCAACTAATTTGTAACCAAATTTTTAGCAATTGATTCATATTAAGGAAAAGGAGGAATTTATCTATTTCAATGTTATACATTCTAGTTAAAGAAATTATTTACTCCATGATCATTTTAACACCACCAATGAGAAACATTTTGCTTCAAACATCATGTGCAGCTATATTCAAACATAATCAAGTCCATCTACAGAATGATGGTAAATATATCCTGAAGTATTTTCTTTTCTACAATGAAAACAAATAATTATACTAAAATTAAAATATATAATTTCCTAAAATTATTATCTTTTACATAAAAGGTAAATTAAAATTTTCAGGATTACTTAATTTCTAAGTAAAAGTTTGCCCAGAGAATGCTAACTCATTATTTAATCCAGACAAGTTATTACATATCTCCTTGCATTACATTATGAAGTATCAATTTCCTGCTACTTACTAAAAAATACCAGTATTGGCCAATTACACAAAGACTGATTTAATCCTGTTTTAAAGTGACAAGTTTAGAAATAGAAATTTAGAAAATGTAATAGCATTACACTCTGTGCTCCCTTCTTTTAATTGTGTTAACTCAGCCTTGAGCATAGAGATGTTGCATCAAAAAAAAGGATTATAAATTTCCAAGTCAATATAAATTCTTTCTCAGGCCCTTTCCCCTCACAGAAGCTGTTATATAGCAGCACTGGAAAAGATGTTTTCCTCTCCTGAAAACAGCTGAAACAATTAAGTTATTCTGTGTTCTGGACAGTAAATCGTATGATTTTCATAGTTTGTGCAAGTCACTCATTAAAATTTTACATGTAAATTAAAACTTTTCTAGAGAAAATCATGTGAGTTTACTCATTCCTTTGATCCTCCAGTCATGCTTCCTCATTAAATTAAGTGCATTGAACAAACACAACCACATTAAAAAAATAAAGAGAAAAATAAAGGACAAAGGACAATACTGACATGAAATCTTATGCAAACACTCGTGCATTTTTTTCCACGTTCCCAAGCATGTACCAACCTGTTTGAGGGTTGACCAGCACACTGCCAGGTGGGATGCCTGCTGCTTCCAAGGGAAGCAGAAAGAAGCTACTGCCAGCAGCAGGTGCCACTTGCCCGCTCATGCCACCGTCAAAGGAAAGAGAGTTACTAGAGCTGACAGTTGGATACACGGCAGGCGTGCCAGGGGAGGGCTGGCTTAGAGCTGGCACTGGAAGAGGCTGCTGGCTGTGAGAGAGAGAACCTGTGGAGGACCCTACACTACTAGAAGACTCTGAACCTAGGAAAGGAGTAATGAGAAATTGGTTTTACCTGGAGACAGTAACATCAAGCTCACTTTAAAATATACACTTGTAAGTGCTCACCCTGAAAGCTCAGCATTAAGCACATTATTCTACAGCAGCCCTATCAATGAACTCCCCCTCCATCTCCCCTGGAATACCATTGCAAGGTCCCTTCTTTGAATCAAGGGTCAATTCAGCACTGCTTTGCACTGCAAAATAAGGCTTTCATATCTGGCTTGGTTTTCTGGTCAGAAAATGCATATCTTTACCTCCAGAATTCATGGAAGTGATTGGTCATTATGCCAAAATGGAGGCCTGGATGCATTGTGGGGGTGAATTCCCAGCCCCAGGTCCTGCAGGGCCTCACTGTCCCTGTGGATTTGCCAGCAACAGCCTCATGCCCTGCACACACAGCCTGCATGCAAGCAAGGACCAGTTTCTTTCCACTGCTGGGGGTCAGATCTTCTCTGACTCACCTGCTGGACAATTTGCACTACACTAAAACTCTCAACACTGTTTGTTTCCTCCTCTGACAACCTGCAGGCTGAAATTAAGAATACAGCTAGAAAAAAATGACATGAGGGTAAGATGGTAGCTTTAGCCCAGCTGTATGGAACAATTCAAATTTCAAAGGAGTATGAAACAGCCAATTGAAATCAGTACTCATTTTACAGATATTAATTACTATAAACATTGCAAGGCAGTGGAGAACCAGACCCTGAGCTTCCTGAAAACCAAGGCAGCTAAAAAAAATTATTCCAAAAGTCCAGTATGGAGAGGTGTGTGGAACTGCTGTTCCCAGGTCACTTGACACCTGGAGCTTTAGGTATATAGTTTAGCAAAGACTTAAGAAATGTATGATACTTGCAGTACTTGGAAACAGAATATAATTGTTTAAATTTACAAACTCCTCATTAGCAGTCTCTGTACAATCTAGAAGAAAAAGCAAGACTCAAAAAGCACTCTGATGGAATTTATGTACTGCCTGAAGTTACTTTGCAATGCCTTATAAAAGTTGCTAATTGTAACCCTTCAATTTATGTTTACAAAGAAAGCACAGCTTGAAGCATTGGCCTTTTTTATTGCTGAATGAAGTGAAATCAAAGCTATTAATTGTAAACTGGGTGAGACAGCACATCCCAGCTCTGTAAACCATCACTGCCTGAGCAGAGTTACTTGGATTCATTTCCAAGTGTGTTCACTTCTAGATTAGGCAGAGAAATGAGGCTGAAGCCATTTATAACCAGAGCCAATTACATCTCTGAACAATGTGAACACACCCAAGCTCAACAAGTGCCAAATCACCACAACTTGGAACTGCATGAAGCAGCAACCATCAAGGTGGGCATTCCAAACCTGGAATGTCCAAACTCTCAGAATGTCAAAATAAAGTTTCCAGCAAAAATTTTAAGAATCCACTTATGCTCTTGAAATTTAGCCAACTAAGATTTCTAAGAATGTATTTTATTGTCAGATTGCTGTTTCTTTTCAAGCTGTGCCAAATAGCATCACTACACTTCTAAATGGAATAACTCTGAATGATGGCACAATTTTACAGAAGTACCTTGAAATGTTTTGGGTTTTTTTATACAAGTATACAATGGACAAACAGAATTTGTTACTGTTTTACTGCATTAAGATAGAGCAGCGTGGTCATTTACCTAAAAGGTAGTGGTGATCTAAGGAAAAGCAAAAAATTTGAAAATAGATCGTCATTAGAATCCAGTCTTATAAATAAAATCAAAGCAAATATTAATAAGGCAAGCAATTATATTCTGCTTTTATACAGTTCTGTTTCAAAGCAGCCATCAGTAACCCACCCATGTATTACAAGCATCAAAATTCTCCAGATTAGCAACTGGATCAAATTATGTTGGCATTTGAAATACAAGTATTTACTAAATTTCATTTTTGACCCACAGAAGATTCATTCCCATGTTTTCTGAGATTTTGTTTTCACATTAATTACAAGTTAATACCCTTTGAGACCCTGACTCTCTCATGAGTATTTTTCCCCAACATTTTTGAATCTTAAAATTAAACAGTACACCTTGTTTCACTGACCTAATTTCTCAGCATCTAAAAATTAAATAAGCATTTTAGTCATATTCATTTTAATGTAATAAAGGAAAGAACACAAATAATAACTTTATTCTTAGTAAAAAATAATTATTTATTAAAGCAAATTTGTAGGCTTTAATGCTCTTGTATCTGAGCTACAAGGATAGCACTGCACTTTCCTAAGACCGTGCAATGCAGCTTTGCCCCACTAGAACCAAAGAGCTGAACTCCAAGTATTTTATACAAAAATATTTCTGGTAGAAAAGGTTTTCAAACCCCTTTGCATGGCATGAAAGGCATTGAACTTCAAGCCATCTACAATGCACCTAGAAGTTCTCCTCCCAAAGCCAGAAGTGTTCACCCCATTTGTCCCGTTCTGGCTCTAGGGCTGGGTCTGTAGCTGTTCTGTGTGTGCAGCCCCTGTACCCGAGGGAATGGGATGCACGGAGCTCCCCGCCCTGCCACGCCCACCCAGCGCAGCCCCAGAGCCTGCCCCGAGGCTGCCGTACCTGTCTTGGACAGCCTGCCCGTGCTCTTGCTGCTGCCGGAGCTGTCCCCGCGGCTCAGCACCGAGATGCCGCTGAAGCTGCTGGCCTTGGTGACCGCGGGTTTCAGGTTGCGCAGGGAGCTGTCAGAGTCGGTGCTGCTCCAGGGCCGCGGCTCCGTCTCCGTGCTGCTCTGGTGGCTGTTGGCCGATCTCCCCGAGGCCTCCTTATTGATTCTGCAAGTTACAAACTCAACTTGTAGCACAAGCAGTGCTTGCAAAATACGGGAAAAGAAAAAAAAAAAAGTAAACAAAAAACAAGAAAGAAAAGGTAAATTCATGCAAAATACTTTGTGTTTTGCTTTTTTAAAAGGAAGCATCAAATACCTAAGTATCTGTCGTCTTTGCTGTGTACTATTAGTTTCTTCCTCCTGGATTCTGTTGACATTTTAATAAGATAGCTTAATATTAATTTAAAAAATAGGAAGACAAAACAGAATTAAACAGCAAGTTTTCTTACCTTTTATCAGTGAAATAATTCTCTTGGGAACACAGGGACTGAGGGGCAAAGAAGTGCAGAAATTAATATGAATGGCATCAAGAACCCCTACTACAAAACACAGAGCAATTTGGAGTCTTCTGCATTATACACAGATTCTACAGCACCCTCTTTATATTAAGCTGCCTGAAAAACTTTACCTCTTGATGAATAATTTCCATGAAAAAATAAGACAGTATAAAAAGGCCCATATGCAGGAAATCAAAGTCAGCATGAGGATTGTTACAATGCTGCTCTGTAGGTTTCTATTAGACTTTTTCTGAAGTTACAGTTCTTCTCTTGGGCCTTTGGTGCCTTCTGCCACTTCTGTCACAGCTGGTGTGTGATTCCCAGGGCTGTCACAGCACCTGAGCTGCCTTGTCTTCTGCTGGGAAGGGTGGAGGGGGAGAGGCCACAGCTGCTGCAGTAACTGCTCAGTGCCCTGGGTACCAGTCTGGGTATGCTACAGAGCACACGGAACAGAACCAAAAAGGCTGCTCCCTGTCTCAAATTATGTAGTCCTTGACTGTGACTCCCAACATCTGGCACAAAGCTTCTATGGGTGTAATACATGGTAAATTAAGATGCAAAAGGAAAATGTAATTTTCTATCCAAAAGTCCATTCTTCTTGTTTGTAATTAAGGTGACCAAAAGAAAAAAAAAATTTAAAAAGTCAGCCTGTCAAGAGTTCATTACTCTCTTCAGAATCTGCTTTTGGATGTGCAAGAGTTATAGATAAATGTCAAATGGATTATCAAAGGTATCACATATTTTTAAAGACATATTTGTTGTGTTTTACTCAATATAATCACTACTTGCAATTGAATTGTAGCCTATAATGTTGTCCTGCAGGGTATCTCCAGACAGGAGATCAGACTGTGAGATTCCTGACAGGAATTTCACATATGGAACCTCAAATCATTTTACACATAATGTGGTTGCTATAGATACAAGCAAGAACAGAGTTTTTTTGGTCTTTAATTTGCTTGGGATTTTTTTCTTCTAATTATTGCTCTGAGCAACTGAAATGATTGCAGTACCAAAACTCTAACTTAAATTGCAGTGAGGGGCAAAACAATGCAAAGCGGGGGAGACACATTGCCCTAGGTAATGCTAGAGAATACTCCTCAATAATTCTGGGTTGCATTTCATACAGCAGTGATTAGAGAAAACAGAAGACTTCTCAGTAACTGCAATATCATTTAAAACTCACTCAGGCCACACTCTCTTATCTGCTCAGTGTCATTCAGAAACAAAGTTTCCTGGAAAGTCACCTGTGCATGTATGTGTGTGAAGGGCTCATAGAAAACTGCCAGATGGGTTTTGATACGTACATCTTGTGCAAATATCCTTTCTCTAGCTCTCTGATATTCTTCTTCACGTTCTTCTATGGATTTACTTCTTCTGTCATCTTTTAATCGTATTCTCATCTAAATTAAGTGGTACAGTGTCATTTTACACAGGAAAACAGTAAGAATGCACAGTCAAACACAGCAAGTGGGAGGAATAAGCCATGTGTGCTTTACCTGGTTGTCATCTTTATCTAAACTAGAGTTATCTCTCTTAAGGATGTACCGCTTCTGGAAGTCATCGCTCTTCTCATCCTTTATATGCTCACAAAACTTTTGGTCAGGTCTGAGAAAAGTTGTTACAAAGAAAACATTTATGGTTTTGTAAACATGCTGTACACACAGTGGAACAAACTGGAATATATTCAAGAGTAATTTAAAATATAGTTAATATTCTAACTGAAATAATAGATTTTGGCTGTCTGGGCAATGGAAAAGATGAGGTGCACCCCTGACAAATCCTGTCCTGAGGTATAACAAACCTGCTTTAAAAACCTCTTCTTCCTTCAAAGCTTCTGCTGCAACCCCTAATTAACATGGGAAGCAAACCACATGCCCTTGGGGAATCAGAAGTGCTTTTCAATCCCAACTGGTGCCATGCAATGGATATTGGGCATGCATGGAAGTGAAGACAGGTGTTTGCCGCTAGAGCCACAATACCTCCGAGTTCATTTCAAGGGAAAACAGAAGAAAGAAGGTAGAGGAGAAAGCACTGAAACTTAGAAACTTCTAAAACAAAATTAAGTAGAAATGAGTAAGAGGAGAACAGTATAATGCAGGCAAGCAAGAGCTTTACACAGTCATAGGGAGAGAGTGAAGCAACGGATTATAAATATTGCTTTGGTATTTTATCTACTTTGTGAAAGAAAAAGTGGTATTTTGCAAATCCTTATTATTAAAGAGAGATACCAAGTACCTGAATAATAAAACTACTGCTATCGTAAGAGAAGAGCTCAGACAATCAGGAAATATTTATCTAATAGAGGACAGAATAAATCTATGCTCTTCTCTATTGTTACTTATCATTACCTAAGACTTCTGGATGGAGTCAGGGGAGCTTTTTCTATGGAACAGCCAGCCCTGCCTATTGGATACTGGATGCCCAAACATAATTAGCAGGCATTTCAGAGAACCTTTAGACTGTCTTACCTCTTTCTTTTAAAGGTCTCTGAATTTACTGCCCTGCAATCACCAACTCCCACTCCACTGAGACGTGCCAGTGTGCACTGGGTGGTTGATGTCAGCAACATCCCTGCTCGGCGAGGGAGCCGCGAACCTGCCTATGAGGAAAAGGTAAGTTTGGCTTTATTCCACATGGAGCAGATCTCCAAGGTTTTCTTTCTAAATTCTTATTTTATATCCAAAGCGATTTAAAATAAGAATATTGAAAACATCAAGAATCTTTATGTCTGCAGGTTAGATGAAATGCCTGCTAATTAGTAACTACACCTACAGGGGCTTCCAGAGGTCACAAGCTATTTAAATATGGTCTAAAAATTTTTAAAAGCATAAAAATAAAATAATCTTTTATCAATTCTTATTCCACAGTTGAAGTGCTAGACTGAAGGTTTAGTCTAGAGATGCTGGTAGATGCAAAGGCAACAGATTTGAAATGTGTGGCTTTCTAGGTCAATTTAGATATAGATTGTACAGCCAAAGCAAAAACGCATACATAAATAATACAAGTATTCAACATACATTTAGACCCTATATATATTTCTAAAACTTCTGAGGTGAAACTGTTTACTTAAGAAGTGAAATTTCAGTGTGGCATATCATTTCAGTCCTACTGATGCTAAAATAGGGTGGATAATTATTTTTTTCTCCCAAAGCTATAAAGAGTATACCTAGACACTGAGATTAAGATGCAGGCACTGTTAACTCCTGTTTTCATGTTCAAGATCAACAAGAAATGGTGTCAGGCAAATGCTCTAAGTTAAAACTAGAAACTAGGTGGCATAAATATGTCAACACATTAGACCTTTGTCTTTGAGAGAGAATGAGCAGACAGAGCAAGTGCAGAGGATGGAGAGAACAGCTGGGTCCCTTGAATGAAAACCTCAATTCCACACAGGTTTCAGAGTTGCTGTGGCCCCAGTGCTACCTTCTCAGCAATATGGATTTTTGTGGGGGTTTCTCCAAGAACTCCCCAGCCCTCACAGTAAAGCAGCACACCATGGCTTGTTAACCTGGTTGACATTTCCACTGATGTCTGTCTTCCCTGCTATGTTTATTTGTAAGGCCATGAGAGATCTGTAAGCAACATTATTCCAACAGAAGAACTTAACAGGTGAATTTTCCCAGTAGAATTTTACAATACAAAAGCCACAGTCCCCTCCCTTCACCAAATCAGAAATGACCTCGTTCTAAGATAAGAGCTGGCTCTGCTATCCAAAAGAAACAAAGAATGCACTTTGTACACTTTACTGGTGTAAATCTTTAAACAAATAAACAGTTGCTAAAAATTCATATTTCACAGAAACAAAATTAGCAATGCATCTCTGCCAGGAAAGTAACAAAAATTCTTAACTTAGAGATAACATCCTTCTTTCCCCAAAAGAATTCAATCATGAATATAAACAGCAAGAATATAAACAGTAAAGAGCTCTCAACTACCTCTTCCTGATGCCTGCTCCGAGTGAGGAGACAGACCTCACCTGCTACAGCCTCACACATCCCAGGCGTTAGAGCTACACATCAAAAGGGTTTTTCAAGGCTTTGACACTTACATTCTTGTATTGCTAGTTTTATTTACTATGACTGACTTCCCACTCTGGTCCACGTTGTGCTCTAATCCAAAGTAAGCAGCTACCCTGTGCAACAGCATTCTATGGTAAGATGTCATTGGGGGAAACTTTTTTCTTGGTACTCTGGAAGAAAGGAATAGTAGCTTTATTAAATAAACAGGAACACTCTTGAATTCTTTTTTCCTATGAGAGTACAGTACTTACTCATTATTACCAATGAAATCTAAAATTTCCTGTTCTAATTTCAGCAGCATCATTCTGTCCCTGAAAATAAAAACACAGCAACTCACATATGAGACACTCCAATAACTGCAGTTGTATTCATCTTAAGAATACACATATCAGAGCTGTGGTCAAGGGATGATGGCAGACTGGAAATAGGACCAGCAGGTGTCAAATGCAGAATTTTTAGGACAAAGTATTCTTTTTTTGTTATTTTGTATTGAGCCTGCCTAGTAAAACATGCTCTTTTGCTCTCAGACATCAGAATACACAGATCCTGCAAGAAGTCCCTGCCCAGGAGGCTCAGCAGGAAGTGCAGTCACGGAGAAGACAGGCTCCAGGAGGAAAAGCAGTGCTGAGGTTGCTCCTTGTTGGTTGGTGTGGGCAGGGAGATGTGCAGAGGCCTCAGCTGGCCCTTGGATTGTGAAGCACATGAGAGGATCACTGAGGAAGTGATGGGGCACATCACCAACAACCAAGGGCTTAAAGCTGGCACATGTGGCAACGTGCTGATGTATTAGAAATACAAAAAAGCTGAAACTAAAGGTGATACAAAGGAACAGTGTTCTTGAAACTGATTGCACTGGTTCTAATTAACTATTAAGATGCAACAAAATCCAATGATGCAGAGTTCATAATTTGTGCGCATCAAGTAACTAAGCTTCCCAGTCACTGTGCATGGAAACCCCTGGAGATCTTCACCCACAATTCCTTATTTCCACTGGGATGGTTCATGGATTCAAACAGGAACCACCTACTAAGAGTCTCACAGAGGTCTGTGCTTCCTAATTTTACTCTATAGGACTGTGGCTTTGGCCGTATTATGGCTCATGTCACATTTTTTCTGAATAAAATGGAATCCAAATAAATTATCACATTGGAAGTTCTACCTATAATATGAATGAGTAATAAATAGTGAAACAGCTTTTGTGGCAGAGCATAATTGCACCAAGTTAATTTCTTGCCTTGTACTAGAGACACAAAGCCAGCACAAAACCCCAGTGAAGGAAAGAACAAACAAGACAGGGACAGACTGCAAATCTCAAAGCAACAGAACCAAGTCAGCTCTGTTGCTAACAAATGATGGACTCAGATTAGGTCAGATTTGGTTTCTGGTGTGCAGAATGAGAATCTCTAACTACAGTTATATATGGTACAGCTTTAAAAAATGCCTTAATCAATAAATTCAGTGCAAGACAGATGAGAGTCAGAGAAGGCAGTTTGGTCTGTAACAAGCAGGTGCTAAGACAGTACAAGGTTTACAGACAATGTACTGAAGCCCCTTCAGGGAGAGAATCGCACATAGACTGAACGCACCATTTGCATATTAAGCATTAAAAGTATTTAAACCACTTCAATGTCCTGAACCTCTGCTCAAAAAGCAAACCAATTACAGTGGTGTTTCAGACAGTCTGTGCAACAGAGTCTCACCCTGAATAACTGACATGGAGGGTTAGACACATAAGGGGGGGGGGAATAAAACCACAAACAAAAAAAAACAGGTAGTGTGACACCTCAGGCAACAAGAAGAAAAACATAAAGGAAGTTGACATTATTGCTTCTTACCTGGGATTGTTTTTTAATGTATTTACTAAAAATTCATGAAGATCTATACCAGTGGAATCTGTATACTCCTGGCTGGAATCTAAACGTGAGGGGCAAGAGAACAAAATTTCACTCTGAAGAAGCTGCTTTCCAATTATTGCTGAACATACTATATATGGATTGATACTATATAACCATTAAGTACATTATTGCCAACATTAAACGCTTCCAGTTTCCAGGAAAAAAGCCCACAAGTCAAAAACAGAACAGAAAACCCACCACCACCCACTATCCCCTAATTCAAGGGTAATACAGAAGTTTCAGTAACACCATTATTAACAATGCCTGTATGTTGCGTGAAGCAGGTAATCACCTTGAGAGACCTGATTTCCATCAGCCTGCCACATTTTCTCAGTATCCCACACTGCACTGTGTGTACCCATCTGTGGAGCAGCAGCAGCCCATCTACTCAACTACTGGATGCTCCCCAAAGAAATTTTGTAATTCAGAATCTAACAGTTTAACCTTCATAAGGTAGTACTCTGCATTACTAAAAATCCTTGTTCTGTTGGGCTTTGTTTGCACAACATCATGTTTAGATGCTTTCAAAAAGAAGTCTCAACCTTCCCCCTCCTTTCAGATTTCAGTGAAAGAAAGTATTCAGTTATATACCATCCCCTAAAATCTGTCCTTGAAAGGAATGATTTAACCCCTTATCTTCCCTTACATGAGCACCTTTAGGTTCCAGGATTCCAATCAACAGGTGTTGGAACTGTATTTTAGAATTAGAACTACTTATTCCAAGAACTACTTATGTGTTAGCCTAGTCTCAACTTAGTTAGGCACAACTCAAACTTATGCCTAGGTCCCAGCTCTTCCAGCTGCCCAAAGAGTTTAAATGAAGCCAAGAGAGTCTGAGCATTTATGGTTTGGAATTTTGATTCTAAACGGGACAAGGCAAAAAAAGTCTATCTTAAAAAGGTAAAAACATCAAGATTCAATAATTATTTACTTCAATTTTTCTAATTTGCAAGGAAGCAATGATTTAGTTATAATTACTAGAACTGACGCTAAAATTCCATAATTTTCTATTTTGGCACATCCTATATTGGGAAGTAATTAACCTTCAGAGGAGAGAGTGGTTGAATTCAGAACAGCCACCTCTACCACAGGCATTTTGTCACTTCCCTCTCAACCCCCCATCATTACCTGTTGGGTATTTGGAGGTGGTGGGGGTGGTATTTAAGACATCATTTCAAAGACAGAGATTCATAAATGCAGGTTAAGTTCTCCATCCCAGTGCTTTTTATTTCACAAATACCTGTCTGCCAGCTGGGACAAGCTGCACTGAAATTCCACATGAGGAATGCCTTGTGGAATTGCAGGACATGAGATGGAGAAGTGCCACTTGTCTCAAAAAGAATTCCAGCTCTAAAGGTATTTCCTATATTCTGTCTGATCTAAGATATTTAGGTAAACATTCTGGGTATTTAAAGCAAGAGCTGTAAAATGGATTTGCCAACTTAAATGCATAAAGTCTTCTACCTGTAGGAGGCATTAGGCAGCATGGACAAAAACTGGTTTATGTCACTGGTTTCACAGTTCTCTTTCAGATTAAAACCCAAAGATTTTCAGCACATGGGCTGTAACTTTAATCCAGAATGCAAGAATATTTAAGTGAAAATATAATACTTGTCATTTTCATTTGTGTAGTTGTATCTTACTCCAAAACTTTACTGAAAAATTCTAGATGCTATCAAAAGTAAAATAAACAAAGGAGAACACTGATGCCTGTTGAATGAAGATCAGAAAAAGTACAAAGGCAGCTGTGCCACTCTCACTTCAGCTTCACAAGTCCTGTAACAACAAAGCCCAGGAAAAAGACAGGGGCTTCCACTGACAGCTTAAAGAACACTTGGACACAACTGAGACAACACAGCTGTTTTTCAATGCTACTCTGCACAGCCAGACAGGATAGAAAGGAAAAGCATTTGCTGCAGTGTTTGATGGTCTCTAAAGCTCTCTTTCCTCAGGGACCAATTCCTTCTCCAGTTCAAAGGCATCTATTCTACTTGCTTCATTTGCAAAAAAAAATTTAAAAAATAAAGCAAGGTTTATGCAATGAAGACCTGGAAGCAGAACTGTATTTTCATATGTTCTTTATCTATACAGTATATTGAAAAGCACAAGGAGAGATAGCAAACCTCTTGATAACATTTTTCTGGACAGTTTATCACTGGATTTTTCCTTTTCTGATTCATCTTTTGCAGGTTTTTCTTCTTTTTCAAAAGACTGTGACAACTGGATCTGAATCTTCTCCTGTCAAAAAGTAAAAAGCAGTCACCACACAGATTATTTCAAACAATACCTGCAGGAGAACTGTTCTTTACTATATTACCTGCAAAATAATGAAGCAACAACAGCAAAAAAAATTATTTACATATTCCGATTCCACATGTGTTCCATGTGACCACAAAATTATTTATCAGTAAATCAGAAAGTACAGAGAAGGCATAGAAAGGACCACAGATATTTTAGAATTTACACACACTTCCAGGCCCTGAATGCCATTGCAAAACGACTTCAAAGTATCTTACTCCATACAGGTAAGAAAATATTCCAGTTTTTCAGATGTATCAATTTTACACTGTCTCTATATTTTTAAGTCATGTCTCATCCACCATGCTTTTTTTCTCCCCATTCTTCACAGTTCTTCACTGTAAAATCTTGTTTCAAGCCTTGATTTGGTTCATACCAAGAAAAAACAAAACAAAAATTTCTAAGACAGACCAGAATTTCCAGAGCCACAAAAAAAGGGGAAATATTTACAGTACAATATATCAAGGCAAAGTTTGCAGACCTGTCATCAAGGCTTAGTTTCATAACTTTCTGTGTATTTTGATAGACTAACTTTGTGTGCCACCACCTCAAAATCCGCAGTTTTATACCAGTAGGTGAACTATTATAAAACCTGTTTCTCAAATACAGCAAGCAGTTTCCCTCTGATATTAGTGGCATAATGGCCCCTAAATACCCTGAATAGTGCAAGAGTGCAGTTTGTTTTTCATGTCCCTTTACTGTTTCAGGAGGTTGTCACTGGAGGACCAACACATTTCAGACAGCCAGAGCTGAGGAGTTCAGAGCAGTGGAGTCACCGTGCCTGAGAGACTCCCACAGGAGCAGAGGCCAAGTCCTGTCAGAGCCAGACTCCCCTGTCATCTCTGAACTCCCTCAATGTCAGTTCTGCTCCCCAGATGCTAACTGAGTCCATGCTGTCCCCTCCACATTCCTGAGAACATCTAATCCTCCCCAGTCCAGAGAACTGCCCCTCAGGCACTCCTGCCCTGCACCTTATTCCTTTCTCACACAAGTCCTCACTCTTCCCTCAAACCCATTCTTACCCACATCCAGGCTCTTGTGCTAAGCTCTGCTCTTGTGTCATCGCACAGCCCTGATCTCACCCGTGGAATGCAGCCAGAGTTAAATTTAGCCAGGATCCACCAGGCTGGAGCCTGCTCACGTGCTCAGCCCACAGCCACTCCTGCCTGTGCCGGTGGAACACACAGTGGGAGCCCTGCAGCACCCAGGCTTGGCTCCAACAGGAGTTCCCATCTGCAGCTTTGGGGCAACAGCTTTTTCAAATGAAGGAAAAAACAGGCACAGAGTTTCACCAGCTCTCCCTTTCATTATGATTCTTCCCCACACTAAATATTTCAATTAGGCTTCCTAATTCATGAACACCCACAAACAGCATCTCAGTGTGAATGAAGATTTCTCAGCTTTGGACAGGATCTATAACCACATCTGATAAATACCATCCTCAGTCACCAGCAAGGAACTCCTTCATCTGATTCTTTCCTAGTCTTGAGAATTCACTTCACTACAAACCTTAAGGAGTCCAGAACAAGTCTCTTCATTCCTTGCCTCAGACCTGTGTGCAATTCAAATGAACAATTTATTTGTCACTACAAAATGCACTACACTCACCAAGTAGCTGTGTAACCTTTACTTGAGAAAGAAATGTTTCCATCCTATGAAATTATTCCTGACTTGGATTTACCAATGTGCTATCCTCCATGTTACAATAACGCTCTATAAAACTATCAGTAAATTAAGGAAATTTTCATAGTCTGAAGTTTCTTCACTAGAAAAGTGACTGCAACTTCTCAACTCATTCCAAGTAATGCATACAGCAACAGTTTAGTCAAAGGATCTCAGCAAGTAATCATTTTCATACTTCCTTCCCCAACAAGAGCTAAAAAAAGGAATCACCATCTGAACAGTTACTACCACCAGCTCTACTTCAAAGTGTGATACACCAGAACTGGGTACCAAAGGGCACTTTCTTGTGATTTCATGCTATAAAAACTGTAGCATCTCATTAAATATGACCTACTTGACTGGAAAGCTGCTGAAAAATCTTTTAACTTCTCTTCCCTTATAAAACTCTCTTAATTCCACCCTGTTTGCAGCAGGTCTCTGCTGCCATTTGGACTGAACAGACTCCTTACCCTAAGTCTGATCACCCATCCTAAGCCCTCATTGTAGAAGAGGAAATTGTTACTAAATTTTGATTAAACAAGAAGAAGCCAAACAAACAGAAAAACATTCCAGACCATCAAAACCTGATAAATCCTGCCAGCTTAGCACATTTGGGGAAAAGGTAAGAATATTTCTCAAAGGCCTCTGTGCTGAGGGTGGGCTTTTTACCAGAAAAACCAACATGAGTCAATAGAAATTAACATTACAGCCCCTTGCCTTCTCCTCCCACTCCCTCCCCATTGGGTTATTTTACTTTGTTTAGAAAGCTCAATCTTTTGAAGATTTATTTACTTGTTACTCATAGTAACTGTTATTCATATGAAAACAGCTCTTCCTTCAAAAGGGCTGAACTGGATCACCCTTTGCTAGTGCTTGTACTTTGTATTGGAGCACAGAGTCAGAACAACCTGATGTTTACACAAATGATGGCAAGAGAATATAGAGTCAGTGTTATAAAGATAAAAGATCAAACATATCAGAGTTATGTTCTTCCTCTCACAATAAATTTGTAAGCTCATACTTTCACAGCACCTTTTAGTAAAGGGCTGCCAGTGCTTTTTAACAAGGATTAAAAATAAGCAATAACCTCTTATCTAGGTTTCTCAGGAAGAAACAGTATCTTGCTTCATGTTGCAATTGAAAATAGAAACATAGATCAGAAAATAAATTTATTTGCTTGAGACAATTCTTTGGTCTGTCATCCTCTTCCATCACAGCCTTCTGAGAAGAAGGAGCCAGTGGTGCCTCCTGCACCAACCTGTGTCAGGAATTTCACCCTGCTGGAGCTGCTGGTGTGAAGGGGTGACTGATGAATAGTCACAGACAAAACCATGGAGTTATCCCCAAACTCACACCACTCTAGTTAAGTACATATATTTTTCATCCTATCAAGGCTAACACTTTCTAATAATTGAAAATTGTGGTTCTTCAAATATCACCAGCGACATTATCCTGAATTTAATTTGTCCTGTGTCTTAAAATACACATTAAGTATTAACATTAAACTGGCAGCCACTTTCTTAGTTGCAATCACAGATTAAAGGGAGCAGTGACTCTTCCAGGAAGAGGAAGTGTAAGAGGTGATTCCCCTGCTGCCAGAGACACCTGTGCAAGGCAGGCTCTTCCTTCCCTGAGTCACTGGACCTCCCACACATCCCAAGCACAATTAATGCTTGTGAGCATGGGGCTGGTGGCATATTAGTCCCAATTGCAGCAGCTGACTGGCACCTACAAAAAGCTCTTCCATGTTTTCCCAAATATAGTTTGGGAAAGGAGGCAAAACAGGTGAAGAAATTGCCCATGTAAATTGTTACAGAGGGTCATGGGAGACCTGTGCCCCACAGGATGTGCACTCCAGCATCAGAACTTGTAACAGATTGCCACTTCTAACTCTCCAACACATTTCTGCACCCTCCAGGGAAGAACTAAATTTGTACTTGCAATCATTTCTCCGCACAGCTATTGGGATTCATAAGCCATTTCTTCTACATTACTGCTTCCAAAGAAAACTCACAGCTAGCTCTAATTTTGTTCTTAAGGCAATCTGCTTTCGGTATTCCTTTTGTACAAACTTACATTATCACACAATTCAATTCATTCTGCAGAAGCAGCCTTGACATCCCTCCTGCTGCTGCAAGGATTTTTTTCAAGAGCCACCTGGCAGCACAGAGCTAGGGACAGATTCCCAGAAGACTTGGCCACAAATGCCACCTTATAAATGTCTGACTTAAAACCATTCAACACATGGTCTTGTGTAGTGCTGGAGGCTGGAAAATCCTAATGCCTCATGTTGGAAATATAGCATGGATGATCAGTCCACCAAATCAGGCTTCTGTCTTGTAATTCACTATAGTGACTGAGAAAGTTAAACCCCACTGCTTCAGATTGAACAACTCAGCCTGACCAGATCTCTCAGTCTATTTTGTTATCTTATGGGAAACATTACAAACGGACTGTAAATCATTGTAAACGTCAATAGCTCTTCTGTTGGCTTTTAATCCTTTACTCTGCAACCTATTTCAAATCATGACTTAGATTTTCATCATGGTAGCAGGCCCAGTTTCTGAATTCCTCTAGTCAACACTTCAAATTCTGGTATATAAGTCAAAGCCTACAAAAATACTATTTTCTTATTTTTCCAAAGGAACAAAAACTCCCCAAACCTCAAAAAATTTTAATTAGCGTGACAAAAACCTACATGAGCTCTCAATGTCCATCTTTCCTCAGAACTGAATTATCACCTCTCCAGCTAAACCCCCTCACACCCTGCTTTCTACTGCTTCTTTCTTAACCAAAGTGAGACTTTTCACAAAAGCACAGTTTAGAAGCTTTTCAATAACAGCAAGGGCCCATTTCTGTTTTGATAGGCATGAACAAAACCAGCATTTTGATGGCCCTCACTCATGCACTGAACTAAAGCCAGCAGTAGGGTTTTGCTCTGAAAATACAGACTGGTACAGGGCTGAAGTCAGGAAACTTGGATTTTGTCTAAAGTAATTTTACATATTTTGTTCAGCACGTAGGAACTTCTGTAAAGTGTGTTCTATAATTTTAATAGATTAATTCAGACATACCTCAGGCAGGTATCAAAGAGCTACCAGCAATTGGGATTAATATGCAGGAATTCAGTTACAATCCAGAAATCACAACTGTTTCCATTTTCAAAATATACAAAGCCAATAAATTAGGCTCCACACTAATCACAATGTTTCTGTCTTATGATTGCAGACATCACTTAAGCAGTTTAAGAGTCCCTCAAGTGTACTGCTGGACTAAAAAGTTAAAAGAACTGAAAAGCCCCCCCCGCCCTTTCTGTGCACAGATATCAACTAATATAGTTCACAAATACAAAGCAGCAAATTCTGCACCTGATATTATCACCTCTATTAGATCAGTATTAAAAAAAAATTTTAAAACCATATGGTGTCCACATATTTAAAGAATAACCAACAGATTTTCTTTTGAACAATGAGTTACTTGAAATTGTTCCAGAAACTTCAGTAAGGTGATTTTTACCTGGAGGTCCTGTGATATTTCAGCTGTGGGAGGTGGTGGATATTCTTCACATACAGCAAGGCTCCGAACTAACTTTAACTTTGTGTTTGACTAAAGGAAAGTATGTAAGATTAAAATCTATGGCTTATAAAAGATAATATAAATATACCATAAGCCGTTATTTTTTTCATTCATCATATGAAACATAAAATGGCTGAAAACTGCAATTTTAATGTTTTCAATAGAATAAATAATTCCCTTTAGGATGAAAATACCCAAGCAATTGCAGCTTTTGAAGGCACTATCAGCACAATAGAGCACATCTAAAGAAAAGTAAATAAAATGTTGGGAAAGTGTTTCTCTCCGCAACAATAAAAAGCCACCAAAAATATAAAGGCAAATCACAAAAGCAGACAACTAGGCAAGACAAAAATCCAACAGAATAAAACAAAGCTACAATGCCAAAAAATAAAACTAAAGGCACTTTCCACAAAGTAACGAAGCTGCACCAAGCATGAAGGGCTCCCTCCGCATGCCAAGGGCTACTGTACCTTGGACCTTTTGGCCGTCTGTCCAAAGGACTGCGCTGGCCGCTGGCAACAGGCACAACAGAGAAGGGTTACATTAGCTCAGTGGCACAAGCTTGTTAATGCAAAAGTCTGTACAAGAGAAAGCTTTGACAGTTAGCACTGACATGGGCAGATCTGTGAAAGGAACAGCAGATGCTTTGGGCTGACGGATTCAGCCCTCTCCCACTTTCATTGGGCTTGTCCTTGATTTCCCTTCTTCATTTATCAACAATAGATACCAGAGCACTTTTATAGGAACCAAGTATTATCCTTGTTCAGTGGCATCCAAGCAGGTTACTCTCTCAGCCACTACACTTTCAATTCTTGTTTCCTAATTTCCTTGGCAACATGACATGGTTGTTATAAATTTTCTTCCTATTCCTGAAACCTACCTGGAAAAATTATATTAAAAAAAGGAAAGCATTGCCTCTACCAAGGGAACAGATAGCAGATGATGACCTATCATAAGAAGCTTAAAACACATGAGTTTTTTTCTTTCATCCTGGGACCTATACAAGCATATTTTAAAATGGGCTACTGGTCTTTTATTTTTTGTTTTATTGAGAAATTTACTATGAATCAATATGCTTTTTCTCCTCCTGGAGCCATTTTAGTAACTTATTATGCAATAATTTGCTTTTTCCTCCCAAAGCCCTTATTCCATTACAATTGCTCCTTAAAAAAATATTACCAGGCTTTTACTACAGTATGTACAGCTGAAAGGTACATTTGAATCAACAAAAGCATTTAATGATTTGTTAACTGCATAGTTAAAACTAACTCAACCCTCAGTGCCAGTGGCACAAGAATAAAAACATTTAGAGTGGCATCACATATTTTAAGTACTGATTTCCCTGGAGAACTAAAACTGATGAATAGACAAGCTTTTAACAGAACTGGTTTTAGTGAGCACAGACCTAGTATTTGTAAGGAGGCATTAACATCAGTAATGCAATTTCAAAAGTTGCTTAATGAACAATATTTCCTCCTTTAAAAAGGAAACTGGACAGAAACTGCACTGGAAAACTCCTAAAATGGAGCTCTCCTCACCTCAGCTCACAGGAGATGTCTATCACGTGTCTGAACTTCTTAGCAGGACACACAGCATTGCTAAAAAGAAAACTCACCTACAGCAAAGAGCTCTACCGTGTAAAGGCAGAACTGCTTTTTCTCTCCTTTTCCTCAAGTCCCACATGTCTATTTTGGATGTTGCACCAGCTTAGCTGAGGAACAGCAGAAGGGGAGCTCATTTAAGCTCATTTCACTATGTAACAGAATTTTAAATAGCTGCACTGAAAACTAACTGAACTCACCACCAGCTTTTTAAAGGAAGCTTGCTGAGATTTTGAGCAGCAAAGACAGCTCAAATGCTTCCATACCTGGAACCATTCAGACTCTGAATTTTGCCGTTTCCACACCTGGAACCACACAGAGACTTTGAATTTTTCTGTTACGTGCAAAATATGTTTTCCTTTCCATCATCCCCTCTGAAAGCATTCCTTGCATTCTGAAAGCTGGCACTGCATGTCCCTGACAAAGTTTCTGTTACACCAAGCTACTGAATTTCAAAAACTGGATGATTTCCCAAGCTCCTATCAATTACTCCAGCCTCACTTGGCTTAGGCATGTTCAAATCAAGTAGTGCAAATTTAAAGTCACATCAGGACTGTCAGTGGAGTCCTCAGTTCATTGTCAAGAGGCAAAAGAATTTATACTCCGGCAATTGTTTATCTTTTGCAAAATTTTGCAAGCTTTGAAGCCAGTACATAAGCCAAAAGAATATATGGAAGCAAACACCCCAGATCCAGATTTGATGGGGCACAAGAGGGAATTCAATCCAGTTATGCATCAAGCTACTGCTCACTAATTTGGTAAATCACACATATTTCAGTTATTTTTAAGAGTCATTAAAAAAAAAAGAAAAAAAGAAAAATGCTGGGACTAAACACCAACAATATTGGAGAGAGCTAGGGGGTCACTGTAGGAAGGAGGTTTTCCCTCACAGATGAGGCAACTATTAACTCCACCCATCATATTCAAATTTCTCATCTATAAACAACTGCCCTGCCCAACACTCCTGTGATAAGTGTGGACTCCTGGCTTTCCTGTGTGACTTTAGGGATGTCAAAACACAAAATCCCAGCCGCTGAGACCCAGCTGTGACTGTGAGCAGTAAACAGCACACACACGTCAGACGAGAAGCACTGGAATAAAGCTGGTAGGGGCCAGACTACAGGGACAGCTTAGGTGAGCACAGCCCAATGGTGCAAGGTCTGGCCTGGAAGTACCAACCCTGAAGTCCTCTGACACCACCAGTAACTGCACTCTCAGAGCTTGAAGATGGGTGGGTACAATCCAATGATTCCTTTCTTGGACAAAACCACACTGACAGAGGAACAACTTCCACTGGAATTCCAGGACAGTAGGTGGCCAATGCAAATTGTAGATGTTAACGCACATTTTCTCTCTTTTCAGGCCCATGAATTTTATCTCTATCCTCATTTCTCTGCATTTACTAAGTTTTGCTCCTACAGAACATCTTTATGTTCCCAATTTGTGAAAAAGAATTCCTAGCTAATTTAGAATATGCAATCCTTTGTGAGTGCAAATTAGGCAATCTCTTTATATTTGCAGCTCTCAAAGACTTTTACTGCCTTAAGAAAACACTGTGTTAATGAATGCCCTATTTATAGACTATTTATACCAGGATTTCAAGACAGCAAGTATTCCAAATAATTGCATAATGAAAATAATGATTAGGCTCTTGCCTTTGATAAAACCCCACCAACACAACTTTTAAGACCTACAACTACTGTGCTACATTTCCAACAGCAAAATAAAAAGAGAAGTAAGATAGCATTTATCAAAAACATATAAATAACCAGGTTTTCAGTAGGAGTATTTGCCTACTTTATTTTTTGCAAAGTACCTCACCAGATCACAGATACTGAACGCAAAGTAAAGATCTGGAGCTGTTAGATGCCTTCCTCTATCATCACTATGCTGTCTAAACAAGCTGGATAAAAACAGGTCAGGCACAAGATGGCAAACTCAGACGTGTGAAAGGTTTTGTGAGAAGGGGCTCTATTTCTGAAGTACCAGTTAGGCATTTCTAAGGATATGCACAACATGACAAACCTGAACAAAGAGTGTTCTAAGGACATTCAGTTTTTTTCCTTTCTGCAAAATTAGGTCTCAATTTTAAATCTAGTCAAGTGCTGCAGTCCCAAGAACCATGGATAGCTTAGTAATGCTGAGGGAAAGAACAGTGTGGTCCATGGTTACTTGCTGTCCTGCATTAGTGAGCAGTGACAGCATTTTTCCATGACACAGAAGAGGATGACTGATGGAAAAATAGTTTCACCCTTGGACATGGAGGCAGCTCAAGAATAAGACAATCTGCCCAATCACTTATCTTTTCAAAAGTATTACATCACATATTTTGGAGACAAAGACAGGTAAATCCGGACAAGATCAAAACAGCTGGGGAGGAGGCAAAGAAAGGCTTCAGAGAACTTCAGCTCTGAAACAGAGAGAGAAGCTCAAGGTTTGTGCTAGTATGGAAGGAAGATACTCATAGGAAGAGAGATGTCAAGTTGCCAAGTAAAGAAATTATCTAATTGCCCCAAAGGACAAGGATATCCCCTTAATTAGCATAAAACAAAATCAGAGTTATACTCAACACAACATTTGCCTTGCTATTATCATACAGTAGATGCATACAACCCTGCACTCATGCCATGAGGCGTTTTTGGGTTTTAAGAAAGAAGTCTTCCTAATAATAAACATAAGGGACTATCTTGCAGGATGAATCCAGGATCTTTAATTTGTAGTCAGTATTTCCTGCAGCTTTGTCCTTGCAGTGGGTGACACCACCTGTCTCACCACTCAAAGACAGAGGAAACACAGACCCTGTATTCCAGTGAAGTCTGAATTCATTTGTTGTCACCTGGCCTGGATGAGATGAACAGGTGGGAGACAGCAGTGACTGGTGAACCAAAACCCTTTTGATCACAAAATCCACACAGTGCTCATGTGCACATGACTTCTGTGAAAGTACATTACATAACAGTGCCTCTTGTCTCCAGTGCCATTTAAATGGCACTTGAAACTCACTGTAAATATTCCAATTTAGAAATGTTCTCTGTATCTATAACACTATTTTGCACTGCTTAAAGAAATTGAGATTGCTGGCCATGTACTTTAATTAGGTATTTTCCTCATTCACATTGTACCTCCAACTGCAGACACAGCAGCCAATCAGTTATTAATGCACAACCTCCAAATAATCTGGAATTTACAATCACAGTTACATTTCAAAGTATAACCATCAGTTTCTTAATTGTGCAGTTCCAGAAACATGCCTGAATTCAACCCATGTCAAGTTTAGACAGAGGAAAAATCACAGCCTGTTTCTTCCTTGGCTGTAAAGAAATCAAAAATGAAGTGATAACTGTAGTGAGGAGCGTCACTGTAGTTTGTCAGTAGGTACCAAACGTATTCTGCCACCAGGGATGAGAGCCCATCTCATCCTCTGATGCACTCAGTTAATAAACAGAAGTACATAACAAATTCCAGGAAGTTTCTGATAATATTTTCTAACATTTCTCAGCAAATCCTTTGCTCTTTTTCCCACCGCCACAGTAACATTTAACCTGCACTTAATGACAGGTACTATGTCCACTGAAATGTCATCAAACTGTTTAACCATCTGTTAGTTAAAAACTTGCTGACTGCTACTGTTCTACAAGGGGTTTTTTACTATGGACAACCCCAAATTTTTGTTTTGTATTTTAGTATAAAACATGCTCTAAATGAGAAATCCTCAAGTATAAGACATATATATTTGCACTGGCAGCCTCCACAGTACAAGTGACATTAACTTTTGCTGATTTCAGTTGTTGCAAGGGGTTTGCTCACAGTAGCCAGGTTCCATTTGGTAACTGTCTGTCTTCCTGCCACTCTGGAAATCTGCATCCTCAGCCTCAGTTTTAAATTAAACTGTTCATGTAACAACACTGTTCTGATGCTGATGGATACTCCTGGACACCACACTGGCAGCAGAGCTGTTTCTATCCAACAGCTCTTCCTTAGGCAGTGTCCAGTTCATTTGGTGGATGTGAGATAATCATTTCAGCCATCAGCTCCTGAACAAGCACCCAACAATGAACCCCCAGCCAACCCACAGCCTCTGGCAGCACTGGCAGGTTCCCTCCTCTGCACTCTGATGAGACAGCAGCAGTTGTTTGTAGGAAGGCTTATTTCTTATTTGCCACTTGAGACTCATGGACATTTCCATACAAAATTTGTTGAATGAGATTTTTCCAAATTACTGAACTGTATGAAAATAACTAAACCACAGTTTAATTTTTAAGGCTCACTACTAGAATATTGCATTAATTAAAGAAAATACCAACTCAGCTATATCTCCCAGCTTTTCAGCAGCATTTATTTCTCACGTTACAGCAGAAGTATTTCATTTCAAGGATTTATTTTTCCATAAAATTATCTATTTACACTGATGCCAGCCTTAATAAAGCCAGCAGATATTAAAGTGTATAACTATTGTTATTGCAGTGGTCTACAAGATTTATCTGGAAGCAATTTAACACAGCAGATAAAGCTTACTTCACTCAGTGGAATACTGAATTGTTAGTCTTGAACAAAACTACTCCCCAAAGAACCTTTTACTCAAATCTCAATAACAAGAATCTAATAAGCTACTGTCCTGTTTTTGCAACCCACAAGAGATCCCTCAGATCCCAATCAGGATTTCTATAAAAAAATTTAGTATTAACCCACAGATACAAAATTCCTATAGACAACTATAGCTTTTGTTTTGTAGGTTGTGTCAGATATTTTCAGTTGCTTTCCTGAACTCCTCCCCTCACATGAGCTGCTTACAGTCTTCAGTGACCAGCTGAGCAGCCTTAGCCAGGAGTCAGCTCTCTTGTCCCACAGCTAAATCTCAGAGGTGTAAAATCTGCTGCCACAAATTCCTAACCCTTCCCTATCAGTGTGTTCTCCATTGACCCGAGATACTTCCACACTATTTGCTTTGCCTCCTTCTCACTTGAAATGTGATGCCACGACTTCCTTACAGGCACTTCACTTCTCCCACCTGCAATAGCCATCCATTTACATTACATGCCTCAGCTTTTCAGTGTGTGCACAAGGAACTGCCTCAGGTTTCCTACCTAAAAGACACCTACCAAAGCTGTCAAGCAGTGAAGATCAGAGAAGGGAAGGTGCAGGGAGTATCTGCTGCCCACCAAGGCAGGATGATGCTCCCCAGCTCATTCTGCAGGTGGCTGGGGCAGCACCCAGACCTGCTGGCCTCAGGAGCTCTGGATCTCTCTGTCTCCTGGGGATGTGTGTTAACTACAGCTGAATACTTCAGCCTTATGCTGAACAGCTCTGCTGGAAAATCTACACCTGAGTCATCTTTAAAGTGCAAAAAGCTCAAGAGCCCTAGGCTGGGCACTCCAGCCCTGGGCAGACAGGCCTGGCTAAGGTGCAGCACCTTTCTCAAAGCAGCAACACTCAGCACACACAGCCCAGCTCCAAACTCTGTCAGGATTTAGCAGCAGCAAAAGCCAGCCTGAGGTTGTTCCTTGTTCTGCTACAATGAAAGACTTCACATATGCACTCAGGGAAACACAAACACAGGCAAATTGTCTGGTTCCCAGCAAAACCACTCATCTCCTTCAAAGAATTAAAAATTACTGAGTCATATTTACATGAGTGTAAACACAGAAGTGGGGCAAAGGAGGAGAGAGGAAGCAATAATCATCATATATGCTTCCCTAAAACCAACCAAGTTTTCCTCACTGTACTAAAGAAACATAAGAGGATCAAGAGAATGGAGAACAATGAGACACAGACTTATTTAACATGATATACTAATGAAAAATAAAGTGAAAAGCTTCTTACCGGCATATTGTTTTTGTTATCAGGACAATTTTCATCCTTTTCCACTTGAATCTGTTCCTGACTTCCTGATTTTTTTAGGTTTTCAACTGTGTCTGTATCTTTGAATTCAGCTTCTGAACCCTTCATTGCATCAGTTTCATCTTTTACAGTAAGAATATCAGACATCCTCATTAGAAAAGGTTATTTTAAAATTCTACAAGAAATACGGAACCTTTAGGACAAAGAAAAAGTGAATTATTGAGTAATTTTAAAGTAATTAAAAAGTCACCCATACCTAAACAGCTACCCAAAAAATAAACATGATTTTGCTGCAAAAAGGACCCCCTCTCTGCTGTGATACTTTTTCCTGTCTTGTATTAGAAGGAATGATTTCTTTTTAGCCACATTTATCAGTGGCCTGTAACAGCAGACGTCTACACAAACAAGAATTAAGAGCTACACTCTTAGGTAACACTCAGACTCTCTCTTCCACATTTTAAAAATAAACACCTGAACATTCAGATACTCCAAATCAAACTAGGCTCCAACAGAAACAAGGCAAGATTTTATCAACGAAAAAGATAATTACATATAGATTTATTTTAAAAGCGTTGAAAGTAAACAGATGAATCATAACACCCCAAGTGTGCAAACATCCATAAATTTCATTAACTTTTTAAGTTTTCTTGTTGACTGGACAAGTTCTGAATGCAGGAATTATCTTACCTACAAACTGCAACAAAACCAGTCTTAATAAAATTAAGCATTCTCTCAAAAGCAACAAAGAAAGAAACAATTTGGTAATTAAGATAATAACCATGACAGCAATTACAATTTATAATAATAATTTAAAATACTATATAAAGATAACTAATGATTAAACACCAAGTTTTCCATAGGAAATAAGAAACACAACTCCTTGTCATTACTCAGCTACTGCAAGATGTAAAACCAAGGATTTTCCACTTCCTATTACAAGAATTAAAGATTAAGATCTGAATGCCTAAACTCCTTCATAAGAAACAAATAACAATCCAATAATGTTATGGAAAAACTTAAGTGTTTGATTTAGTACCTGATATGTCCTAGAGTTTGGGGATTGTGGTTTCCCACAAAAATAAAATAGAATAATCCGAAGATCCTTTTCACAGTTGTCAGCCAAGATGTCAGTTGTGATGAACCATCTGGAATCTGGCAGGAGGAGTCCCATGTCCTTATCCCCAGTGTAGAGTCCTGGACAGAACTATTTGGTCTTGAATCAGCAAGAACATCCCTTTTTAATGCCTGAAAAATCAACAGATGAAATGCATTATACTTTTATTTGCTGCGGGAGGGGAGATGGAACATGATGACACTTAAAATCTAAAATAGTTACTTTAAGGGAAGAAAAAAAAAAGGAAGAAATCAGCATTTGTCATATCCATCCTGTTTGCTCTATCTAGCAGCAGTGACTGTTTCATTGGACATCCAGGACATTTCTGTATTACAGAGTTAACAAGCAGTCATAATAAACATTTTGTTGGCATTCCTGAAACTCTGTTTCTATAAACACGCAGGTATCTTCCCAAAGAGTCTGAAATACGCAGCCCAGCAGGTGTGGAGGAGTGACAGGCCATGAAAGCTCACAAATCTGTCAGCAGAAGAGCATTTTTCTCTTTGTTGGAGTTAATCATCCACGAGCACAATTCATCAGCCTTATTTTGGGCAACTGGAATTACAGAAGATGGCTTTACTTTATTCAAGAAAATAACTGCCCTGGAATGAGGATTTACACATTTTTGCAAAACCGATGATTTTCTATCTTCCCTCTTCTACATATTTGAGAAATAAGTAACAGCACCAGCCCCAAGGAAATATTTGAAGCCCAGGCCAGAGTGCTGAGAGCAAAGACAGTGGAACCCTGAGAACACCTCGTGGTGTGTAGCTCCTCCAGGGGCCTCCTGCTCCCTCGCAGGGGAGATTAGAGCCTGGCTACAACCACTGCTCCAGAGCTGAAGAAACACAGTTTGGTAAGAGATGAGGCACTACAGACATCTGGAGTACTGAAATTTGCTGCAAAGCATGGAAGAGAAAGATAAAAGATGGGCTGTGATTCAGGCCTGTAAGGGATCCTATTTACTGAATCTAATGGAGGGTGTAAAGGATTATAGATGAAAGAACAAACTGGAAATAAAAAGATACAAAAATGCAACAAAGAATATCCAGGATTTTTCGGCTGCTGAGATGGCTTTTCCAGACAATCCAGATGCTGATATAAAATTTATTAGGAAGCTCAGAACCTTTACAGTAAACAAAACTTGAATAGAGATGCTGTTTCACTTTGTTGACTGACATGTGATTTGTACAGTATTTAGATAAATGTTAAAAAACATTATAGGCTGAAAACAACAACAGACAAGACCCAAAACATTTCTGTCCAGTTGCAAATATAATACTGCAAAGTAAGTGCAATTTAATTACTACTTCCTACACAAATCACAAATACAGTAATGACAATCAACATCTTCAAGTTTTCCTTTAATTCTATCAAATACACTAAGAGCTCCTATCCCTTTGCAACACCATTTAAAAAAACACATATCAGCATACTCAGTTACCAAAACATATTCTCACTTGCCTAGGTCAATCCAGGAAACTGATGCAGAAGAAAAGTCCTTATATTTCCTAAGACAAACTAAGTGCAAATTAGTTTATAACTTGTTCTTGAACAGATTTTTCCCTGCAGACAGATTTAAAGCCTGCAGATTTGGTGCTATGTATCCTACAGTCGAAGAGACAGAACTGAGGAACAAGCTGTAGAGTTCCAATTCACACACACAAAAAAAACCTCAATTTTGAGTTCATAGAATGGAGCTATTTTGAGTCAACTGGAATCACCATATGTGCATATATGAGTAAATGCCAAACCCTGTACTTCACACAAGCAGCAAAACACACGGAATAGAAAAATGAATCTTTGCTTACCTGATTATTTTTTAATAATACCAGCTATAGATTTATTGAGATTGGTAATGCAACCTTGTGTTTGTGATCCACAGCTGTGCATTTAAGTACCTGGATAACATTCTGTCCTTTAAGTTTTCTCTAATTCAGCAAATTTTCATAGCTGAGATAATCTGGTTCTAGTTTCTAAACTTCCACAGACTGGATTTAAAAGATTTAAGGAATTTAGAAATCTTATGTGCTGCAGACTGAGTGGGGGAACAAATCACAGTCCATCCTTATGAATCCCACCTCTTTCACCTCCCCACACAGTTGGATGTTAATTTCTTGAGGTTCACATAGGACAGGCAAAAGGAAAAAAAATAGCAGGAAGGCAGTCCTTAGGAGCTGCCTGTTCTTTGGGGAAAGGGGGTCTGGTAAGCAAAATGATTAATCGAAACAAAATCCCAGCACTGGCTTTAGACTAGACTGCAATACAGACCAATACATTATTTGCAGATTTGAATAGGAGGGACACAAATGAGGTTCTGCCCTAAAATTATCTAAACAGTTGAAAGGACTGAATATGAGGGACAGAGTATTACCTGGGTTTGCAATTAAACAGCTCACAACATGTTCCATGAAAGAAAAGCTACCAATTCTAGTATCTTTTATAGGTGACAAAAATAGACACCTACTTGAGTAGACAGGAAGTAAAAGGACTTACATGTGAGACTGGAGGATAAAATGTCATATCTATATTCTTTACCCTCAGGACTGCTGTCCCCATCGAAATACTCAGTACTGAAATATACATTCTTCATCATATTAGCAACATTATATCCCAAGAATCATCCTTAAGTCTGGTAATCCTCTTTCCCACAGGTCACCACTTTGTCTATGCAGCTACTCTCTTTTCAGAGGGAAAAGAGTTATCATCAGCTGTGAGATGGATGTCCAGTACTGCACAGACATGAGCTTTGCAGTCAGCAGATCAGAAAGTTGGTCAGTGCTGTGCTCTTACTGCTTTCTTCTGCATAGCCTAGAGGAGAAGTCATAAAAACCCCAATAGATCAAGCAACACCATTCCTGAGTTTTATGATGGCAGCCTCCTGAATCTTCTTACCACTGGTTCCCTCATTTTGGGTTCTGACTTGAAAATTACCATATGTAAACCCACTAAACTGACTTGGAATGAGCAGAGATATTTCTGGGAATAGGATCTACTCAACTTAATCCAATTTCTCTAAGAAGCATTAAGAGTTCCAACTCCTTCTTGGCACTGTAGATGGAGACAGGAAGCTTTGCACTGCCCATGACAGAAGAAATCCATTCTTTTTCTTTTAAAAAGAAGGTAAAAGACAGAAGGCTATTTTTTTCTTTAATTGTTGTTATTGTTGTCAAAAGACCCCAGGAATGGCTGTCAAAATAATTTGAATCAATTAAATTCAGGGCAGAAAATTGGATCAGAAAGGAGGGGATGAAAAAAATCTGTTCAACAGGCAAAGTGGACGCACTGTCCGTGGAAAGGTAACGTGAAAATTTGTTTCTTAAGCTTCTGTTGACTGATAAATCAACAGAATTCCTGCAACCAATAAGCACTGGCCTCTTCCCACAACATCCACAGCAGCTTTGTACAGCAACTCCCTCCACAGCTCAAGTGGAAAAACCGATGGATGAACCCTACAAAGTCTGTGGGAAAAGTTTCATCGTACCCTTGACATAACAGTCATACAAACCTTTCTTGGATGTGGAAGTGCCTAATTCTTTTTTGAGAAAAGTCAGGATGTTTCCTAGGAAAAAGGATCTTTGAAGATTCATATAAGAGACCTGCACAAAAGCTTTCTCCAGCTGTTTTTCATCTCAATTATATAAACAAATCTATATTAATATCATAACCTCAGGGTTCCTGTGACTAGAACTCTCCCCACCAACTGAAAACACTTGAGTTACATATGTTTCTTTGTTAGTATGAAAGAGGAAAACATTTATACCTTAAGCAGAAAGGTACCAACCAAAATTATCTTAATAAAAACTAGGGGTACAACTAAAAGGATTACTGCATCCAGCTACTGCTTAATCCCTGTGGACCACTACCTACACACAGCTCTTGGTAAAAATTAATTTTGGCAAGTCAGACTGATTTCTCAGACATCCAAATCAAGGGAGAACTCATAAAGGGGAGCTCCTGCTTCTTCCTTCTGCTCCCTACAGCCTCTGCCCCATGGTCTCCAGGTGTGGTCCCACCTCCACCTTTCCACCAGCTCTGGTGTTTACCAAACTTTTCCACGGTGTGATTCCTTGAGAAGTGACCCAGAACCATGAAGTTCTTTGGCTAGGGGAGGTTCTGTTGGGCTAACGAGCTATGGGGGTGCACAGGACATTCATGGGAGCTCTGGGCAGCAGGAACAAAGCCCAGGAGGAACAGCAGCAGCTCTTTCTGCAGAGGTGACTTTCAGCTCTGCCCTAGTAGTTCCAGTAGTTCCATTTCAACAGCACCAGCCCAACTCAAAGTGATGAGAAGGTGCAGATTAATTTATTATCTGGTAACTGAGAGCCTGTAGATGAATCCTAAGACAAAAGGTGGACAACCTGACAAACATCTATATTTGGAACAAATTAGTCCCTCCTGGGAAACTTTTGTTAAGGCAGAGGTGGAAAAAAGACTGGAGGAAAGTGCCTGAGGTGATAAAGGAGAGGAAAGGAAAAAAACAAACAAAAGCAACCCCACACAACCTTGAAAATCCTGACTTGGAGAGGAAGGGAGGATTCCAGAGGGAGCAACAATTCTCCTGCCCACAAACAGACCAGGCTGTGCTCAGGGATGATCCAAGAGCCATAAGCCAGGGTCCACAATTTTGCTCTCCCTAATAACTAGTGCCTCAGTGACCTAGGCTCTTAAAAAATACTACACAGCACCTGTAAAAATGTAGCAGCTGATATTAAGATTGCCATTTGCTTCACAAAAAATTCAAAGCAACTTTGTACAATTATCAGAAATATAAACTGGAATTACGCAGAGGAAGCTGTTCCCTTTTTCCAGAAAAGTCAACACATTCCTGCTTTCTGCATGCCATCTTATGGGTAAAGTTTGAGACCCATTAAATGACCAGCTAGGGAGCAAAGAGTCCTGGCCTGCCTACTGAACTCTGATATTGTGAAGGTCTGATCTTAATTAAAACAATTATTAGAAACAAACAAATGAGAAATCGGTTCCCTTTTGAAGCATGGATCTAAAAGATTCCCTATTCTTGTTCACTGGGAAATGCTATAAAAGTGAATCCATGCTGCAATAATTTAAATACACTTAAAGATTTATGCTTTTCTTGATGATGCTATCTACACAGATTTTGAAGTTCTACATTCATCAGTTAACAACTAAATGCTATTTACTCCATCAGCATTAGAAGATACTTCTTATTTGATTCAATTTACCAAGGTACTTAGTAATCAGATTTTCAAAGACAGAGTATGATAAATCAAAATACAAAAGTATAAGGTGCAGTTATTCTATGTATTCAAAAATTAATTAGGGACTGAATGCATCTCACTGTCTGTCCATGTTATGTTCTACTACCAAGTGTAGACATCATTATAAAAAATTAACTGGACAGAAACAGAACCAAATGCACCAGAAGCCTTTTGCAGACGTTCTAGACAAAGTTTCCTCCAAACCCCCACACTGTGAACCCAATAAAAGGCTGTCCCAGGTCTTGTTCCAGTTCATCTTGCTGCAATTTTACAAAAGTGATCTGCTCCCCTCTTTACTGTCCTGCCCCTCTGCCAGAGGAGCTGCTCCAGCAGCAGCAGAGCCCAGGTTCACACTCCTCCCCTCCCTCCCCCCAGCCGGGCCCTGAGCTCACAGGGACTGACACTGCTGGCACCAGAGCACCAGCACCCCATCTCCCCTCACTGGCACAGCCTGGAGAGAGAAAGGAAAGAGACAACCTCAGAGCACCAGAACACACCTGTCAAACACCCATCCCAGACCTACACACACCTCAGTACAGGGTGTCATTTGGTCAACAATAATCCTGAACATCAGAAACAAAACCTGAAACTTGCCCCCGGTCGTCTAAAATACCTTCTTTTCCTTACTGGGACATTTTGCATGCTACAACCTCTCTAACACTCTTAAAAAGCAATATAGTGCCTTTCTTTTTCACCCTCAGGGTCTAAGATAGGACACTACCACTGCTCATAAGACATTTGACAGGCTCTTAAAGAGGACACCTTTCACAGGAATAGGCATGTGAGAAGCCAAGGTGTATTATTAGCAACTATCCCTCCCCCTCCTTTTATATTTTAAATTCTGAACAATACTCTAAGGCTCTTTAATCTTGCCTCACCTTCTCCTGTGAGTTCATTCCTGAATGCAATGGAAACACTGAGCTGACAGCGACAAAGAATAACAAGATAATTCCTACAGGAATGTAGTTGCACAAATGACAATAAGATATTTCATGACAAGCAAGGCTAGAGCAGTCTTGTATTCTACATATTGATAGGAAACTGAAGTATTCAAATATCTCTGGAAATGAGGAGATTGTTGCCATCTGTTATCCATAAACTCAAAAAATAAAACTTGAAATGTACCCTGAAAAAACTCTGCCGCTATCCAATGCTTCCTCAGCGTGCTCTGGCCCCCAGGAGGCTCAGCTGCTCCATTCTGCACATAGCACCTTCATTCTCCTTTAGTTCCCTTCTTGCACTTCACTTTTGATACAAATGATCAGAGCCATGTACATCAAAGGAAGTAAACACCTTTGGTTTCCTCCTGGAAAATGAAACAGTTGTCTGGCTGTAGCTCCTGCTACAGTGGAACATGACAAAGGGGTTCCTTTAATAGTGAGCTGAAAGCACCTTACATCTGGCAGACTACAGGCACTGTTCTTTTCACCATTTAGAAAAGGAAGAGGTTTGGCCTACTAGGATACTACCTAAGGAGAAAAAAAAAAAATCCCACTACAGTCCTTGTTTTGACTAGAGGAGCTAGCAAACATGAAGAACAATGAAAATCCAAGTTGCAGAGTTTCTGATGAAATGACAGTTCTAGCACTGAACAGTCTGTGGTGGACTGAAAACCAGCCTGGCTAACATTCACATACTGTTATTATAAAACACAGCTCTGTGGTTAGGCCACCCTCATTAAGGTAACAAAAATAATCTTAAATGGTTTATATACTATTTAAAGTTGTAGCTCTATTAGGATCTATTCCCACTTTTTTTGGGTAGATTTAGAAAGAGAAGAAAAAAAATTTCCCAGACAGACTTCAAAACAGTTCACTGAACACTATTTTTTGTATAATTGTCTCCTGGCAAGCATCTGCACAGGGTAACATACGTTGGCAGACAAAAGCCATTTCAGCTTGAACACTATTAGAGCACTAACCTTTCCAAAATGCCATACCTCAGAGAGAGCAGAGCATTAGGTTAGCGGAAAATCCATCTGTTGAATGGCTAAGCCTCTCCTCCCCCAAAGAACATGCCTGTCCAAAGGCATGAGGAAAGAACTATTTAGAAATGCTTATGAAATACAGCATGACATATCTTTAGTTTTTGCTAGCATAGTTCTGTTGGCTTGGGAGGGGAAAAATGAATGCCCTTCTCACATGACATTGCTGTACCAGCAAAAGCTCTGTAGAAACAACTATGCTGACGAAGATTTTGTTGGCTTAGCTTTCATCATTCAGAGAAACCCAACTGACAGCAGAAAAACTCCTCCCGGCTCTTGAGCTGTCTCTAGGGCTGATATTCAGAAAATTCTGTGTCCATGTGCCACACCAGCACCCTCCCACAACCTCCAGCAATCCCCAAACCCGCCCTTGCTATCTCCTCACCTGGTTCATACTGCATAGTCACCCATCATCCTTTATCAGCTCATTTTGATATCCTGTACATTTTTTTTCACACAAAATTTTCACTTACTTTTAACTATACCTTTAGAAAGCTTTCAACAATTCCAGGAAATGCATACTGTAATACCACATAGCACAAGTCTGCATCACCATGTAATCTGTTTAATATATATCTGCATGTATCTGTTTAATACCTTCAAGTCATAAAGTCAGGCAGATCACAGGCCCCTACCCAAAGTATCTGTTTTCAACTATCAAACAGCAACAATTGTCTATTAAAAACAATCCTTAAAAAGGATTATTACATCATTCTCTGAAGCCCCATTTCTGATGTTAAGGCTTTAAAATGGAATAAGAAGAATAACAATATGCTTTTTTTGTGTCAATTGGAAATCAATAGTTTGGGGAAAAAAAAATTGGTTTTCTCTTTATGAGGTTGTGGATGCTCGCTAAAGGTCAGAGGTTTTATAGCACAATAAAGAATAAGTATAGCCTGAGCTGTTTACAGTTGCTTTAAAAGACTTTTAAATAAAAAAAAAAATTGGAAAATTGTTTTATATTACCCAACAGTAAATTAACCAAAGAAAATCTTCAAGAATCTTTTAAGCTTTCCATTGATTAATTTTGGTATATTAGAAACAGTACAGAAGTAAGAGAACATAAATATTTTAAGTTCAGATGATGTAAAAAAATCATCTTGCTACTCAAAACACTCCATAGACAACACATAAGATCAAATGGTCATGCCATCTACATTTACATGCTATTGCCAGATGATGCAATAGCAAACTATAACCTCAAAATAGTCAAATATTGATTTTTTCCCCCCCAGTTATTTTAAGTAAATGAACTGAAGCATTGCCTGTGACAACTTCCAGTGGAGATCCTCCAAATAAAAGCTTTCTTATAGGACACAAATCCCAATTTCATTTAGAAAACAGCCATCCACAACTGCACACAGCAGCTAACAATTTTCTGTACATAAATCAGGTTTCATTCTTAGAATATCTAAGATAACATTTGTCCATCCTTTTTCCATCAGTAACATGAAAAAGCATCACTAAAACTGACACAAATTTCAACAGCAAATAGTAGGAACAGACTCCTGGAGTTACCAGGCCAGGTTAAAGATTCTCCTGAGGGGCCTAAGATATTCAGGATTATGCAAAGGACTTAGTTTTCAAAAAAGTTGAGAAGTAAAAGGCCCTTTCCTTCCATCTGAAAACAAATTTCATTAACTTGGTAAATTACTGTACCATTATGGTCTTTCTCTGTATCAAAGAAAGACAAAAATCACCAAAGCAAACCAGAGAAGCATGACAAAACTTGCCCTGGGACACTATCAATGCTCTCACCCATGTCCTGTTGCCACAGCTTCACAAATACCACAGCACATCACCACCATACACACAAACATCATCTGGCTGCTTCAAAATCTGGTGATTACAAATATCAGGTAAAAACAAATCAGAATTTCAAAACTGTCTACCCTACAAACTTTAATCCTCTAGCAGTGTATTTTTGCTTATTTTCTAACACAACCACAGCAGGACTGATGTCAGCAGTTCTGATAGTGCAGTAACTTGATAAAAATTAAATTACTGATTTTCATGGAATCAAATGTCACCAATTTAACAGTCATCCAAAATTACTTGTTATCTCAACAAAAAGACATTTGGTCCTCAACACAAGAGAGTCATCAACTGCATAGGAAAAAAAAACATTTTCATGTAGCTTACCATAAATACTGTTGCTGTTTAGGTTTGAAACCTATTTTTTAGTTCAAAACTTATCTTTCAAAAAAAAAAAAAAGCTTAATTGTAGTTCTTGCTGGAATGGAGATAACAGTAACATTTAAAAAAAAAACCAGACTGAAAAAAAAATTTAGGCATCTCCCCATTTCTGCCACCTTGGAAATTCTTTTAGCAGAGATATTTTTAATGGCTTTCCAACTACAGCACAAATAAAACATCCAGTAAATAACAATCAGTGACAATGCCATTATTAAATAAGATGCAAGAAAAAAATCTTTTCAAGTCAATGTTTAAAGAAGGAAGAGATTTAGGGATGCTAACGATCTCTGCTAATTGATTAGGCCTAGAATGGCTTCTGTGGAAAAAGGGAAACCAAACGCTAACTGTAATTTGTCTTGAGATTTTATTCTCCTGTCAGGCAGCGTTTCGATGCCCTGTTCCAGGACTCACATACCTGCACGCTGTTGGCATTTTGCTCCATTATTCAGTCCCGGGGCGTGTTGTCCATGCCCCGGCCGGGCTCAGCTGTGCCCGTGGAGCGGCCGCCCGGCGCTGCGGCGGCGCTGCCCGAAGCCGCGGAGACAATGGGAAGGCACAGCTGGGAGCCGCGCTGGCACTGGCACTGTCACTGTCACCCAGCACGCCACCCAGGCAGCTCCTCCTCAGCAATTCACAACCTCCCGAAGCTCTCCGGCTGCTAGAAAATGGCTGGGGACATTTTAATCACTTTCTCCATTAACAGTCAGACTACTCTAAAATTAAAGTTTATACCACACCGCGAGAATTTTGGTGTGACAAAGAAGCAGGACAAAAACATTCGTACTGTAAAGATATTAATTTCCTCTCTAGACAGTTTTATTTCTTCACTTTGGCATTGCGAACACAACACAAAAAGTCATCAGTAAGTTAGTCCTCAGTGCCAGCAGATAAACACACTTGTCACTGGCAGAATGAATGCTATGATAATTTTCTGAACTGGCACATACCCACTATCAGAACCCAAATATGGAAGAAAAACGTCGCCTAAACAGAAGGGTAAAAAAAAAGCCAGTTATATGACAATTATCATACTTTCAAAAGCAGCGTCCAGACCAGCAGTCTGCCGTTCTGTTGCTTGTGAGAAACCTCAGTCCCTACCCAGCTGCAGCATCACCCTGTGCTCAGCAGCACTGCTGCACACCGATAATCATAATCCCCTCTCTGGACTCTCCAGAGACCTCTCCGAGGGAGCCTGCACATCAAGTTAGGCTGGAAGGAGAATGGAGCAGTATTTTTAATCTTCAGGCTCCAGAGAGGGAAATTACAATCTTGGGAGGCTTCAATTCCTGACAAATGGGAGATCAGTATCCTTTATATTTAAATGACAAGATTAAAAAACCATACACATATATATATAGACAGACTCATTTCTACAATGTAACAAATATAGGAAATAAAAAAATCTAAGACAACCATGGAAGGATTTAGACCTGTCACAGACTGCAGAAGTCTCAGTACTAAAATAGATTCTTATAAATAAATAAAAAATATAAATATATCATATATAAAAGCATAATTTGATATTGAGACTGCTGCAGTTTGCAACAGATCTTACTTAATCTTTCTATGCTTGCTGTTCTCCTCTTCTGCCACCTCTGTGCTCCATCTTTAACGCCTCCACTCTTTCTGCCCACACATGGCAGTGTCACACACTCCACACATCTTGGCTGTCGTCCTTGAGCAGCAACATCATATGGGGGGGTGAGAGTCAATCTTTTTGATGTAGCTGAAGACAGCAGTTGTTGGAATCCCTGCTTTTCTCTTGTGCACTGAGCTCAGTGTAACTGCTGGCTATGCCTCTCCTCTACACACCAGTTCCCTCCCTGCCTCAGCACACACCCCCCACCATCCCTGAGATCACATCCCAAACTCCAGGAAAATATACACAAAATAATTCTGGGAGGCCCTTGCTATTTTTTCAGAGGTTCCAGCTGGTCTGCAAAAGGAACATTATTTCTCATGAAAAAGGCTTCCTCAGCAGGATGCTAGACAAGAAAATTACTTTTATTTTCTTAATTGTATAATGAATTCCAAATAGGTGATCACCTACGTGCACAAGCCATTCACTGCAGTGTCCATACTCTGAATGCTGCCAAAGAGAATAGTTTTCAGTTTCTGAACACATTACACAGATTACATTAATGTCAGAATAATCTTTTAAGCAGTCTCCTCACACGACACTAGGAAAATGTGTCTGCTGTGCACGTCTAGCTGGTGTTATAATCAGATTTGGCTCACATACACCACGGCAGAGCACCTAGGAGTGCTTTCATAATCAGGAAGATCAGCAACAAGATGCAGCTAGCCCCCAACAGGAAATATAGTAGCACCCAATGGAGAAAGAACTGAGCAATAAACTATTGTTATACTCTGCACTGCCCCTCAGAACATTTCTGTTAATTTTTCCAACTCACACACCCATACATTATGAAAAGTTGGAGCTTCTGTAACTGCAATCCTGGAGACTCCTCCTACAGGAGAAGATAGACTGGTCTGGGTTTACTTTCTCATAAGCAAAACCTTTTATCCCCTACACAAATATATTGGTCTGTTCTAAGTGATGGATTAAAGATTGGAATAGCACTCATTACCTGAAATGTTCCTGTATCAGGAATGTACTTTATAAATGCTCATCTGATGCTTTGTGTTCAGCTCTTTATACTAAGATTGTGCCATGTGCAAACGAACATATGAATAACATTAACCTATGTGAAACAGGAAAATAATTTGAATGAAATATCATTAAAATAATGCTGTAATTTTCCCCTTACATTAGTCAAGATACATAATTAATATGCTTAAGAGCAGTAAAAACTTATAGCCTGGAAAAAGGAGTTGGAGCACTCAGGGCTAATTTACAATTGCAACCCTGACTTGGCTGACTAAGTTACCTCAAAATATGTAAATTGTATCTCTATTATCAAACACACACAATTACATTTGCTGAAATACCATCTAACAGAATAGGCGTCATGAGCTCAGAAACAGATGAGCAAATAAAAAGCCTAAATGCAATTTAAATTTCAAAGCCTTACCACAGATCAAACATAAAAGCCAGATATTCAAGAAATAAATGAAAAACAGTCTAGAAGGCAATCAGATGCTTGCCAAAGGAGGAAGAACTCTAGACCTAAGGAAAAAAAGTGAAGATATGCAACATCACCTCTTTAAAACCATTTTCCTGACAAAACAATACCCTCTGTCATTGTTGTATTTAAAACTGCAGTATGTAAGTGATGGAAATGAATCTTAATTTTTTCAATCTCATAACAATCTTACACAACTCAATAAGAGGCAAAAGTGCACCATCAAGTGTCTGCAAACCAGTGTCTGAGTCAGAGCAGAAAAGACTTGACTGTCTTGAATGAAATTTTCTTTAAAACTTGTAAAGGAGTACTGACACAGAAACAGAAATCTCAACTGATAAAAAGGCTCTGCTACATAGGATACACTCGGGAAGATGATGTTCCGGGCTTTGCAATATCCAACCACTTGAGGCACGAAAACCCCATTACTCCAAAATAAATCCCAGCAAGACTTGCAGAACTGAAAAGGCAGGACACAAACTCCTGGAGAAGAACACACACACTGAAATATTCTAACTAACAGCCTTTCCACTAAGAAGAAAGAAAAAGAGATGAGAAAGAAAATTCGCTCTTTGAAGTTTTTCAAAGAACAAGATAGAAAGCAAGCCTCTGGACCAACCAAAAATATTTAAGTTTGAAACATAAAAAGCTTAAAAGCTTAAAAAAATACTAGAATGGGATATTTCAACTACTTATCCCAATTCCAAAATGAAATTTATCTATAAACCTCAAGGAAATAGATCAGCTTTTCTGGTTATGTGAGAAAGGGAGACATTTACAGAGTTTTTCCCATCCACATGAACTTAACAGAAGCATCATGTGAAGCCATATTCTGACTATTCCAAGTTCCATCCACTCGACTGATTTGAGTTTGTATCTTCTGAACTCTTTAACATTTGGTTTAAAAGAAATATATTTATGTCTACCCTTTGAGAAATTGTCTAACTCTAGATTGGTCATGAAGGTCTACTCTGTATTTACTTCATATCATTTCCCTATAAAAACCTCTCACTTCCAAGAAAGCAGAAACAAGCACTGCAATTTTATTCCTTTGCACCATAAACACAGTTTAGACAGCATAGTGATGCAGCTGAAATAAACATCTTTCTCTGGTGGTTTCATTTTTCTTCTAAGACATAAAATATACCCTCACTCTTACAAGTATAAATGAAACCATTTTACTGCTGTTTGGATACCAGTCACAATTTAGCCATGGTTACTACATGATGACGAGGTGCTGTCCACGTCTAAATACAGGAGACTTTAAGCTAAAGCCTGAAATATAAACAATCCCCAAGCATTGACTACGCAAAGCTAGACATAAAGACTAAATGAAATTACTTTCCAAGTACCTTCTGGACAATAGATACCAAATAAGCAAGTGTCTGTCTGGTGGGTCTGTTTGTAGGGATGATTGCTGGTCAAAGACTAACGTACTGTTAATTAAATATTCTAGAGGAACAGTACAAAAGCAAGCTTAAAAATATATTTTGAGGCTTCACAGAAATCAGTATTAAAGATCTCGCTACAAGTACTCATATCAATCTATTGAAAAATATCAAATGTATCTCTGAGTGTAAGTAAACTTTTGATGTTAGCTGGAATAAAAAATTCTAAGTAATTAAATACGAGTAACATTCACATGACCAGACTTTGAAAAGGAAAAAAAAAAAAAAATCACCAACCAAACCTGGCATCTCTCAAAGTTCATAAAAAATGTGGGAGGAATGTTTTTGGGACCAGTTAAAGAAGCTGAAAGATATATTCTGTCCAATTCTTCACTTCTTGAACAAGGTAACTCTAATCTCCTGCTTCCTCATGGAGTGAGAACAATTTAGGAAAAGGCAAATTCTAGTAGAAGATGATCCTAGAATATTGAGGTAGCGATTGATTCCATTAACTATGGTCCTTCAAGTAATGCTTAGTGAAGCAAAAAACAACCCCCAAGCCAGCAAACCTCTTCTTTTCCTCTAGAAAGCACATTAGAACACATTTCAAAAACTTCTATTTCTAATTTTCTGTGCGTTAGATAATTGTGTTACACAAGAAAGGGAAAAGAAATGTTACCAGTAGAAACTCTGGTCTATCTCCATAATTTAAAGTAAGAACCACTCAGGTTATGTTCCACCACAGACTGATTTTTGACATCTACAGAACATATTACTGCTTAATAAATTAAAACCAAAGTATTGCTTCTGCAGTTAAAACAACCAAGGAGTGAATATATTACAAAGCAAGGCTAAAGATCACTTACCTGGTTTTGTCAGATATTTTATCACTGTAATTTCTATCCTTCCACCCACAGTTTTTCCTATTACTAAGTATTCTCATTCACTCCTACTTCTAAAAACTGGGTGTATAACCCTTTCGAGAACCTTCCCATTTTCACCACAATCTTACTTTGTTGTTAACAAAATTAAAAGGAAATTAAGTGATTATAAATTGAGTCTCAAGATGAAAAATTCATGCACACCTAATGAACACACCATGTCTAACTTTGCATTAATATCTTGATATTAACTTTTTCCTGAACTGCAGTTTAAATTCAGACTATTCCAGACCTTCTGTTTTATGCAGTCTCATCTAAATGCCAGGCATTTGATAAGCAGAAAATTAAGCTACTCAGAGGATGGAGTTTAAGGTCATCCTCACTGTCTGAAAGCAAAAGCAGTAATATCCTCTCACCCACATGAGGTTCATTGTGTTTTGTTTTTTAATGAAAAATCAACTGTTTGAATACAAAATATTATTGTTGAAAAACTTGCCCTGAACTTCTCCATAAGTGACCCAGTAAGTGGACTGACACCATGGGTCAGGTATATGTAGGTCCCACATACTGAACAGGAATTCTTTAAAATCACAGATCTGCCTTAGAACCAACAGAGCAAACGTGTTGTTTTACTGGATCTATTTTTTCCCATTTTTCTCCCAATATTCTTCCCCATAAGAACCTGGTCTTCATAAGGTTTATGACATGCAAATACTCCTTTGGAATGTACTGATTTTGAAGCCATGTTGTCCAATCCCCATGAGCAATTCCTATGGATCTGTCACACTTAGCAGGATTTGGGAATGTTGAGGGGGGTGAAATCAAGTCTTTTTTCAGTACAAACACTATGAAGCAACCAAAAAAGCAAAGGGTCTGTCTATTCCAGCAAAAAATGACCAGCAGTTTTGTGAACACAAAAATGAGACTAGAGAACCATAAGAACTTGTTTATACTAAACCAGGGTTAATTTCTGCAAGGGGACAGTGGAAATACAAGTTTCCAAATAATAAAGTCTACCCCCAGAATAACAAAAACCCAAACAATTAAGACTTCACTCATGTTTACAAAATTCCATGTTTGGTAGCAGCACAACTTGTGTTATCATCACAAAAATTCTAAACAGTTAGAGCATGGGACCAGAGCTTCAGTGCCAGGTGCATGAAAGCAAGAAAACAGGAGACCTCAGCTAAAATCATGATGAGCAATTCAGTTGTAATCCCAGATTTTAATTCCAATCCTCAAGTACTTCAGAAACAAAAGTCTAAAGAACACTGATTTAAAGCAAGGGAGATGTTGGAGTAGCAACTAATCTGTATTTTTAAAATAAAGTTGGACTACAGCTCACCAATTTACCAGAAGTCTTCATTCCTCTCTGGAACTCTAAATCTGAAAACCAACAGGCAGATTTTCTCAGAGCAGGTATGTCTTACCTTCCACCCACACAGGAGGGAATGAGAGTAACTGCAGGGTTGAACCAAACAAGTGGCAGTGCAGCAGGGAAGCAGGATCTGAACACAAAAAAAACCAGAGGGGAGCTCTTCCCTTGCTTCATGACAAGAGAGGACTTGGAAGGAATAGTATCTTTAATGTTGTTTTTTTAAGTAATTTTTGTCTCTGGGAAAAATAAGATCCAGCTTATCAGTATTCCTCCTCAATTTTATTCTAACAGTAAATCTTCTGAGATAAATATGTTCAACCTAAAGCAGCGAGTGCTGCAGTTGAGACTTGTGTTAGCTGTGGCATTAGCACTTTCAAGGACTTCGTTAACACCACCCTTACTCCTGCCCCAAACTTGGCTAATGTCAACTTCATAAGCACAATCTTTTTAAATCCCAAAATGCTTAAGGTTAAACAAGATATGACTTCTAATGTAGAATCCAACAGGGGGAAGGAGAAAGGAGAGAGAGGAGAGAGATGGGAGGAATGAGAGAGAGGGGCTTCTAAGAACACCAGCAGTCAACACGTGATTTTTTTACTTTCTTGCATATCTGTACATTCAAGCATTTTCACTCAGATGATGTAACGGCATCATCAGACCCTAAAGGGACTTTAAACAAAATCAGCATCATATTTAATTATCTGTGACTAGGTAGGGAAAAAAAATTCAATTAATGTTACATAAAAGGAAATAATTATTTTTTAAACAGTTAGGGCTGGGACCTGGAGTCATGATTTGAGATGCAGGGTGCAATAATACAGATTGGATAGTGGGCTTTGCTACATAAACAAAAGCTTTGTCATAGATGCAACACTAATTTTCAGAATGTTGCTAGGGCAACAGCAGACTGTAACAAGAATTTCTGAATAACGAGCAGGTGGCACTATACAAAGATCTTCAATTCCTGACTGAATTATTTATATATAATCTAGAATAGTGAGATTTTGAAAAGCAATAATCTTATTCCAGCACCACAAATGGAAATACTACATACCTTGTCTAGAATATTTATTAAAGTTCTAGACATGCATATCTTTTTTGTTTTAGCATGCTATGTAAGGCAAGATCACTAGTCTCACACCTCTAGCATATAGAAGCAAAAGCAGTTATTTTGCATAAAATACACAATGTAAAAACCAGTTTTTAATCCAAAGCTAAATCTAACTTTCTACTCAACATTCTCCTTGTACAGATTCAAAAATTCCTGAGGGACAGGAACAAATCTTGGCAATTTTGAAGTAAGGACCAGACTAACAGAACTGGACATGCTTTACCCATTATGCACATCCACAGCAGGAATTTTGCCAGATATAAAATGTTATGGGAGGAAGCCTTATGGGCAGTCAAGAGTCTATACACTTGAAAAGCAATGGCAGCAAGATTTGGCAAAATTTTTGTTAATTTAAAACTTTCAACTCAGCTAAGTCATTATATTACTAACCATTACTAATAAATTCCATCACCTGGATTTCCAAGCTCCTGATTAGGTGGTCAGCAAAGGTTTGGGTATCTGGACAAGGGCAGCTGTAACATTATTCTTTTGCTGAATATGACAGAAAATAACTATTTTAACTTTAAGNGTAACATTCACAGGACCAGACTTTGAAAAAGAAAAAAAAAAAAAAACCACCAACCAAACCTGGCATCTCTCAAAGTTCATAAAAAATGTGGGAGGAATGTTTTTGGGACCAGTTAAAGAAGCTGAAAGATATATTCTGTCCAATTCTTCACTTCTTGAACAAGGTAACTCTAATCTCCTGCTTCCTCATGGAGTGAGAACAATTTAGGAAAAGGCAAATTCTAGTAGAAGATGATCCTAGAATATTGAGGTAGCGATTGATTCCATTAACTATGGTCCTTCAAGTAATGCTTAGTGAAGCAAAAAACAACCCCCAAGCCAGCAAACCTCTTCTTTTCCTCTAGAAAGCACATTAGAACACATTTCAAAAACTTCTATTTCTAATTTTCTGTGCGTTAGATAATTGTGTTACACAAGAAAGGGAAAAGAAATGTTACCAGTAGAAACTCTGGTCTATCTCCATAATTTAAAGTAAGAACCACTCAGGTTATGTTCCACCACAGACTGATTTTTGACATCTACAGAACATATTACTGCTTAATAAATTAAAACCAAAGTATTGCTTCTGCAGTTAAAACAACCAAGGAGTGAATATATTACAAAGCAAGGCTAAAGATCACTTACCTGGTTTTGTCAGATATTTTATCACTGTAATTTCTATCCTTCCACCCACAGTTTTTCCTATTACTAAGTATTCTCATTCACTCCTACTTCTAAAAACTGGGTGTATAACCCTTTCGAGAACCTTCCCATTTTCACCACAATCTTACTTTGTTGTTAACAAAATTAAAAGGAAATTAAGTGATTATAAATTGAGTCTCAAGATGAAAAATTCATGCACACCTAATGAACACACCATGTCTAACTTTGCATTAATATCTTGATATTAACTTTTTCCTGAACTGCAGTTTAAATTCAGACTATTCCAGACCTTCTGTTTTATGCAGTCTCATCTAAATGCCAGGCATTTGATAAGCAGAAAATTAAGCTACTCAGAGGATGGAGTTTAAGGTCATCCTCACTGTCTGAAAGCAAAAGCAGTAATATCCTCTCACCCACATGAGGTTCATTGTGTTTTGTTTTTTAATGAAAAATCAACTGTTTGAATACAAAATATTATTGTTGAAAAACTTGCCCTGAACTTCTCCATAAGTGACCCAGTAAGTGGACTGACACCATGGGTCAGGTATATGTAGGTCCCACATACTGAACAGGAATTCTTTAAAATCACAGATCTGCCTTAGAACCAACAGAGCAAACGTGTTGTTTTACTGGATCTATTTTTTCCCATTTTTCTCCCAATATTCTTCCCCATAAGAACCTGGTCTTCATAAGGTTTATGACATGCAAATACTCCTTTGGAATGTACTGATTTTGAAGCCATGTTGTCCAATCCCCATGAGCAATTCCTATGGATCTGTCACACTTAGCAGGATTTGGGAATGTTGAGGGGGGTGAAATCAAGTCTTTTTTCAGTACAAACACTATGAAGCAACCAAAAAAGCAAAGGGTCTGTCTATTCCAGCAAAAAATGACCAGCAGTTTTGTGAACACAAAAATGAGACTAGAGAACCATAAGAACTTGTTTATACTAAACCAGGGTTAATTTCTGCAAGGGGACAGTGGAAATACAAGTTTCCAAATAATAAAGTCTACCCCCAGAATAACAAAAACCCAAACAATTAAGACTTCACTCATGTTTACAAAATTCCATGTTTGGTAGCAGCACAACTTGTGTTATCATCACAAAAATTCTAAACAGTTAGAGCATGGGAACAGAGCTTCAGTGCCAGGTGCATGAAAGCAAGAAAACAGGAGACCTCAGCTAAAATCATGATGAGCAATTCAGTTGTAATCCCAGATTTTAATTCCAATCCTCAAGTACTTCAGAAACAAAAGTCTAAAGAACACTGATTTAAAGCAAGGGAGATGTTGGAGTAGCAACTAATCTGTATTTTTAAAATAAAGTTGGACTACAGCTCACCAATTTACCAGAAGTCTTCATTCCTCTCTGGAACTCTAAATCTGAAAACCAACAGGCAGATTTTCTCAGAGCAGGTATGTCTTACCTTCCACCCACACAGGAGGGAATGAGAGTAACTGCAGGGTTGAACCAAACAAGTGGCAGTGCAGCAGGGAAGCAGGATCTGAACACAAAAAAAACCAGAGGGGAGCTCTTCCCTTGCTTCATGACAAGAGAGGACTTGGAAGGAATAGTATCTTTAATGTTGTTTTTTTAAGTAATTTTTGTCTCTGGGAAAAATAAGATCCAGCTTATCAGTATTCCTCCTCAATTTTATTCTAACAGTAAATCTTCTGAGATAAATATGTTCAACCTAAAGCAGCGAGTGCTGCAGTTGAGACTTGTGTTAGCTGTGGCATTAGCACTTTCAAGGACTTCGTTAACACCACCCTTACTCCTGCCCCAAACTTGGCTAATGTCAACTTCATAAGCACAATCTTTTTAAATCCCAAAATGCTTAAGGTTAAACAAGATATGACTTCTAATGTAGAATCCAACAGGGGGAAGGAGAAAGGAGAGAGAGGAGAGAGATGGGAGGAATGAGAGAGAGGGGCTTCTAAGAACACCAGCAGTCAACACGTGATTTTTTTACTTTCTTGCATATCTGTACATTCAAGCATTTTCACTCAGATGATGTAACGGCATCATCAGACCCTAAAGGGACTTTAAACAAAATCAGCATCATATTTAATTATCTGTGACTAGGTAGGGAAAAAAAATTCAATTAATGTTACATAAAAGGAAATAATTATTTTTTAAACAGTTAGGGCTGGGACCTGGAGTCATGATTTGAGATGCAGGGTGCAATAATACAGATTGGATAGTGGGCTTTGCTACATAAACAAAAGCTTTGTCATAGATGCAACACTAATTTTCAGAATGTTGCTAGGGCAACAGCAGACTGTAACAAGAATTTCTGAATAACGAGCAGGTGGCACTATACAAAGATCTTCAATTCCTGACTGAATTATTTATATATAATCTAGAATAGTGAGATTTTGAAAAGCAATAATCTTATTCCAGCACCACAAATGGAAATACTACATACCTTGTCTAGAATATTTATTAAAGTTCTAGACATGCATATCTTTTTTGTTTTAGCATGCTATGTAAGGCAAGATCACTAGTCTCACACCTCTAGCATATAGAAGCAAAAGCAGTTATTTTGCATAAAATACACAATGTAAAAACCAGTTTTTAATCCAAAGCTAAATCTAACTTTCTACTCAACATTCTCCTTGTACAGATTCAAAAATTCCTGAGGGACAGGAACAAATCTTGGCAATTTTGAAGTAAGGACCAGACTAACAGAACTGGACATGCTTTACCCATTATGCACATCCACAGCAGGAATTTTGCCAGATATAAAATGTTATGGGAGGAAGCCTTATGGGCAGTCAAGAGTCTATACACTTGAAAAGCAATGGCAGCAAGATTTGGCAAAATTTTTGTTAATTTAAAACTTTCAACTCAGCTAAGTCATTATATTACTAACCATTACTAACAAATTCCATCACCTGGATTTCCAAGCTCCTGATTAGGTGGTCAGCAAAGGTTTGGGTATCTGGACAAGGGCAGCTGTAACATTATTCTTTTGCTGAATATGACAGAAAATAACTATTTTAACTTTAAGACTGAACTGCTTCTCCCTGAGAGTTCTCTGAGAACTGTAACATATGCAAAAATCACAAACCTGGTCTACCTTTGGGGCTTTTTGTCACAGACTTCTGTTTTAAATATCAATAAAACAGTAAGATTTGTAGTTATTTTCAGCAAAGTTCCCAGTTTTCAGAGATTAACAGAGTTTATGTATTGAGATATAAAATCACATGCCACAAGACAACTGTATATGAATGTTCATAAATAAACTACAGAGCTCTTTTACAAGTAGCTGACATTATCAGAAAAACTTTCCAAAACATGGTAAAACATGCATAATCTAATTATTTGATATAATTTTGATAAATGCCCTTAATTCCCCATGAAGCCCCTCCTGAGAATGACACTGAGGTGTTGGTGTGTGTCCAGAGAAGGAACAGAGCTGGGAAGGGTCTGAAGCACAAGCCCTGTGAGCAGTGGCTGAGGGTGCTGGGGGTGTTTAGATTGGACAAGAGGAGGCTCAAGAGAGCTCTTATAACCCTCTAACTCCCTAACACAAAGCTGTGGTATGGTGGGGGTCAGTCTCTTCTCCCAAATAACAAGCAACAGGACAAGAAATGGTCTCAAGCTGCTGGGGAGGTTTAAAATGGATATTATGAAAAACTTCTTTATGGAAAGTCTCAAGGCTGCCTGGGGAAGTGGTAGTCACCATCTCTGGAGGGATTTCAAAGATGTGCAGATGTGGCACTTGGGGCCATGGTTTAGTGGTGTGCTTGGTAGTGTGAGGGAAGGGTGGACTCTGTGATCTTAGAGGTCTTTTCCAGCCTAAAAGATTCCATGATTCTGTTATTTACAGTATGAAATTGTTCCCGTTTATCTGATTTTCAACTGATGTACATTAAATTGAGAACAAGCCCTGGAACAAATAGCACATTAAATTGTGCTGTCATCACGTGTGCTGTAGAGACATGAACATCCCACAGACACCTAGAACAAGTCTTTATACTGTTCATCCAGTGAAATCTCACTGTTTGACACCTGGTCAAGTTTTACCAGCAAAGGCTTCCACATCAGCAAAGCTTCTTGAATGAGGTTATAGCTAAAGCAATTCCAGAAGAACATCCAGTGGAGACAGTCTAACTCACAGATTAAAGTACTGGATTCTTACAGCTGGCCTTCCTGAATTGTTTATAAATGAGCTTCTGTCCTCCCCAGCAGCTTCATTCTAAACAAGTTTAACAACCGGTGCTGAGCAGTTCCCTGCATTGCAGTTGGATCCTGTAAATTCCTTTGTTCCACTTTCTGGTCAGAGGGAGGTAAGAACACAATTGCCTCACTAATATGATGCCTCATGGAACAGCTGCTAAGCATCATTTTATATCTCAAAACTGAGGATCCTGGCATCAAGGCAAAGTAGAGTAAAACGAGCATCCTGTTACTTCCTTATGAACACTTCTGAAAGCACATCATCATCAGATCAGCAGCTTAATTGCCTGGACCCAGGCAAAAGGGAGACAGAACTGATTCCTCCTTTCCCCAGCTGAAGAAACCAGGCAGCATCACATTCTGTCACCAGGGAACTCATGCCTTGCAAAGGTATTTCACCTTCTTAAGCAGCAGGGTGGTCAGTCAAGCAAGTAATGCTTGCAAATACACCAAGTAGCAGTTTTTGTGATGGCACAGGTTCCTTTCTCATGGCATGATCACTGAAACAAAAAACTTACCTGAACCAAACACTGTATCTCTCCTTAAAGGGAATGGGGAAGGAAAACCTAACCTAATAAAAAATTGTTTTACAGTAAGAAGGATTTTTCTTTAATTTAAAAAAAAAAAAAGTGTAAACATAATATGAATACTGCCATCACTAAGTTTATATTCTGAAGGATTTTTGTAACTCAAAGTTTGGATGAGAAAATAATGCAGTGCATTAGAACTTAGTGAACTTCTTTGAGAAATTTTCTTGAAAGCTGGTTTTTGGACAAGTATAAAGGCATGAAGAAATTAAAAATAAGCACTGTTGTTTTCTTCAAAAATACTTCAAAGGTTACATGTCTGAGCCAGTGCAAATTTGACAGGAGAAAAAATACTCACCCTCAAAATGCAAATTCCAAATGTACTATTCCCAAGCTGAACACAGGCACAAACACCCAATTCTGGGAGCAGAGGTTTTGAAAGCTTAAAAGATCAGGAAAGAAAATCTTTCTGGAGATCAGATTTTTTACATTTGGAGGGTGTTTGTTTAAACCTGTATGATGCTTTGCCTAACATATTCTGGAAGTGTGAGCAGAGCAGAAGGTCAGGGCCACAGCCATTCTTTGTGGGACCAAAGATGGGGTAAGGAAAGGAGATGGTTTCAAGAGACAGCAATTTTAACACTGCACTAGTCCTGAACAAATCAATCACAAAGAATCTTACTCATGTAGTCAGAATATTTAAGCAAAGGATTATTAATAATTGATGGAATATCTATTAATAATTATTAGAATCCTGCATTTCTCTGACCAAAAGGCTTTGCTTTACAGGCAATTCAGGATGGGGACTTTGACATAGTCTTAGGCCAATCCAGGGATTGAGGATAATCAGGCTGTCCTTGACATATACCATTTCCTTATAAAGATATACAACACACAGTTGTATTAGAATTTATTAACATGTTTTAATGTATGTTATGTAGCGTTTAACAATGTTATACGTGTAAAGAATCATCTGTAAAATACCTATGGAACTTGCTCTCCCTAAGGCAGAGGGAAAAGAGGTTGGGAAGGGAAGAAAGCCCTTTAATATGAATAACCACAAATTTAGCTGGAAGAATAAATGCAGAGGAAGGAAAAAAAAACCCCAAAACAACCAAACAACTCAGAAACAGACAAATCCAAAAATAAAATACACTGACCAACCTAAAGGTAAGCCTTGGAAGTCAGAAACAAGTTCCAGCCTGAGTCAGAATTTTCTAACAAAAGATTCTTTATACAAATAAAGAGATAAAGAGCAAGTACACCAAAAACCCACTACAGCACATCTGAAACTGAATTTGAAAGAGTATATTCAAAGGAAAAATAAGATTCAGAACGTAAGTGCTGAAGACACCATACCCAGTAACTACAGAAAATGAAGCCTTTCATCAGACGACAAGTCCCAAAGAAGAGATTTTTTTGAACAGTACAAAATACATGATGGTATAATTTGGTGTTGGAACAAAAGGCACAGAATTAAACATAAGGGAAAAAAAACTGCATGCCTGACTTCTAAATAAATTTTACAGGAAAGAATGAATTAAAGGCACCAATGTCAATGGAAAATGAGTTGACAGAAAAACATTGTAGCAGAGATTGTTAAATAGACCTGTTTGGCACAAAGTAATAGTTCCTAGGAAAAATAATTGAGGAAGCCTAATCTATTTACATTACAAGTAGTATTATAGAGGAAATTGATAACGCAGAGACAATGAAGATTGAGAAAATTCAAATTTTAAAGATGTAACTACCATTCAATTTATTCTCAGAAAAGCTACAGAAGTGCCATTCTAATAAAGCCCTGGTAAGGCCTTATATGGAAAATGGTATTTCTACTGATAAAAATTTGTATGGAAAACTTAATTTCATGTGGCTGCAGTAGATAACAGATGGGTAGAAGAGCTACTTAATCTAGAGAAAAACTTTGCCACTAACCCATGTGTCTGTAAGTTTCCTACAGTCAACGAGGCTGGAGGCCAGTAGATATCAGAACCAGATTTCACAACTGCTGTTCAGCATGCAAGAAGAGAACTAGCAATTTAATTAACATTAAGATAAAGACTGACACAGTTATGAAAGCATTATATGCTGCAAGAAGGGACTGGACTAAATGACCCAGAGCCTCTCAGTCTTCAGGCACATTCAAGCAGCGCACAGTACAATGAGCTGCATCCTTTCCACAAACATTCCATTATTTTATTGATAATTACTGCTATTTAATACAAGGTACCTGGGTGGCCTAGATTCAATGGGAAACAACTGGATTTTTTTTATCAGACTTTACTTTCAAAAGCCTGTTAAGAAGCCTTCTTCAGATCAAGAATTTTTCCTTAAAATTGAAAGGAACTGGAAGAAGTTCACTTACTTGTACTTTATTTCTAAAGAGTTCAAAGAATGATTTAAAATCACTTTTATGTCCTCCCATGCTTTATATGGGAGTCTGTCTTATAACATCAAACATATGTGAGAATCCATCTTCCTTACAGAAGCCATGCCTACATCTAACCTATATATACCAAACAGTTCAAAAGTTCACTTTTGCAGGTAACTGCAGCATGTGCAGACATGAATAAAATAAGACCACAGAAAGCAACTCCTGATACTGCAAACAGCAGAGTCCCAAGGTTAATAAGTTATGAGCAGGATTAGAGCTGAGGCTGCTCACGTCATGCACCAGGACTTTCTCACTGTTCATATCAAGAGCAGTCAGTTCATCATATACACACCCCCAGCCTGGGCAGGTGTGACACAGGCCTGCAGGACACTCTGCTGCCTTTCTGGAGATGCAGACATAAAATATTTAGATGGACAACAAAGAATCCCATCAGATCCCTGTGATCTCAGTCAAGCCATATGCTTTAGAATCATCATCACTGATCTAAACCATGCCTGAATTCACACATTGTCTGACCAGGGCTGAAAAATCTTCTCAAGATCTCCCATCCCCAATTATTCCACATGTTAAAAATTAGCTAAACTGTCTCTTGCTTAAAAGTAGTCTATAATTCATTGCATACTGGAAAACAGGACAAGAGAAAGAGTTGCTGAAAGATAATTCTTGATCTTTATGGAATATTACAATTTTAAGCCTTCACACTGTTATGGACCAAGGAAGACAGACACTAACCCAGTTTTTAACATTGTCTAATATTTCAACAGAAAAGGCTACAGATAAAAAGCTGATTGTGTTCTGAGTTGGGACAGTTTCCACTACTATTTTGATATGCAGGTCTTAATAAGAACTACTGCTCTTTGTTCTTTTCAAATCAAACTTTGCAGTGTCAGGAAATCCAAGATTATGTAGCAACTAATAGCATGTCATCATAGTCAACGATGAACAGTCAACTGTTAGAATAGCATACATTGCATTAACTGAGTTAGCCCAGTAACACCATTTAATCTTTTCATATTACTGCTTTAAGATTTACTCTAATGGTACCATTTGAGGCTCAGAAATCTTCCTCAAAACATGGCATCATTTATTTTTCTCTATTTAATTCATCACTAGATAAGCATAGTCTGGACTCAGTTCCTTCTTCCAGTAACAAGTGTTCCTCTTCAGAAGCCAATATTTGAAACTAGAGGGAAACAACATCCCCACAAGAAGTATTAGGATGAACATCCTAACATTTTTATAAGTTAACACAATAGTTTGTGTGAAAGATTCATATCCTTTTGTTAGACCACAAGTCTAACCAGCCTGCAGTAGCATTCCTCCAAGAGCTTCCATAAAGTCACTTAACAGCTTTCCAAGCACTGTGAGTCCTTTTCCTCCTCCAATCCACACCACAAGGATAACATCTCAGAGCAATACTGGCACTGCTTTGTGGTACAGCTTTAAACCCTTGAAAAAGCAGTTTATTTTTCCATGACAATAATGCAATGTGCAACCAAACAAGTAGCTAGATGCCTTTTTAGAGATTAAGTGCAATGAAAATGCATAAAAGATCACTTTGATGTGCTTGAAACAAAGAAACCACAACACCTAAACTAAGGGACTAATAATTTGCGTCTCCATTACAAGTAAAAATTAGGTACTCATTACAGTCAATTCTAACAGTAAAAATATTATCAGCAGATACTTTGAGTATTTAATTGTCATTTTCCCAGTTTCTGCCACTAAAATATGTGCAACAATCACTAAATAAGAAAATTACTCAGTTTCCCTTGGTTTTCCCTTGGAAAGCCATTAGGCAAAAGTTCTTGTTCAGAAATAGTCTGACTTCCCCAGTGGAAGAAGGATAAGGACCCATCAATTGAAAAAGGCAAACCAGGTTTTCAGTCTAAGTACTGCCAATGTGTGTAGCTTTGCTAACCAATCCAGCTACATCTGAGGGGAGACAAACTGGTGAGGGCTTGGTTCTTGCTTTAAGTTATGGAATAGATTTAATGGATTACAAAAGAAAGGGAGAAAAAAGATTCTAATCCTAGCAGCAAGCTGTACTCTTTTTAAACACCTACAAAGCACATTGAACCTGAAATGGAGCTCTTCATCCAAAATATCGAGGGATTAACAATACTTTAAAGGAAAAAGTCTTTTTTCTGTGCCTTCTGTTGAAATACTTCAAATCATGCTGTGGTAACATGAACAAGAATTCCCCACAAACTGATTTACTTTTGCTACTGCCTCATTAGGGTATAAAAACTGAACATTTGATCTAAGCCAGCAATTTTCCAGTGCCTCTCAAAACTCCTGCTGTATTTCCACAAGAACATACCAAATTCTTCCGAGTTCACTTAGAACACGAAAACAGATGGAAATCTGCCTGTGGATCCAGCATTGGTCAATGATGCAACTGCTCCCAGCTTCTCAGCACCAGCAGGAGGTTTTGATGCCCAAAGCTCTGACAGGAGAAAGGACTGTGGGAACACTCCTCAATCTGCTGTTGGCAGAAGCACTCAAATTAGTTCGAACTTCACTCACCAGCTGCACACCAACAGCCTTTTCCAGATTCAGCTGCACTAAAGAAGTCACTGATCTCACTCCCAGTCACCATTTCCACCATCTGCCAGTTACTGCTCCTCCAAGCCTCCCAATAGATGCTTCAATTTGATAGAATAAGAGACCTGCACCTCACACAGATAAAAGTTTGGAAAGTGCTCCCAGTAACAGCTCATTAAACAGAGCAGAGGAGGTGGCAGAGGGCAGGAACAAAAAGCCAAGGATATGGCACCACGATGGCCTTTCTCACAGCAGCAGGTATTGCAAGGACTGAATCTATTTATGTTTTGCTTCACTTAACATAAATTAAAATGCTTTAGTTGGATACCTACAGCAACCTATCACATCTCACTTGGCTGGGAACAATTCTTACGACAACTGTGGTAGGTTAAGTGCTAACCAATTATACAGAACATTTTCTAAAAAAAGTACAAAACTCAGGACTGGATTTTTGCTAAACCAAATCCAGCTATGAGATCTTCTATCTTTATGCCTTTTAGAGGTTATTTTTTGACTCAGAGATGCATGTTATCCAAAACAATGCTTTCAGAAAGAAAGAGCAACTCTGCTATGCTATATAGTCACATCTTTAAAGATATTTTGGCATTTGTCCTGACAAGCTTCAGCCTTCAGACCATTCTGTACACAACTGCACAAAGATCTTTCATACATGGCAGTACACTTGCTAACAAACCTGAGGAGGGGGCAGAAAAGTTAGGAGTGCTAAATAAGGGACAGAATTCCATTTTATACACAAATTCAAGTTACAGATTAAAGAATAATAAGAACTGATGATGGGAAGGAGAATAAAGAACAAAAATTCAACACCAGCCAGAAAAAAGACAGGTGAACAACGTAGTATATAATTGTTTATGCAGAAACCAATGGCTGCTCAGAGGTAATGCCCCATTTCCTTACAGAGATCCAAGATAAGGAGTAGAAAAGAAATCCTGGAATAAGCATCCCACAGCCATCTCAAATCCACACTTTACTTAAGCAGTCTAGATCCAAACGTACAATAACCAAATATTCTTGGAAACATAATTCTATAGATTGGAGAAAAGCATGCATCAAAAAATGACAGGTTGACAGGATTCTCATAATACATACATTAAACAGCAGGAGACCAACTTATGCACAAGAGTAGCAGCACAGGCCGTTCTGTAATTAAGGCTGCTGCCCTTCATAAATCCGTTTCCAGAGGTTATTTCCTCTGAAACATCCTTCAACAAGTTATGAAATCAAAATAAGATTATAGGCAGGCCCAAAGTGCCATTTTTCCAACAGTATTTAATCATAATCTGTTGCTGACTTACCATCTCCCAGAAATAGAGTTTACCAACACCGCTTTCCAAAATCTCCTAACATTGTTATACAGCACATTCGTCCACCACCTCAAGGAAAATTCAAGGAGGATACACCCAGAACCACACAATCTCAATTTTAATGGGCTGCCACAGATGCTACCTATCAGCCAGAGCAAGCACCACATTGAGGTACACACATTGATTCCTCTCACCTAAAGAAAACGGTGTGAATGACTTTATTATTCAGGTTTTACACTGCTAAACGACTCCTCTTTCCATCACTAAAAGGCTCAATGTGGAATGCAGCGTTTAACAAAACGCCCTGGGTCATTCCTAGCTGGCCATTTCTAGGTGGGATGGTCACGGGAAAACTGCCACTAAAAGCTCAACTGGGCTCAACACACTTCTGCAGTCCTGGAGCCCAGTGATGCCAGGATTACAGGATATTCTCCCACTCCTATGGAAAGCTCCTTTGCTGTCACACCCATTAATTACGGCACTTTGTATTTACTGGCTACCGCTTAGCTCTCTTCGTATCTTTGAAATGAGAATTCGACCACGCTGAAAAATTTCAGCTCCAAATCACTGCAACTAATCAGGACATCCAAGGTGGTTCATATTTTTACCCAGGTCGTAAAAGTTAGACCATAGAGTTGCCAGCTCACCACATCTGAACCATGCTGTCAATATATTTAAAAGGTTTCTACAAAATGGACCGTTTGCCACATTATAGCCAATTCAAAGTTCACGTTGGTCCATTATCTGACAACTCAGACTCAGAGAACACGGTGTCAAAAGGCCGATTTTCCTTAAAGTGTCCAAAAAACGCAACTGTATCAGTTACTTTTAAAAGGCTGGAATACAGCACCTTGAAACTTTAAGCACACAAAGGTATTTAAAAAGACGTGGTGCTACATCTCTCAGTCAAATTAACTCTGGGGCAAAGTAGATCTGTGAAAGTGGCAATACAAAGACATTAAGTTGAATGAACAGAAGCCACTCTAGCAAACTGAATAAACCTTTATCTGAATAAATTGAATTAACTGAAAAACTGCATAAACCCCAAAACCATGGCATTTGTGTTGTACCCAAAACTGAGCCTAGAGCACTTGACCTAAACCATTCCACTGGTTTGAAGCAGTTTCACAGAGACTTTAAGCAAGCAATACAAAATAAAGACTATGGTGTAAGGCAAACATACTGAAATAGAAGAAATAAAAGCCAAAAACTTAACCTAAGTTAAAAGAAGAAAAAAGGAAGAGGCAGAATTGTGTTTAAGATGAGAAAGAGCAAAGCAATAGTACCAGTCTCCTCAACTTTTCCTTTTATTCCTCTTAACGGACACACAAAATTAAAATACAGACAACAAGTGCAGCAGATTTAGTGGCTGACCCTTCCCAAATCTTTAATAAATAGTTGCTGGAGTACTGCTAACAAATCTAACCCAGTACACTGCACACCCCTCAAAATTACTGATATTTAATCAAGTCTATTTTTATTCACGAGAAAAGTACTAGTTGATCTTGATAGCAATTTACAGTTTTCTAAAATAAAGAGTGGCCAAGCAATGCAGTTACAAGTACTACATTTTTGATCTTCCAAGATTTAAATGGACACAAGTCTTAACATTATTTTTGCCATTGGGATTTCGGTAAACTGAGGAGTACAAGCAGTAAGTAATTTAATTTCCACAAAATACTCAAACCCTTGTCATCACAGTATTAACTGTAAAACAAAAGCTTGATATCAGCTGCATGCCAAGTCAATGGAAGACTGTCAAAGAAAATGTGTTTCCATTGCCATTTCTTTCTCCTGAATAGCAAATTATTTGAACAAAACATTTTGAAAAATAATCAGAACTTCATTTTACCTTTCACGTCAACAGTAAATAAATATTCCTAATCTAACATTCACAAGACATACTACTCCGTAAAATTGCTGCTTAACATTCAGCCAAAAAGCATGTCTCAAATACATTACTCCTTGTGGAAGACAAGACACGAGAAAGCAACTCCATTAAAAACTGCAGGTTAATGCCTCAATGAAAAAAGGCCAGTATCAGACACTGCAAGAGAAAAAACCCAATACATTTCCTATTCTGCTTTGGGCACACAAGATCTCTTCGGTTTCAGGTCAGTGAGAGAGGGGCATCAACATTTAAAATAAAGACTATTAGCAAAACCAGTCCAAGGTAACAAACGCTACGGTAGATTGTACAATGTAGCAATGCACCCTAAGCAACGTGTGCACCAATCTTTTTGGTTTTTTTCATCACCCTCCTAATCCAGCTTTCTAAGGACATCACACAAATCCCACCAACATGTAGGATGCGTGCAAATCTCTTCACGTGAATAATCTGAATAATTCTTAGACTCCGTGTAAGAAACAGTTATTCCTCACTTCCTTTCCTATCTCGTTCCATCTTCCTCACGAAGCGAAAACCTTCTTCGGTGCTGAAAACTCATTTTAAAACGTTTTTAAAAGACATGGTAAAAACCAGGCTGTGACGTAGCTTACTCGCGAGTCTACTTACACTTTATACTATAATATGGTAGATATACCCACATGCAGAATTATCCAACATGCGGCAGAAATTTTAAGAAAATTAAAACATAATAGATGAACAGCCGTGCGTCCCACTCCGGCCAGCCCTAGCTATATTAGGGAAGGGGAAGGGCCGGGCTCGCCCCGCCGGACCGCGACCCCCGCCCGGGCTGCACTCCCCGGNTCAGCGCTGCCCCCGCTCTGCGCACTGCGGGCGCGGCCCCCCCTCCTCCCTCAGTGCACTGCGACCCCCGCCCGCGGGAGTGCCTTCCCCGGCAGCATCCCGGGCTCCTCACCGGGGCGGAGCGCTCCTTCCCGGGCTCGTACCCGGGCTCCTTCCCGGGACACCGCGCCCGGCGGGTGGCGACTCCTCACACACGAGGGGCGCCGAACCCAGCGCCGAGAGCCGCCCGGGTTCCTCCTGCTACTGCCGCGGCGGGGAGAGAGACCCCGCCCCCGGACTGCCGCTACCAATGGCTGCGCGGAACGCTAATGATGGACGGCCATGCAAACCAATAAGCGTGGCGGCACCCTCCCCCCGGCGCTGCCGCGGAGTGATGCCGCTCGGCGCTTACGCGAAGCCGAGCCCGCCCGGAAGGCGGCGGCCAATCGGAGGGCACGGCAGCCTTGACAGACGGCCATGAGCACCAGTTAGAGCGGCGCACCGGCACTGCAAGGCCCGCCCCCTGCGTGCAGCCCATGGCCGCGGGCAGACGGACCGATCCCGTGGCTGTGGCAGTGAGGGGTCTTAGCGGCCTCCGCTCCCTGCCCCGGCCGCTTTCCCTTCATCCGCGCCTGAGCTGCTCCTGGGAGTGTGGTGTATTCCGAGCAGCAGCTCCTCGGTCTTGCTGAGTGCCCGCGCCAGCGCTCCCGCAGCCGCACGGCACCCGCACCCTGGCAGGGCAGGCTGGGATCTGTAGTCAGGGCTTACCCGCGCAACCTCTCGGCCATCCGGCCCCTCGCCCCGGCTTTCACCGCTCCTCCCAACCTCGAGAGCCGGCGGCACTGCCCCGTTCGGCCCGGCCCTTAGCGCCATCCTCGCCTCCCTCCGTTCCCAGCCCCGCTTCCCCTTTCCCGCCCCTCTGGCTCCCTCAGCCCGCCCGCTCCAGCGGGTCAGGGACCGGCATGAGGCACGGCCGGGCGGGGAGATGATTTTTAACTCGCTCCTGGGGAAGAGGGGCCACGGGCGGGAAGGACGGGGAAGACAGAAAAAATACGGGAAAAGCGGTCCCCGGGCCCAAAACCGCTTCCCGTCCGTGACCCCTGGTCATGCGTCACTTCCCGGCGGCCGTTTGAGCGCGCAGCCCGCGGCCGTGAGGGGGTGCCCGCGGTGGGACGCGCTCGGGGCCGCTCGCCAGGCGAGGACCAGCTGCCAGGTGACTGCTGTTTGTTCCCAGCCCCTATTTGTGACAGGTTTCACTTCTTGCTGTTGCCGCTGCTGGCTCTTCGCATCGTGCGCTCAGGTACCTCTGCGATTGCAGCTGCAGGGACTTGCGTAAGTAAAATAAAAAACTTGCCCCCAGGCAGGTGTTGAGATGTGCGCTTCCCTCCAGCACGGTACAGCGGCCTGTGGAAAAACTGGTTTATGCTGAAGAAACTGTCCTTTATCTTATAGTGTTCTTTAAAATGCTGTGTTTTGATGGTTAGATTTTCAGTTCTTTATTATCCCATTGGTGGGTCCTCAGAACAAGAAAGACAAGGAGCTACCTGGAGAGGGTCCAGCAGAGGCCACAAAGGTGATGAGGGGTCTGGAGCATCTCTCTTAAGAGGAGAGACTGCAGGACCTGGGCCTGTTTAGTCCAGGAGAAGACAAGACTGAGAGGGGATCTCATTAATGCACATTAAGATCTCAAAGGTGGGTGCCAAGATGGTGCCAGACTGTTTCCAGTGGTGCCCATGAGCTGGATGAGGAGCAGTGGCCATCATAAAATAAAACAGAGGTTCCACCTCAGCATGAGGGAGATCTTTACCAAGATGGCAGAGCGCTGGAACAGCTGCCCAGAGAGCTCATGGATTTTCCTCTCTGAAGCTATTCCAAACCCACCTGGATGTGTTCCTGTGTCACCTGCTCCAGGTGACCTTGCCTTGGCAGAGGGGTTGGATGGGATGATCTCCAGAGGTCCCTTCCAACCCAGACAATTCTGTGATTCTGTGGAATAGTTGATTAATCAATCAACCAAAATGTTCTTAGAGCCTTGAATTCCCTATTGAGTTTTATTGAACATGCAGTCATGGAGCAGTTAAGTCCCTCAAGAGGAAATTTATGAAGCAAAACCCTTAGTGGAAGGACTCATTTGTCTTAGGCATGTGCTGCTGAGCTGCATTAAAGAGCTATACTTAGTGGTCTATAAAAATAAGCAGTGGGTTTATATTATGTAATCAGCTTGTGTTGACAAACAGCTATTGGAAAACTTAAAGTAGTCCTTGAACTTTACATCAGTCTTGCACCCAACTTTCCAATAAAGAAACAGCCCCAGGGCTGTAATATCCTCCACAAGTTGGGTCTCAGTTGCTGCCTCTGGAAGGATAAGGGCCTATAGTGAAATGCAGTATAGCAGTAGCAATGATTAGAAATAAATTCAAGGTTGGGTTTTTTCAAATTTTATTTTATTATTTGCACTGCCCTTATCCCTCAGTAGCTACTTACTTTTCCAGATCATTGATTGAACATTATAGAAATTGGAGCAGATTACTTGGAAATACTGCTGATGTTGTTTCTCTCATGTATGAACTGTCTACTCACTTGAATTTTAAAAAAAGGTTCAGTGCAATTTTTTATATGGTAGCTCAGTTTTCTTGGAAGTTTCAGAGACTTTCCCAAAAGTTTTCCCAGAAATTACAGTTACTGTACAAATATGTTTATAAAATTTATTTTGTTTTAATTCCATTTTGAAAAGTAGTGGGAATCAGATTGCATCAAATAGTTTATAGATACATTGTTGTAGAGCCCTTTCAAAAAAACTTCATCAGAATGGAAAAATAGGAATCACTTTTCCAAAACACGTGATGACTCCCACCAAATAAATGCATTTATCCTGGTGTTCATGGGTTCTGCACTTCATAATTTTTTACTGTTTTTTTATGCTCTATGAAAGAATCATGATGTAGGTTCATGAATCTTCCTCATCCCTGCTTTAAAAAGCTGGGATTATTTACCACTATCTAGTCCTGAGACACTTAAGCAATTTTAGATTAATAGTTACTGGGTTTAGTAATTCAGCTATTTCATCCCTGATTTCCTGTAAAACACTTGAGTAAATACTCTAGAGTTTTAGTTATTTAACTCATAAGGCTTGTGCAGCTGAATGAAGTCTCTGAATGAAAAACTAGGTCTCCACACAAAACCTTTTAGGTCTATTTTGTCTGAAAAAAAATGAAGCTCCAGAACTTGTGATCTGGAGATGTGGGAAGGTTGATGTGATCTATATTAGAGCACATTAAGGACACAGAAAAAAACATGAAAAGTGGTAGTTAGAGAATACATGCACTAGTCTGTCTCTGCCCCCTTACATCTTCTAAATCTGCAATGACTAGAACAACAAATACAAACTGATCTTCTGCTACTGACTAAATTATTTTTTAAACCAGATTATTTTTATTTCTTGACATTACTACAGTGTGTATGTCTCAAAACATACATGACTACCACTGCCACAGTCACTGAATATGTTGTTGTAGTAGTCATTGTTCATATGTGGAGTTCTTCGATTATTCACCTAGTCTGTAATTATTCACCATTCATTTATACAATCATTCACCTAGAGAAAAAAATTAAACAAAAATTTGTACATATCTGGTACATATCTGGTTCCAAGTGCTTTCTGCTTTGCTGCTAAGATCTGCAAAGTCAGTTTTTACCTTGCTCATGACTGATGCAGAAACACTTTTCATGGTAGTATTGCTATGTACTGATGACTCATCCTCTAATTCAGATATATGCTTCTGAAACTGCATGGTTCCTATTCCGTGTTTCAGTGAAAGGATCTTGTCACGATCTCGTTCAACAGAAACTTAATTATGTTAACATTTCATTTTCATATTGTCTCTCACAACAAGCTATGTAGCAAGCTGATCACAAGTACATGATTATATCTGCATTTATAGAATGGAAAATTATCACAGAAAATGAGTCACAAAATTTCTTTAGAGGTGAATCTCAGAACTGAGTGTTGAATAGCTTTGTTGGGCCCACCAATCCTGCAGCCCTGTTGAAGCTTGGCTCTGCAGAAATGTTTAGTTTTTGCCTGTTTGCTAGCAGTCTTGAAGTACCTTACCTTAATCAATTCTAAAAGAAAAAAATACCCAGTGGCAAATATTGTGATAGAACTGAAGTGATTATGGGTATTTTTCAAACAGTTAGAATTGAAACATTTGTGTTTACTTAACTGAGAGTGGAAGCAGGTATTTATTTACTGGAGCTTTATGATTTTTTTTCTGGAATATACTTGTCTTGGGCAAACAGGGGCTTTCCATCTTCTGTTAAGCAAAGCTCTGTGGTGGACATGCATGAAAGACCCTGGTGCTCATCACAGTACTTGTATCTGCTGCTGAATGTTCCAGAGCCTGAGGTACAGGAATATTGTTTCTGTAATGGTATAACAAAGATTCCACTTAGGAAAATGGGGGACAAAATTTCCGCAGTCAATATAATGCTTATGTCCCAACTTTTGTATGTTGATCAGTATTTTAAATTTAAATTCAGTAGTCTTCCCTCATTGCCCAGCAGAATGTTATGTCAGAATGGTTGTGGTTGAACACCCCTTCTTTGTAGAAGTGGTTGTGGAGGCCCAAGAAGGAATGCCTGGAAGTTCCAGTGTTACCCTGCTCAATTCTTTCACAATGAGAATGTCATGGAACTTGCCTAGAGGCTCCTCCACAGCATTTTCTTTACCTTCCTCTGAATGCCTGATGTGTATCCTGGTAGACATGCCTGCAATTCGTCCTATAACCAAAAAAAGCACTTACTCATTTTCTGTCTGCCTGAACGTCATTAGCCTGACTGGAAATGCCACTGACAGATCCAACATAATCCTCATTTTTCTGGAATTCAACAACAGTTTCATGGATTTTCAGAATATTCAGGTCCTGGTCCCTGTCCTTTCCCTCATCCCCATTGTTGTCAGCAGTACTGACAGCTAGTTTTTTTGTTCTCCTCCAGCTGTGAGAAATTCCCAATAACTTATATTTGCTGTGCTCTCTCGTCCTCTGCTCTTTTCCTTTGTATCTCCCTGATTTTAAGACCGTATTAACTGTGAGAGATTCAGAGCAGGGGGCTCAGTGATCCTACACTGTGTCAGAATAGTGTACACCAGGATTTGTTGTCAAAGTTTCATAAGCAGAGTTTCTTAGGAGCAGAAGTGCAGTTCTTTCACTGTGACCTGTGGTTTCACCTGAATCCATCTGCCAGTTCTGCCTCCTCACCTGGACTCCATGACAGTGGAAGGAGGCTGTTGCAAACTGCTGATCATGCTTTCTAATGCTGCTTGCTTTAACCATTTACGTTAGTCCCAGGTCTATCTTACCTTGTAAGCAGTGTTGAAAAGCAGTTTACCTAGTCCTGCAGCTGCTTGGTGTGAGTGACTACAGAGCTCTGCACATCCTTCTTGTCAATATGGTAGTTCATCCCTCACATCACATCTGACTTCTTCCAAATTGCTTCAGAAATAAGTCACTATCAGAAAACCTGAGTGCTCCAAGTTCAGAATTTTGCTATCAAACCTGGTGGTACTGCTAAGAGTCCAGGCAGCCTATTTTGGCTGACATCCTTTGTTCCTGTGGTAATCCTGCTCCTAACAGGCTGTGAATCCAAAATAATTAGGTAATGTTTTGATGCAAGGGTTTGTTTCTTTGTGTTCAGTTAGTGCACTGCTACTGAGCTTTATAAGCTTTTGTGTGCTTATTTGAAGTTAAGAGAGCAAAAGGTGAGTATTTCTGGTCTGATGCTGTCCCTTGAACAAAAATCCACATTTCCAGTCTTAAGCACACTATGAGAATTTTTATTTATTAGTTCTGTGGTTTAAGACTTTTTACTTCTGAGGGAAATAAAGTTATTCACTTTTATTTATATGCTTTTTCTTTTATTTTTTCTTCTTTTTTTTTTTTTTTTTCACTTCCCCCAAAGTGGGCATATTTTCTTCTTTTTTTCTGATTTAATTTTTAGGATTAAAAATTTAAAGGACTGTTAGTTCCATCATCTGAACCTTAAATAAACTATTTTTTTCCTGGAACTCTTCTGAAAAGTGTTTGCTAAAAGAGTTATATTTCAGTGTCCATGAGTAAGCTCGATTTGAATGGCAAATAACTTCCATTCATGAATAGGGTATTTGCTAAAATAATCATTTCATAGTGTAAAGGAAGAGACACATGCTGCCCTGTTCATCCTGGAATAGTTAGAATATTTTATGGATACTGAGGTGAGGGACTCTTCCTCCAGCATCTGCACAATTTTATGCTTTCCAGAGAGAATTCTCAAAACTCAGGGAAACTTCTGTACATATTGATTATCTCAAGATGAAGTGATGGGTATTGTTCCATCAAGCTTTATTCTCTATTCTGCCATGTAGGTAAGATATCTTCTTTCTCTTTTGTTTCCCTCTAGTTCAGCATGGCCAGCGCTCTCCAGGAAACACCTTCACTCGGAGCTTCTCGGTTAGAGGATATTGATACTAAGCTGTCCTTCCTGCCCGAAAGACTGAGAAAGAAACTGCTTCCTTTTCAAGCAAAGGGCATCATATTTGCACTTCAGAGAAGTGGCAGGTAAAATTATTGTATTCAACTTACAGTATCACATGCTAAAAATAATTACTTTAGGTAAACATTAATTCTTTTTTTGCAAAGGTTATTCAATACCAGCCGTCCTAGGTGAGTTATGTTTCAGAAATCTTTCATAAACTAAGGTAACATGGTTTAAAATGAGTTGTGGAGTTTTTTTCCACAGAGGATGAAGAAATGTTTAATAATCCATTATGCAAAACAGAATCATAGTATCAAAGTTCTCATGTGAAAGGAGGTTGATACCAATAGGACCATCATTTTTGTTATGTTAATAGAGAATTCATAAAATAAGTTAATTCACATTTGATTCTTTAGTTCTTAATGGCGTGGTAGAGCTGTTAAGGGAATGACTAACAGATCCTGATGCATCTGTGTGGTTTTCTATTTTAAATTTGGTACAATCCTGGAGTGTAATCAGGGTGTTCTGGAGCTCACTGAGCTGCAGCAGCAGAGCAAGAGAAGCTTTGCAGAGTGCTCAGTTAGCTAGTGCAGCAGCTGATGGAGTAGGCATTTAACAATTAAGTACCTGGTAAATCAAAAAACATGGTTTATGCAGCAGAGGCTGCAAATATTTTGCTGAGTAAGAGCCTGTTACTGAGTTTCAGGGTCAAAAAGGAGAGGGGGAAATGCTATTTCCACATTTATAAATTTTAGGAAATGTGGGCAATTGCAGCCTAAAGCTGTGAAACTCCTGTATGCTGCTGTTTTGGAAAGGAATGATGTTGGGGAGGTCTGGCACAAATGGAATTACTGTAGCCTGTGTGGGAAAGATGGATGAAATTAGTTCCTGATTATTTCAGCATCTTGCTGAGAAGGAGAGGCTTAGGGCCTCAGGGAGTTGCTTGTTAATGTTTGTGATCATTTTCAGGGGAAAAGAAACATGCATCTTTTCCTCTAAAGCTGAAAAATTGGAAAGGAAATATTTTTCAGCAGTTCTTGGGATTATATGGAACTTCTAATCAATTAAAATCTCTGAATTTTTTCACTTTGATTCTATTCCTTTGCCCAAAACCCTTTAGCACTGCTGTCTCAGGGAATGAACAAGCCATCTGTTTTATGCTGCTAGTTTCAGTGGCAGAGCAGAAAGAGGAGTCCAGCCCTTCACATGAAAGCCTGAGATTTGATATGCTTTATGCTGAATTGGCATTAACTTCTCTGTGACCACCAGCCTTATCAGGCATTTTCTTGCTGCAGAGACTGAGAATGGGTGGATATAATTTTAACAGATAGCTGAGACTTTGGTAGAATATACAGCAAAGCCTGTGTTAGAATTGAATTTAATAAATCCAAAGCTATAGAATATGCAATTGAGGTGTATATTTGTATATACAAATAGTGAAATAACAGAAGCCATTAAAATTAAAGAAACTACCCATTTAATTAGTGTAGCTAATGGTAGTATTTGAAAGTGGCAGGAATCTTCTGCAGGCTACTGTGTAGTATAGAGGTTTCTTGGGAAATAGTTTAACTGTAGGACTGGATAAATTTTTATCAGATGTTTCTTTCTTCTTTTTGAAGTAGTAACAATTGCCTGCAGTAAGTATTCAGAAAGGTTTGGAATACCTAGTCTAATGACTCTGTCAAGGTGGGTTTATGTTGGGCTTTTTCTTTAAGTCTTTAACTAACAAAAGCTTTGCATAACCCAGCACTGATGGTTTTCATGTGGCATGCTTATGAAAAATGTTCACCATGATTGCAAGAAATCTCACTGCTTGGCACAGCAAATTCTGTGTGTAAACTGGGTCACATTGAGGAATTGTGTGCACACTCTCAGCCAGCATCTATCTAAAGTAAAGTGTGTTAAGTCAAACTTTCCCAAGGAGTATTTTTTAAATCTGTCCCTTCCTCATGCAGATCTATTTCTCTTCCTGTCCCAAAACAGAGAACAACAGCCGCTGGTGGTTGTAGCTGAGTTTTCTTATTAGTTTGTCAGCCCTTGCCTCACACAAGACTTTCCCTTATGTGTGCTCCATAATGATTTAAACCTTCTTTTAGCGTTCTCAGTGGTATATTTTCTGTAGAAGTGTCTTTTCTAGTTTTAAAAAATACATAAGCATAGGATTTGAAGTGAGCCATATGTGCATCTCTGCTCATCTTTCTTCTTCCCTCTGGCTATGCACCCCCTTCACAGGCATCACTTCATCTATGCTTTGCTGTCGTGGTAGGAAACTGGTGTAGAATAAGTGTTGGCTGAAGAGATTCAGTTAATATCATCTTAGATTAGACAAGCACCCAGCATGAAAAGGGACTTATTATTAGAACAAACTTATTTTTTTTGCATAGAAGATATTTTATGCCAAAGCATAAAATAAATATATTGTTGTGGTTTGTATTTTTGATTCACTGGTTAATGAATCAAAGGCTTTTCCAGTAGATACTCCAAAGGCATTACCTCATCTAACAGAGACTGCCTAACACATTTCTAGGAAATTATAATACTAGAGCCAACAAGACAGTATGTGCTTCAACATAAGCTAACATACCTTTAATCTCACAAACACGCCTTAAAGGTAAATGCTGGCTGCTTATTCCTTACTAGAGACTGTTCTTCAGAGATGCACTTTGGAATGGCTCCCTAGGTATGGATACAGTTTATAGTCTTTGTTTGTAGCCTCAGACATTAGTGTGAAGAAAAGCTGGGTTCACACAATTTACATCCATGAAGACTATTTTATTTTTGGGATTTCTTCCAGTGAAGGTGTAAGTTACTTTTTTAAAAACAGCAATTCTATTATTTATTTATGTGTGCTTTAAACTGTCTCTTAGATAAAAAACAACCCACTTGTCCCTTCCAGGAATGTGACCTGTTAGCAATAGGCTTAGGAAACATTGAGGGTTGTTTGGGTCAGATGTGTGTGTGCTGTTGGGACGTGGAAGTGAGCAATTCTCTGCTGCTTTTTAGTCATGTTTGGGCAGATGTGGACAAATCCCCATTTCCTAAGAACTCAGGGTAGAACTGAGGGGTCAGCAGATGTTAGTGAAGAAGCAGCAGTCTTGAAGCACAATGCTCTGGAAAAAGTGGTGGAAGCTTTGGTAAAATATCCAAGATACAGAGGTACATGGCAAGTGACTCAATAGTGTTGGTAAGGATTGTATTTAATCTCATTTGAACTCTCATCTCTCTTAGAATATTACTGATTTTTACTGCTGCTGTTTATTAATGTCATACTTGGAAAGTCACAATTCTTTTTACCATGTTTTATATCCTCTCTTTACAAAAATGTATGATTTATAGCCTCTCTTTACCAAAGTGTGTTTAGCAATACATACAATTTTTTCACCTGAATACACTGTAAGAGAGGCATGCTGTCATTTGAAATTTAGCTCTCATGCTACTGGATATCACTAAATGCTTTATCAAGTTTTGTACTAAAAACTGTCAGCATGAGATTTGCAAGCGTCATTATTTAGCATTGCTTGTCTTGTAGATGATATCTGTAAAAGATGCCTTCAGACACACAGATTTATTTCTAGGCATGTTGGCAGAACAATTTGTTTAAGCTGGATGCAAAAGAGGACTTTGAGATATTTACCACCCCTGAATCAAGCTTTTCCATTACAATTGTATGCTGAAATTTTTACTGGGATGATCTTGTTTCCTCTATAAGTTTGAGAGGCAATACATAAACTTATATATTCAGGAGTGTGTGATTTTTAATTTCCCATCCATGCTGGCCTAATGCTGTTAGACACAGTAAAAGAAGTAAATTACCATGGATGGCAATATCAGGATATGCAGAGTTCACATCTGCCGTTAAGGGCTATCAGTTTTAATGAAAGGGCAGCTGTTTTGTTAGGCAGTCCCTATCTAGAGTAAGAAAAAGTTTTATAGTGTTTAATATTTTTTTGGCTAATGGGCTACAGAGAACCATTATGGCAGTGAAATCGTTGGAGAATAGAGTGTGAGTGTCCTCTGTTATAATATTGAGTCAGTTGCCTACACTTCAAAATAGTACTTTTTACCATTGGCTGTGCCTCTGGTCTCTAGCAAGTTACACAGGAGGAATACATAGTTAATTATTTGTTGATTAAGACAGACTTTTACTTCAAAACTTATCAGTCTTTGTATAAATTATTTCCCCCTCTCCCATCCTAAAAGTAGACCAAAATACCAAAGGTTCAAATCATTGTTTCCTCGAAGTTTATGAACATAGCTGTAAGATTCTTCACTTGAAAGGCACAACATATACAGTTGAGTTTAGCAGTTGGACCACAGAAATGGCAGCTTTTGGCCAAGAGGCAAATAGAAATGTTTGGAATTCCCAGGCACAGTCCTTTGTAGGGTGAGGAATTTCTGATAGAAGTCTTATTTAAATTCTTATGCAAATTTCTTTAACTTTGTAGCATGTATTATCCACTGAGTAGTATGAAAGGTATAATTTCCATTTGAGTTGAGTATCTAAGTTACAGTTTTAGATTTTGGAAGCTGATGGAATAAGAGAAAATCTGTTCAGTCCATGCATTCCCATGCACATTTTAGTTTGTGCTAGTGCAGTAGGTCCTTTTGTCTTACACTTTCCTATAACTCTTTTTCACTTTCACTCTTATTTTTGTCATTGTTGTTGAGTTTGCCTTTGGGTTTTATGTTGTCTATTAATCTTCCTTTCTCCTTCTGCGTGATGCAATTGTTGCTTTCTGTCTTGTATTGCCTTTTTAAGTTACCAGAGCTTTTGTTTTACTTTGTTTTTATCTTTGCTATTTTTGATCCATGATTACTGATTGATTTGCTCTTTCAGTGTATTTCTATTCTTCAGTTTCTTATCTTTGATAGTAACTATGAATAAGAGAATAGATTTGTTTTTCAATTCCATTTTGAAGCACTAAGCCTAGTTGCATGTCTCTATCTCTCTTACTATCTATATCTAGTTTTTCTGTCCTTTGTTTGAAAGGTCATAGGTTTCTGCAAGTCGATGTTGTGATCAAATGCAAGACCAACTGCTTTTTTCCATTGTCTATTTCTTTTTTCAGAATCAGCTGCATGGTTTAAAGGAACACTTACAAAAATATTTTGCAGGCTACTGTTGAATTTTTCCCAGTCACACTGACTTCAGTAAAAGCCAAATTACTTAAATTTACATTTTAGAAAAAGAAATTACCTTCACATTTGTTTTCTTTTATAACATGTTTATGCATATTTCTTTAAATATTTCATTTTTATTTTAATTTGTACTTGGTGGCTTGCAGCATCAAGTGCCATCAACAAGTGCCTCCATTATTTGTAGAACTTGAGATCAGAGATCAGATTGGAAAAAAATAATTGTAACTTCTTTTTTGTTTCTGTTTCTAGTCTCAGTAGTTTGTAGTTAGATAACCTGAAAGAGCTGTTTGAAAGAAGGCATAAGTCTCTTGCTAGAATAAGAAAGAAATCATCTTATTCAAATATATTCAGCAAGTCAGATGTATGAAATTATTACAATTTTGTGATAAATGTGGGTCTTAAACCTGCATTATAACAGGTGGGCAGTTATCTCCAGTTTTAGAGAGCAAAGCACAGAAATAATCTCTGGGGAGGAAGAATGGGATGGCTACTTAGTGAATATGGAGAGGATCAAACAGTTAATACCTTTCAGCTCTCAGGGTTGAAGAAAGATTTCATTTTTTAAAGGCATTGGTTTGTAATGATTCAGAGTACATCTCACATTTGAGAAGTGCCAAGGAAGAGAGGGATGAATAAATGAAGATGCTAGCTCACAGAATGAGGTTCAGATGCAGGAAGTATGAATGAGAGACTGAGCCAAATTCTGCAGAGCTTTCATAGCCAGGGAAGCTTGTTTGGAAGTGGTGCTGGAGGAACTGGGAAGCAATTCAAATAGAACAAAAAATGCATTGTCAGTAAGTGAATCTAGGATATAATGCAGGAGAGGAACTATGTGGGGTGAAAAAGAAAAAAAAAAGACTTAAGAACAGAAAAAAACCAATGGTAGAAATACGAGAATTTACCTGGGTTTTAATGTGGACTTGTAGCAGCAGGAATAGAGAAGAAAATGCAGATTTTAGAAATGCAGGGCACAATTTGTTAGAATGGAAGAGAAGAACAAAGAGAGATAAAGACTACAAGTGTAGGTAGTAGGTTATCAACAGTGATAGAGGGAGGGGAAAGGGGAAAAGAATTGGTGTTAGCTGTGTGCAGGGGTGGTTTGCAGTGTGGGAATCCATGATGAGAAGTTGGTGTTTAACCACAGCACCCAGGAGAGGACAAATGGGAGGGAGCAGTTCTGAGACAAGTCACTTTAATGAGAATGAATAGAAGGTCTTAAACAAGTATGAGTCACATTCTGACTGACTTAATGCAAATTGGAAGGAGAGGAAGAACAATGGCACAAGGGAGAACTGCCCCAGATCACCAGGGAATGCAGAGTTTTATTGGGAAAGTGGTGATAAGTGTGTACATTTCATTGAAAGCCACTGGACTGCATACATACTAAGGAAGGCTTCTACTGCTGCTCACAGGTATTTCAGTCATGCCAGTTAACAGCAAGGTTAACATTTGCAGCCTCCATTATCAGTAGCTGAAATTAGTTGAAGTTATTCTAATTGTTTTCTTGCATTGAGTCAGCTGCTGAACCCATTTGTCCCTGAAGCCAGTGACTGAATAGATGAGGAGTTTTCACTATCACTTTGGGTGTCTTCTTGGCTGGAGGTTTTTCTCACCTAAACAGTTCCATTAATACATTCTAAAAACCTATTGAAGTGTCTGAGCTTAACCTTCAACTTGACCACTTTGTTATGTGTTATTCCACACATCTCTGCCAAAGATAAAATACCAGAACATGCAGTCTGAGAGCTTTCAAATACTAATAAAACATTTTAGGTGGGTTTTTCAGTCACATGTAGAGGAGTGTTGGAGAAAAGCATAAGACAGCACAACCATTCTCCTCTACACTCCTTTTCAGAATCATTAATGATGCAGATGTGGCAATTTATGTTATGTTAAATCAAAGGCTGGGGTTTTATTACTTAGGGGGTTTTTATACACCTAGTGTAGTTCAGGAGCAAAGGTAAGATTTCTCTTACATCTTCTGGAGCAGTATTTTTGATGCAACACCCTTGATTATTTTTGCAAGGGAGTCAGCTCTCTTTGTTCTAGTTTTAGGACTGCGTGCTGTGATTACTGACACACAAATGTAATGGTTGCTTGCGCAGTTTTATATAAAAATGTTCTAAGTTCAGATTCCTTAAATAACCCTTGGTTAAGATGTTAGTGCTGAAGTGTTGGCTTGTGAGTAGGAGGTAAATTATATGTTGTAGTGTTATATAAAACTGACTCACATGAGTAGGTGAGAATCCCAAGAATATCAGGACACCCACACCAGTGAAAGAAAGACTCGAGCTTCCTCTGTACAACATGTTCCAAAGCCTGTATTAACAAAAAGCAGCTTTAATTTGCTTGAGTAGTAACAAAATTTTTCAGTGTTTTAAAAAATGAAGTGCTACTGCTTTGACTGTTTGACTTGGAAAATGCATTTTAAAGGAAAGGAGTTTGTTCTGAAAAAGCTACCTGCAGTTCTTAGTGGTTTTTCCTGGATAAATAGCTGCTGAAAATCAATGAAGAAGTTAAATTATCCCTACAAGCAAGCAACAGATGTATTGGATTGCTGTACCTCTTTAGTTTTTAGTCTACCATGTCAGGAAGCACAACTCTCTAGAGAGGATGTGATTGCAAATATTTCTGTAGTTATAAGAAACCTCTAACACCAGCTGTTTGACTTGGTAGGATCGTGGTTGTACAGACCTTAATTCTAGTGTGTTGGTCATCAGTATTCCTCCAAGAGCAAAGTTCAAAATGAGATTCTTTCTCTTTATAGAAATACTTTACTGCAGTAGCCATAATTAATATAAGAAACTTTAGCTGTATTGTTTGCATGGTTAATAGAGCTGACATTTCGGAAGGGGTGATCCGAATGTAACCCAGACACACAGAAATAGAAGTGATTTTCATTTAAATGTTTGTTCTTCCCTAAAACTCGTTTTATAAAACTGTGTTAGCATTAACCTTCTGATGCAGGCTATTTTTGTGTGGCTCTATGACATATGCCACATGAGCTTAGCCTCAGTTTCCTTCTGTTTCTCCAATGAGCTCATCTGCATAAAATTTTAAAGATCTGCTTGTCCTTCTGTTTTGCGAGGCTGATTCCAATCTTTTTGACATCAACACAACCAGGAACTCTTTCTGTGTTTTTTGAGGTTTGAAAATAATTCTTTCTTTTAGAGGCACAGCTTTCCTGCTAGAGCTTTCAGAGGGCTCTATCAGGAGTTTGGGGTTTCTTTCTTAGTTCCTTCACCTGTTTTTGTTGCTTACTTCGAGTTTCTCTCTAAGATTTGCTGTAGTAAGAATGTGTAAATGCACCTTTGCCTGGTGCTTGATACCTTTGCAAGGTATCAAGTACCAAGCCTATTCTGATAGTGCTGAAAGTCTGGTACTGGGGTTCTGACTCATCCAGCTTTGGGTGGTCCCTTCAGCTATGGGATTCCCTACATCCAGAACGAGGCTGGGATTTATGTACAACCTCAGGTGCTTGCATTTGTTCTCTTCAGTGAACAGCAGTAAGGTTTTGGACCTGTGTGCACCTGAGGTGCACCAGCACAGCAGACCTTGCTCTCTGCAGGCGTGTTCACTCACCAGGGTACATCCTCACTCAAAGCTCTTTGTGTTTGCTTATTAAAAGGAAAATGTGGTTTTATTTTCAAGCTAATACACCTCAAAATGCCGGGGCAGTCTAGTGGAGTCCCAAACTGTGGTTCCCTTCCATTTGTGAAAGATCCTACTGTGTCCGAAGGCCATTGCTAACCCTACACTGCAAAAGGGTTATGAATAGTAGCAAGGTTATAGCAGCATGTGCAAGGCATTCCAATGAGATTCTACTGCTTTCTGCTAGGAAAAAAATAGTAGATTTCCTTTATGAATGGACAGAGATTCAAACACAAGCCACAGGATTCACTCTGAAGAAGGGGAACATTTAAAGATAAAATGCGAAAGAATCTGAAAAAATTTGCCATTGACTGTTGCTTTTTGCAGGTTGGACTTTGCTGCTGACAGTAAGTGCAACTGAGACATCTCAAATGATTTTTTTCCATGCTTTTCTGAAACTTTTGACCATGTGGGCTGAGCTTATAACAGGATATGAATCTGCGTATCATAGCTCTGATTTATATTCTTGGATAGAGCTATTATTAAGGTGTCATATGAACAGATGGGATATGAATGATGAAGCTCAGCTTGGGTAACTACCAGTTGAGAGGAAATGACTAATTGAACTTCAGAGAACAAGAAGTCTGTCTTCTTGCAGTCAAAATATGTGAAACAAAAATACATATTTGTCCCTTCAGTGTAGCTGAAGATCTGTTTCTTCTGCTTTTGACAGCATGGAACCTTTATGTCCATGTTGGCAGCTTGTCTGACTGCAATAATATAGAACATACTGAAGTTTGTTTTAAATAGAGGTTGCATATTTTTAAGATTATGTAAAGTATTGCTTTTTAGCAGCTTAGTGCAACTAACTATTAGATATCTTGTAAGTTCTGTGAGATGTGGGCTATAAAGATGGGGAAGTTCTTTACAGTTCAAATCTAATTGTTGTGATTGTGAACTGGAGACATTTCATGATTTTCCTCTTCTCTATGAGCTATTTTTCATTGCCCTAGAATCCAATGAAAAAACTTTGGACTTCTTATCTTTTGTAACTACATTAAGCAGACATCTTTAGGATTCGTATTTTAAAACTAGGAAAGCTACACAGATGAATGCTTTAAAATGCATTAGCTCATAAAATAAATTCAATATCCTCCAATATCCACTTACATTAGTTGTACTATCTTCTATATATGTAATAAACTCAGCCTTGTGTTCCATGTCAAAATTTTATCAGGTGTGAGTGTCAATAATGTTAGTTAATTGGCATAAATTAGCAATTTGAACACTATAGCACTTCAGGAATTTGAGTCAGAGCAGAGTGGATCCAAGCAGTGATTCATGTCACTGACTATAATCACAGAGGACTTTACACATTCAGATAACTCTAACTGGAGCTTTAAAACCAATTTAGTGCACTTGATTGATCTTAATCTGTGATGTGTCTGGTTGAATTTTAAATGCTGAAAAATGGATGGATTGCAAGTAGAGGAAGAAAATCCCAACTACGTATGACAAAACAATTTCATCATTGGGCAGGAGAGGAGAGTGAATACTTACTAGCAAAATATCACCAGAAATACCCAGCTTTAAGCATAGGGGTGTTTCTGTGGGACTGTTTCTATTGGCACTGCAGAAATGAACATAAAATTGTGTCGATGACTTAATGTAACCTCTGTTTGCAGAGTTATTATGTGTAAAATGATGGCGGCTACTTTGTACTTTTCCTTCATTTGCAGCAACAAAATGACCAGTTTCTACAAATACTTTAGTCGTCAACTTTGCTGCTGCAATGTAAGAAGTTTAACTTAAGTACATATTGAGTGGAAGTTAATAGACATGAAAACAGGGGATACTCTATAGCACCAAAGATTTTATGAGTAAAGTCTGAAAATAAGTGCATAAAGAATAACAGAACTATTTCTTATTCTTCAGCAGATAAAGTCATCAATGTTTAAGTAGCTACATTTCACTCTAATGAAGAAATCTAGCTTTATGGAAAACATGTTCCTATGGTTGACATACATTTAAAGTTAGTAGTTTTTTATATGCTATTCAGTTTCTAATTGTCAGAACCATTTGTAAACCAGTCTTTCTTCATCTTTGCTTGTTATCCTAAAAGGAAGAAGGAGCATCCAAATAGTTCAGCTATACTGAAGAATAGTGCAATAGGATCTTACCTATTCTCACTTTTTCTGTTTGTCTGAACTGGCATAATTAGCATTTCACTATTTATGCAATTCTACTAAAATTTAAGTTGATTTGCTGAGAAATATTGTATTTATCAGCAGAAGTTGGCAAGGCATGCTTTTATTCCTGTCCTCTTTACCACATTTTCTTTCTACCAGATGCAACTTGGTTATTGCTATATTTGTACTTTAGCTCTGATATTCTTACAATAAATAATCTTTATTGTGCAAGAAGATCTGTGGTTTATTCTTGAGCTGTCTCTGCTCTATAGCTGTTAGTTGTAGTCTTACTCATTTGCTGCATTTGTGTTAGGAGTACTCCTGCAACAGTAGGTTATTGTGCATTCCAATTGATTTCAGGCCTCAAACTGTTTTTTAAAAACATGATGAATGCACTGAAAGCAGTTGGCCTCAAAGAATCTGCAAAAAAGAAAGACTTGTTTTGTAAACTTCAGTTCAAGCAATTAACAATGAGTATTGAATGGAAAAAATAAAACCCAATCTTTGAGCAAAAACTGACATTATTTTTAAATTAGAATTGTGTGTTAGTTGTCTGCAAATAAACGTCTTTGCCCAGCTGCAAATCACAGACATTAAGGCCCCACAATCATGAGTTGCCACTAAAAATAATTCTCTTCCTGCCTTTTTTTTTCCTTGTAAATCTGTGCAGACTTGGAGGCTTTGTTTTGTTATGTTTTCTTGCTTTGTTTTCTTCTTTGCTCCATCCCTAACATCTGGGTGGGGAAGTTGCAAAGCAATTACAAATAGATAGTTGTTGCTTTTAAAAAATGAAGTTGTATAAGAATTAATTTTGAATTCATTTTTTTCCTCAGTTAAAAGAAACTGCAGAAATTAGTAGATTCTGAAATTTATCTGGCAGGCAGAGTGAGTAAACAGTAGTAGTATACCGGGGTTCTGAAAATATCAAACATTTTATATTTTTTTGGCCAGCTACACTAACTTCAGAGTGACTACCACTAAAAAAGCAGTTCTGCATTTCTTGAAGAGTATTTTCTGGAGCAAAATACAGAATGCTAATATCTTATTGTGTTAAATTTTGTTAAAGATACTAAGACCCAGAAGATCTTTCACATTTTTTCATGGAAGGAGCACTATATTTGAGTTACACAGTACATATAGAATCCCATATTCTTAAAATACCTTTAAGAAATTCATGTCAAAGATAGCATTTAATGTTTACAAAATGTAAATATGCTGAACAAAATTTACTGTTTATGACTGGGGACTTGGAGTTGTCATTGTCTTTTCACAGAGTGGCATTGCCAAGTGACTCCAAAATGGGCAAAAAATCAAATTCATTTTCTAATATTTTAGCTGGTACAATTGGAGGGGGAGAGGGAGTGTCTGCTTCTCTTTCTAAGCAAATATTACAGCTCTGGAAAACACATTTTTAAAATGAATCTGACATATAAATAATCTTTAATCATAAAGCAGCAAAAACACTGCTATTTCTGAAAGACAAAAGAAAATTGAAGATACACTTCTTGCCTTGGAAGTGTCTCTTATGATTACAATTAATCTATCCCTGGATCTAAGCAGTTTTGCAATGGCAAGTTGTGCAGTAATGCCAGCAAATTGAATAAACATTTTTAGAATAATTGTTGTACTTATTTTCAGTTCATAGCAAATTCACTTTTTGTAGGTGATAGATATCTGGAGGAATGAAGTCACCTTTTTTCCTTTCATTAGTTCTGTAAATCCAGAATTTAAATTTATAGTAAACAATTTGTAAGTATTGGTTTATGTATTACATTCAGTATTAATTTCTTCTTTTTCCCCATTTTTGTTTCTTACTTAGGTGTATGATTGCTGATGAGGTAAGTGATGTTCCTGCTCCTCTAACACTGTTTTTTGTGGTGTTAATGCACTTTGTGCAGGTGTGACTTTTTTTGTTTGAGAGGTGTGGGTAGAAAGGCTGTTAATGAGAGAATCCTAATTCCTGTGATAGTCAGCAGATATCCTGAAAATACCTAAGTGAGAGAAAAATTGAAACGTGACATAAGTTTAGAAGAATCCTTGAGAAAACTTAAAAGGTTAATTTTAATTGTAGGTTAAATCTCCTGTACTGTTACATTTTAAAAACACTGACTCAGTTGATTTTTTTTAAAGTTCTTTATAATTGAATAGCTGGCTATTTTTAATGCATTATTAGATATTCCTGGCCCAAAGAGATTATTAACAGATATGGTTTCCAAAGATGAATTTTTAAAAGTGTGCTGATCAAGTAGTAGAAGTAAAATTCATTGTGTTCATACATTTGAAAATATATGTTCTATTCCATATTAGGGACATCTGAGTCCAGCATTTCTTCCCATAGATAAAATATTTTGTAATAATGTTCTTGATGTGTTGTCAGTATGAAACCTTTCTGAAAAAGAGAATTGCTGTAGTATCACAATTCTAATTTGGGTTTTCTTGACACGCCGGGAGGCAGAGGGAGATAGATTATTGGGATTTAAGCATCTCCTCTATAAAAATCTCATTACATCAGGAAATAAACTATCCTGGCATAGAATGCAAAATATCTGGGAGCTGTGGAGAATAAAAAAGTATTCAGGGAAGAGAAAAGGGAAGCTTGGGAAAAATCAAAATATCAGCGGTAGCTATTTTTTTATTAAAACAGTTTATTTCCTTCCTTGAACTAGAAAATGAGCTGTGCATAATTATGTTAGCAATATAAAGTCCTGGAAGATACATTTATTCCAAAACAAAGATCATATATTTGGTAATGACAATAGGTGGTAGCACTGGAAGAAGTATTGTGCAGTGATATGTATCCTGTGCTTTTTGACCTATCTCTAAGTAAGAAAATGTTGGTAAAATACATATATCTCTTCATTATATCATTATTTCAGTCCATTTAGACTTAATACTGGAGATGTAAGTTGTTGTTTTCTGTCTCACTGCTGTGAGTAGTCAGATAGCAGCAAATCCACTCAAATATCTACTGGACTCCATGGAAAACCTGCACAGAGCATTTTAGGGCCTGTCTCTGCTTTAATGTTTCACAGGAGTTGAGAACTCTCTCTTACCATATGAACAAGCAGAGAAAATAGCTGCATTCTTTGATAAAATCTTGGAGGGGAGAAGGGGGAGTTTCATATTTTTTAAACAAAACCCTAAATTCTGAATCTTACAATCATCTGTTGCCTCTTATTTCACTTATGGGAGTGTTCCCACCTTGACAATATGAAGCATGTACTTTCTTGTTAAATGTAAATCTGTTTGTTGAATCTTCCCCTTGTCTGTACATCTGAATTCTCACTATCTGGACTTTCTCATCTGTGGTACAGGCCAAAGAGAAACCATCAGCTCTGGTGAATCAGGGCAGTAGTTTCTTTTTGTTGACTCACTGGGTCAAATCCAGAGCTCTTCCCACTGTTCTTTGTTCTTCATTTGCCTATGCAATTGAGGACTAAGTTGTTTTTGTAGTTAGAAGGCATCCTATATTTTTCTTTCCTTTGCATAGTCTTCTAAAAATGTTCCTGATAGCTTAACAAGTTAAAGAATTTGGTCTTTTTAGTCTCTCCTATTAAGACTCTGAACTGAAAATCTTCTGAGATGAATGGAAATGCTTCTTCTGACTTTGATGAGCTAACCAGATATAATATATGTATTAATCCATTTAACTAGAAAAATCTTGTTTCATAAAAGATGATCTGTGGTAACAAAATGATAATTAAGTACATGCTATATATGTAACTTTTTGACTGGGTTTCCTTTATTTGGTTCTGTCTTTGTACATTCTTTTGGGCTCTTCTGAAAGGAAGGCTCTGCTTTCTGAGCAGAGACTTCTGGTTTTAATGTTGTTCTTTTCTTTTCTTTTCCCAGATGGGGCTAGGGAAAACAATTCAAGCAATTGCCATTTCATATTACTATAAAAATGAATGGCCTCTCTTAATTGTAGTGCCTTCCTCTCTGAGGTACCCTTGGGTGGATGAGATGGAGAAGTGGATTCCAGAACTCTCTCCAGATGACATTAGCATCATTCAGAACAAAACTGATATTGGGTGAGTACAGTTTGTTATTCTTCTCTAAAAAGGCTTACTCACCACCCCGTGCTCAAGCAGGGCCACCCTCTGGGCTATCAGGTACATCCTCTGTGGTGTCAGCCACTTCTTCCAGTTTTCTATTTTTGTATTATAGTAGTTACTAATTTTCTTAGAAGTTGAGGGATCTGCCTTTTGCAAGTAGCAAATGCTTGTCTGCTGAAAATTAGATTATTTCAGTGTGTCTCAAATTGAACATACACAGTTATTTCTCAACGTGGATGAATTAATTAGCTTCTGTAAAACATTTCTGGAGAACTTCTGGTGTACATTACAAAATAAGGAAGTAATTACTGTTAGAATTCCATTTAGCACGCCGAGAAAATTTGTAAGTTCGAATAAGTAATCCCTAAATAACTGAAAAGGTCATCATGACCTACGCTTTCTATCTTTAGATTTAATAGCATGAATTCATCAGAGAGGTTATGTCTTGGGTATTATTAGAATAACTCTCCTATTACCCTGAATTGCAGGGGTGTTTTTTGTCTGCTTTACTGTAAATGACTTGGTTGATTTTATGGTAATGTTTAGATGTTCTTCTAAAACTTTGGTGTGAGGGAGACTGATCTTCATGTTTTCTGGGAATATCAGAGTGACTTGACTTCCAAGATGTGCTGCTTGGAACCTTCCTGGTAACCACAGAAATCCAACTGAAAATGCATTTTAAAAGCTTCAAAGGGTAATTCCTACTGATGGTAAAAATTTAAGTTAATCACAGGAATATGGGAACTAAAATTAGCTTTTTTTAAAAAAGGTATTTATCTGAAGGGCACTCAGTGGTTATAGTGCTGGATGCATAAAGGGGAAATGTGGACTAGGAGAAATTATGGGAAAATTAAATGGAAAATGAAATTCTGTTCCTTTTAAGATTTTTTAGAGGAGTAGACCTTAACTATTATTATTTAGTTCTATTCAAAAAGGAAAGATGGAAACTTGGGTTTCTGCTCATTTAACTCCCAGGAGACTTCCTAGCTATAAGTGAGGTTGCTGTTGAACTAATTAATATTTTAACAGTAAAAAGTGTTTCATGCATTTGTAAGAAAATGCAAAAATGCAGCTGCCAAACTTGGTTTAGCATTTTGTTAAATTCTGCTTCCATATGTTAAGCTTTGATTTCTCTCAGTTTAATACTTTGCTTTTCTTTAAACTTCAAGAGCTAAGTTCACTGCTTGAGTGTTAACTTCTTGATTAATACAGGTTAAAATAAACTTAGGCATCAGTTTAGGTTTGTAGTTTCTGGCTAAGTTTGAAAATTGAAGTTTCTTGAATAAATTGGTTCCACTAAAACAGATAAGTTTATTTGTATTTTTTTTTAATGTACCCTTCAGAAAGGGTAAGGGAAATTCGTGCTTTGCTGGTTGCTGCATTTATCTGTGCAGTGACAGCCAGAGTCTGCAGTGCCCACAGTGCCAGTGCTCAAACCACTGTGCCTTCCATTTCCAGGAGCATGAATGAGTAGCTGCATTTACTTTATTCCTCTTAAATCCCCAAGGAAACTTCAGCTTGCTTGGTTTCTTGATCTCTTGCTACTGAAGGACAAACAGGAATGATGCCAGCAGGGCAGTGGTGTCAGCTATGTCCCCCATCCTGGTGACTTAGTGTGTCTGACAGCCTTGAGTTCCCATGCTGCTCCTGAAGGGCCACAGTGCTCCCTAGTGATTTAAAATCAGTTTATACCTTGGACCTGTACACATCTTGACATTTATTATAAAAAGTGCATTTTCAGTTAAAGACTAATTTTTCATCTTGTGCCATGTGGACTCCCTGCTTCCAGGTTTTTTTGTTTTCTTCTTGCTCTGTGTGAGCAAAAAAGCTGGATAACAGCTCTGACAGGAATGGTTTTTCCAGGTGGTGAGGTTCAGAGCAGTCTGTACTTTCACAGTGCCCAAATATCAGGGACACCGTCTGCTTAATCCTGTCAGGCTGCTGGTGAGGGGGCTCTTTGTACCCAGAGCAGTAGAAAGCTTGCACAGAGACAAGATTACTTCAGGTGTTTGGGTGCTAGTAAAGGTCTTGGCTTGTGTGTAACTTTTTGTCCACAAAGTGGATTTTTCCAATGGGATGCCCCTGGAAAGGAGCACAGGGTGAAGCAATGCATCTAGATAATGAAATTCCTTTGAAATGTAATGTGTGTCTTCTGAAAATGGTTATGAAATGTGTGTGGTTGGTAAGTGTGAGATGTTTTAAACACCAAAAGCTGTTGTTGTTAGCCCGACAGCCCACATGTCAATCAATCCAGAAGGAGACATACATATCTTCTGAGATTAGTTTTTTATAATCTCTCTGCTATATTAATGAAAACTTGTGGATTTTCTCTTTCAGGGGAATATCAACGAGCAAAATAATAATTCTGGGGTATGGACTCTTAACATCTGATGCAGAGACTTTGGTGAACACTTTGTACAGGCAGAACTTTAAGGTGGTTGTGATTGATGAGTCACACTATATGAAATCCAGAAATGCCACCCGTAGCAAGATTTTACTGCCAATTGTGCAGAAAGCTCTCAGAGCTGTTCTCCTTACTGGAACTCCTGCTCTAGGAAGACCTGAAGAGGTATTTGACATGTTGTGTTTGGTTTTGGTTTTGAGGATGGTATCAGTAATAAATGAGCAGTTTCACTGAATATATTATGTTCAATTGTATGCATTATGACACCAAAAGGTGCACTAGCTGCCTTAAGAAGAACAAGTAAGAAACTAAACTAATGTCTTTTTGTTTGAGTTGATTTTACAGACTTGTTTCAAGTTTGTGCACAAGTGACATGATACAGTGTTTCTTGTAAGGAATTAATCTTGCATTTTACAGACTGTTGGGTGAAATAGAAAATAAAGAGCCTAAGCAGAGAGCTGCCTGATTCTCTTGGCTGGAGGAGTCTGTGGTAGACAGGATGTTGTATTGAATCTTCTACTTCATCATCTGATAAAGGCAGTTCTTATGACTGGTCTTTTGAATATTCCTTAGGTTCACTTGGGTGGAACAAAATACAGACCGTGCTTGTTGCACATCCAGAATGACAAATTTTCCTTTGAAGGAAGGTCAGCTTATGGAATTAGAGAGGAGCAGAGACATAACAAAAACCCTCTTGGGTTTTATAGTGAACCCAAGACAACTGCCTTTATTTATCAAATGTAGGGGGAAAATGGAACATAACAGCTGATTTGTATTCAGGAAACTTTAAAGAGTTATAAAAATAATGTTTTATGCTTCAGAATTCCTCACTGTGTAAATAGAACTTATGTCAAGACCTTTTATGAATTTAATATGCTCAAAGAGGTGATAACTTGAGGAAGATATACGTGGTATGGAAAAGGGCTTGGTATATCATGAGTACTTACCTAAAAATTTAATATTAATATTTATGTTTATGGGTGTGGATAATTACTAAAACTTCCTGTACAAAGATATAGCAACCAACCCTGGGTGAAGAATTGAAGTTAGAAAGAGTTATACTTTTATATAGTACATGGATACAGACACCATAAATTCCATACGAGCTGCTTTTGACCACAGCAATGGGATCAAAATTCATGATCAAATGGAAAAGAATTCGATTTTTTAATTAATTCACTATTATTTTAGTGATACTGATGTTCTTCAGTGGCTTACAAGGCAGCGTATAAAAAGCATTAAATGTCTTTAATCAGTTTTGTGTCATAAGCAGAATCTTTGTATAAAGTCTTTAAATGTATAGAAAATTATCTCAGAAGCCAGGAAGCTTTGTCAGTATAACAGCTTGTAAAGCAGGATCCTTCCTGGCTAAGGTCTTCTAAACTGGTGTTTACCTCCTGCTACTCGGCAGGGATAAAAGCTGTGAAATTTCTGGTCCATATTGATATTGTCCATTTTTTGAAGTAAAACTTAAGAATTGAGTAGGTTTTTTATGTATTTTAGGAAGCAGACCACTCATGCAATACCTGCAGTGGAGCTTTGCAGAAGCCCATGTACCTGGCAAATGATAAAAACTGTATTTTTAGGAATAACTTCATGTCATCCATGTTTTCTTGTTCAGTGTGAATCTTTTCCAAGCTGTCAGTGCTGTTACAGTGGTCTGAGTGCTCTGTTCTTTGAGGGCTTCCCACAAAATGTCCTCTCTGAAGACTCCTGTATCCTGTGGAGTTTCTTTTGCATGCAGGCCAAGCTGTGTTGTTTTTGTGCAAATTAATGTAAACTTAGCACAAGAACTGTGGATTGATTATTTCTTACATTCACAGGCAACTTTTAATTTTTCACTGTTGCTATTTTATTTTTTATACAGCTCTTCATGCAGATTGAGGCTCTGTTTCCAAGAAGGTTTGGGACTTGGAATGAATATGCTAAAAGATACTGTGATGCTCGTGTCAGGTATTACTGCCCTTGCTTATTTACATTCTTACGAGTATCTTGGATTTTTCTTGTCATGCCAAGTGAGAGAATGAGTAGGTAGTACCTCTACTGCTCTGTCACACCATCTTGCTTTGAAACCCAGGGTCAGTTACCATCTCCTCCATCAAAGAGCATTGGGAAAAGGATGATACTGAATTAATTAATTAATTAACACTGTTAACATTTGAAATAAAGTTGAAGCACTCTGTTAAGTAAAGTTATTTATATATTTACAGTTGTTAGTATGAGCTGTGGAGGTTTTACCTTCAGAACTGGAGTTTTTGACTCTCAGTCTTAAGCTCATGGTCATGTAATAATTTATATCTCACTTTATTATGGGATCCAGGTTTTTGCTAACTCACCACATTTGGATGGGAAAAGAGTCCAGTACTTGTCTCTGTATTTCACAGGCTGACTGTCTTAGCTAAAAATTTCATATCTACAACCTTGCATGTATTCAGAATAACAGATTTTTGTCAGCTAAATTGGCTAGCATTTAGATTTAATTTTTACAATAATAATTACATAGTTTCATTTTCATAAAACTTGTTTTTCTCGCTCCATCATATGCACTTTATCAGTATTTAACTTCAAATAACTTGGAAGATCAGTGTCTAATTTTCAGACAGAGAAATGCTATTTTTTCCATGGTGTTTTGACTGAATGCATCTGTAATTTTCACACCACAAGTGCGCGTGGGTACAGCATGGTTAGCTACTCAATCATAGATGATTATCTTATTTTTGGAATACCATAAATGTAATAAAAATCAAGTTCAGGGTTTGGCAGGCTTTCAATGAATAACTTTTTCTTCATGATTTGGCTGGAACAAAACATCCTGTGGTAATAAACTTGATAGGATTATTTTATGCAGCACTTCCTGTGAAAATATGGGTGGTTTTTCCTTAGGTATCCATAGACACCTGTTTTAAAGATCAGGTCCAAACTATTTCTGTGAGGCTTAGCCTGCCATTTCTGTCATATCCCCGATGCTGAGGGTGGAGGAAGGAGGCCTTTGTAAGGACAGGCATATAAATAGACCAAGGAAGGGATATGAGCAGAAGATGTTGCTGTCTTCCATCTGTGCCATTCCCACTTCACCAGTGCAGAAGTGACTCCCTCAGCCCCTTTCCCAAATGATTATATTCAGCTAATTCAGCTAATTAGAACACTGCTGATAAAGTCAATAAGGCTTAAGAATCTCTAAATGATTGTGGGGTTTCTGTGGGGGCTTTGTGGCTGTTTATTTGGTCTTTTAATAAAAATTACATGCTTGTAACACACTCTCTGGCCCTGGAAAATGCTACCTGGGCTTTTCTCCAAATCTGTCATGTTCATTATTTTATTGTCTCCTGGTGATGCTGACAGGGAAAAGCTGCTATTCCTGCTGCAACACTTTCTCAAAAACAGCAAGGCAAGGAAAGAGTAGGGAAGACTGACTTAATAAATTCTTTCTCTTTTCAGCCTTTAGCTTCTTAATCTTAAACCTTCTTCCTCTATTTAACCATGCTCATTAAATAGTTTTACTTTTAAAGATGATGGCTTAAGCTTTAAATCCTGTCTCTGGCAGTAACTAAGAAGGAATTCTTAGGGAGAGGAAAAAAAAGAGTATTGGTGGTGGTATTTGCAGTTTTCATGATGGCTTTCCTGTCTGTAATATAATAAAGATTATTCTCATGGTGGTATATTCTTCTCATTAGTCCATTGAAACAGGAGTTCCAAAATTAAACCTGAAACTTCTGTTTCCTGTGGACAGTGAAGTATGGGAAGCTGGGAATAGACAGAGGATTGTGTGCAGGTGATGGGCAGTGACTCCTGCATGCAGTGGTGGCTGCTGGGAAGTTGAAGCACACTTTGACATCCAATAGAGTGCTTTAAAATTAATTAGGTATTGAAGATTTCTAGTGAATTTGGAAGATCTCATGTTTACATTCTGTACTGATTTATCATTTTCAGATTTTTTGGTAAAAGAAGGCAATGGGATTGTAGAGGAGCTTCAAACTTAGACGAACTACACCAACTTTTAAGTGAAATAATGATCAGAAGACTGAAGAAAGATGTCCTAACTCAGTTGCCTCCCAAAGTCAGGCAGCGTATTCCATTTGACCTCCCACCAGCTTCAGCAAAAGTAAATTTTCCACTTTTGCTGAAAATACATTTGTTAATAAATGGAAATATCTATGTATGGATATGTATTTTTATGTTTGCATGTGTATTATATGTACTTACAAAGATTGTGTGAGTGTAAAACAGAGTATCTTTGTTACTGTTTTTAAATTGTAATACAAAGAACATTAATACAGCATTTTTTTCATAAATGATAAAATTTGTTCTAATTCTAGTACAGTGTTTTCTCTCTTCTTTTCCCATAGATTTTGTATCCTACACTTTTAGCCAAATTTGATAGAGTTCTCCAAAGTTCCTAAACATTCCACACTTGAAACATACCTGTTGAGGTAGAACGTGCTTTGTACTCTGTGTCTAACCACTGGTCTCTTCTGCCAACTAGAATCTGAATGCCACTTTTGCAGAGTGGGAGAAGTTAATGAGAAGTCTGAGTTCAGATGCCACTGAAAGCCACTTTTCTGAAGTCATGAGTCTGATCACACGCATGTATAAGGAAACAGCCATTGCCAAGGTGAGCCTGCAAGTCTTTCCTTAATATGGCTAAATTACCCAGTGTGTGTTTTTAGCCTCATCAAATTGGTTTTATTGGCCAGAACACGAGATGAGGTTATTTGGTTTGGTTTATAATCATGACGTGGAGAAACACTCTCTTTTCCCCTGTATGTTTATGGAATATGCAGAACCCCATTACAATGAAAAAAGAAATCTGAAGACTGCTGCAGTGTGTATTGCACTAACTGTTGATCACTGATAAATTTTGTTATTAACTGTCATCAGTGCTTTAATAGCTTTTGCAAAAGATACTGAAAATTACATTTGACACAGAAGAATTCTATGAATGCTTAAATAGAGCAATATTTTGTGATTATGGTATCATGAACATATCAAATTTATTCTTTCAGTTTTGATATATGGCTTTATGTGCGTGGATACAGAAGTTCTGATTAAATATTACCTTGTCTGTTTGAAATATGTTTCTTTTTTTCAAATATGGATTAAAACATCAGATAATGATGTCTGAATTAAAAGGGGATTTATCTACATCTTACCTACATCTGGAAGAAGTGCTGTGTAATTATATGATCTTTTGAGGATAAACGTGGGGTTTTTCTCTCTCCGAAGGAATAAGTTAGGTTTCTCAAAGACATCGAGTTGCGATATTTTTTAAACAAAATTAATCTGAATTATTTGATTCTTAGCAATGTTGGTGTTTGATAAAGTCTTACATGGATAAGAAAAGATACGGAAATTTACCTTTTCTTGTTACAAGGATTTGAAAGACATGAAAATAAAAACTGTCTTTTTGAACATTTTGTGTGTCTCGCTAATGAAAACACTCTCACTGCAGGCAGGAGCAGTAAAGGACTACATCAAAATGATGCTTGACAATGACAAACTGAAGTTCCTGGTCTTTGCCCATCACCTGAGCATGCTGCAAGCCTGCACAGAGGCTGTGATAGAGAGCAAGGTAAAGCCTTAACAAATGTGCACACAGATTTACCTTCACTTACACAAATGGCTTTCAGCTGTGTTTGAATTCAGCAGAACTGCACACGAGTACAGGAATGAAAGGCTTTTATGTGTACATGGATCAGTGCCACTGGATTAAAAGGGATCATGTGGTTCTGAAGAGCTGCTTTGTGTTTAAGGATGATGTAAACACACTTGTATCTGGTATGACTTTATTATTATTATTAAATCAATGTCATAGGCAATTGTTTTCCAAATTTTTCTACCAGTATGCTTCTGTTTTTGAGGGGTTTTAACTGCACACGATCATCTCACCTGAATGTTGAATCCAAAGCAGTAAAAATGATTGCAAACAGCTTTCACCTTACTTTGATAGTGGACTCTCAACTATTGCTAGGGAATGGTGGCTAACTTTGCTATTTTGTGTTTTTATTCTTTTTAACTGTTTGGAATTTTTAAAAATGGTGTCAGGGTAATTCCAGATTCTTCTGTGTAATATTCCATTTTAAGATCCCACATTAATTCTATCTTCTGCTTTTGCAAACAGTGAATAAGAAGTCTACACTTCTCTAGATAGAGACTTAATTTTAAATCAAAAGGGTGTCTTGGGAGTGCTGACGTATCCTGATCCCCATGAGAGGAATAAAACAAGTCTTTTTCCAATTTTTACTGGGGGACAGGGAGGGGTTGGGTCTGAAAACAGACACTGATGATGACATTTAGTATCTGTTCTGATGTTGCAGGCTCGCTACATCCGAATAGATGGGAGTGTTCCCTCTGCAGAGAGGATTCACCTCGTCAATCAGTTTCAGAAGGACCCTGAAACCCGGGTTGCTATTTTGAGTATTCAGGCAGCTGGTCAGGTATGGCAGAACAGAAAATATGTGAACTAATACACTTGAAGAATATAGCTACTGAAATCATTGATGACTGAAGTGGTTTACTGAAGGCAGTTTATCTTCGTGCAATTTCTCCTTTGTAAACCCTGTGTTCATTTCTTTGTACTAATCATGTTAACTGTTCTAAGCCTCTATTGAATTTACTTGAGCTAAATGATGATAAGCAGCAGTATCTCATTCTTGAATAATTAGAAAAACTCCATTTCTTTAAAAGCACTAGATTAATAAGAAATAGGTGTTATTCCATAATGAAAAGCAATGTGCAGTCTTTGCACAATATTGAAGTATTTTTTGAATCTGAGGCCCAAGGAAGAATCAGTAAAATAAACCCATCTGCTGTTGAGGACCATCTTGACTACCCCCTTATTCCCATATTAAAATGATGTGCACAACATTTTTAAGCTAATTATAATCAGATAATCAGTGTTATTGTGTGGTATCTTTTTTTTTTTTAAGAATGCATCTGCTTATTCTGCTTAGGGTTTAACATTCACTGCTGCCACTCACGTTGTGTTTGCTGAATTATATTGGGATCCAGGCCACATTAAACAAGCAGAAGACAGAGCACACCGCATTGGGCAGTGCAGCTCTGTGAACATTCACTTCCTGATTGCCAAAGGAACCATGGACACCCTCATGTGGGCAATGCTGAACCGCAAGGTGGGTGCACTGGGGCCAGGGGATCAGAGCTCCCTGTGGCTGGGGTTGCACTCCAGTGCCATGGAAGTCTTGTTTATCTCTCTAAGACAGATTGATACACCTGCAATTGCTGATCATCAAAATGTCCATGTTTCTTCTGCTTTAGTCTTTTCTAGCTTTTTGCTCTTCATTCAAGATGCAAAGATAGCAAGTCTTTGCCGAGGGGAATGGGATGGTTCGTATCCACAGGAGGTGGTTGGTTTATCTTCTAAGTCTTCATTGCTGTTGTTTCTCAGTTTACAGATTTAAGGCATTCAGGCATTCTGCTCACTCGTAGCAGCTAGTACTTGTTGTGAGTTTTCTTTTTTTAACAGAATGAATGTTGTACCTAAATATTCATTAATGTTGTGCCTAAGCTTCCTTTCTGAGAGGCAGAAGCATTCTCAGGTAATTCTTTTTCAGTAGATCCAAGATTGCACTAATCTTTTCTTCTGTTGCCATTTTCCACAAGTAACACCCAATTGTTAGCAGCCAGAGAATCATACAATGGTTTAGATTGGAAGGGTCCTTAAAGCTCATCCTGCCTGGTGCATTATGAGTCTCCTTAAACAAAGCTCAGTAATTCAACATCTATTTACCTTACAAGTCCTGTCACTAAATAAATTCTGTCTGTATTTGTCTCCACATGCCAAGCAAAACATGTTAGGACTGTTAGAGATCTACACAGTGTATATATTCTCTTTTATCTTCAATAAATACTGACATTTTGTGTTATCTTCAATAAATACTGACATTTTGTGTACAGCTTCACTGGTTGTACTGTGCAAAATACAGCATTTACCATTATTGTCTTCCTGCAGGCCAAAGTCACAGGCAGCACCTTGAATGGCAAGAAAGAGAAAATGCAGGCTGAAGAAGGTGATAAGGACAAATGGGATTTTTTAAGTTTTGCTGAGACCTGGACCCCAAATGAAAGTCTAGGAGATCTCCAAAATGAACTTTTATTTACACATGTAAGACTTGAAACTTTGTTTTGTTTCCTTTAATTTAAAAAAATTTGTAATAGTCATTTACTTCGGTTTTCTGTGCACTTCAGACACTAGTAATGGAGAGACACAAAAAAGTAGGGAAAAGTAATATAAATTCTATTTTAAAACTTAGGTGAAGTTGGGAAAAGTGCTCTGTGGGAAATAAATGTCACATCTTCTGATGGGTCCTTATGTTTTGTTTAGGTGACTGAGCCACCCTCAGAGTCAGATTGCTAACCGTGCTGAATTAATTGGACTAATATTTAAAACAGTGTTTGAAAGCCTTTCCTTGTAATGAGCATCTTCAAAAAAGACAGACAGCTTATCAGTTCTGTGTATCTGTTTTCTGGTAGTGCCATTTCAGAATTTCCAGAATACTGAAAATACTTTTCTGAAATCAGGAGAGGAATGATGAATTGCTTTTTGTGCTCACTTTGTTCTTGAAGATATCAAAGATACCTTTTGTTTAACACTTTCTGATGCAGTCATAAATGGGGTTTAGAGGTGTTTTCCAGCCTAAATGATTCTGTGATTCTTATTCTTTCCTCTTCCCTAGTTTGAAAAGGACAGACAGCATGACATACGTTCCTTCTTTTCCCCCAAATCCTCCACGGAGAAGAAACGCAAAAGATTTTCTGGTGATGAATTGTTATATAATGATTCAGAATCTTCTGCAGTCACAAAAGAAGAGGACGCAGAGAAGAGCGATGAAAACCTGAATTCCTCAAGAATAAGTGAGGTGGAGACAATTTGTGATGAAGATACTTGTGAACATGAAGCCAAAAGAGCAAAGAACATAAGTAGATCGACCCCAGTCAGCTCCAGTAATAGAAAGAAAACATCTTTGACTGGAAAAAAGTCTTCATTGTTTTCAGAAAAAAACAGTGAACTCCGTCCTTGTGGCTTAAATACTTCAAGTGAAAGTACAGCTTTAAATAAAGTTTGGCACTGCAGTGCTTGCACTTACATTAACAATGCTCTGCTGCCTTACTGTGAGATGTGCCATTGCCCCCAGAGCAGGGATGGTGAGTAAGGGGTGCTGCAGAGGGAAAGATGCATTTTCATTTCAGTTGTGATCAGGCTCAGAAAATACAATTGTTTTGAACCTATAATTATACAGAAATCCAGGGAAATATGAAGAGTTGTGTCTTTACATGAACAAATACCCCTCAAGTGATCCTCCTTCGACTTGCTTTCCCCAAGGATATTTTACATGAGTCTAACTTGAAACAAGTGAAAAATACCCCTAAAATGTTAACAGATATAAATTCCATAAGGAAGAATATATCCTCTGTTTTCTTTGCAGCAGATGTCCCTCTCATCTTCCTAGAGGTTTATGGCTATTCTGATTACAGTTAAACAGCAAAGCTTTTCTTTACCTTTCAAAACTAAGCAGTGTGGTGTTGGAGTTTTATTAACTTGAGCATTGTGTATTTGTCATGAGAGACATAATCTGGAAAATATGGCTTTTCTTTCTCCACCAGCTCACAGTAGATTTTTTTTTTTACTAAATTTATTTAAGCTATCTGGAAAACTAATGGAACATTTTTATAAATATATGTGATGTTTGTCATTTCAGTTGCAAAGCCATGGGTAAGGTTTTTTTTACTTCCTTTTTTATTTATTTAAATCTCTGGACTTGTTCAAATAAGGACAGCTTCTGAGTGTCACAGCTATAAATCAATGCCTGGAAAACTACTTTATGTGTTTATGGTATACAATTAGTGTATATAATATAGGATTTGTAACTGCATTGTTTATTACATATATATTTTGACATTAATCTAGGTGCATGGGATTACATAAATTAAAAGCTTTGTTCCATGTGTTTGTTCTCCTACCATTAAAGTTAACTCTAACTTCCTAAGTGATTGCACAGTAACAATATAGAGAGTGCAATGCCATTTCTTTGTATTTCAGTGAGGTGTTCCTGTCTCAGATGTTTTATTAGGTAGCTGCCAAATAACACCACGTTTCTTGTTTCTTTGTCTTTAGGAGAGAGAAATGGTGAAGCTCCCAGGAGCCAGACTGAGGATGGAGTATCAGAGGAGCCCAGGAGAGAAGGAGAGAGAGCAGAGGGCAGTGCTGAAGGCAGAAGAGGAAATCTGGAGGAATTGGGGGCCCATCAATCTCTTGAAATCAGAGAACAGGGCACTGAAAAGGAAGAAAGTGAAAAAGAATGTGGAGAAGGTAAAGTGGGACTCTGAAAGAACAATTCTGTCCCATTGTGAAACTGAATTAAATACCTCTGGCATGAAAAATGGCTTTTAAATAAAAACCTACACCTCCGAAACACAGAAGAACAAACACCAGCATGGGACTTTCTCATTTCAGCCTGGGCCATTTGTTGAATTTAGATGCTGGATAAGCCTAGCCTTTCCACACAGCTCCTGGAGCAAACCAGAGCTGACTGATTTCAGGACTGTGTCAAACCAGCAGCTGGGAATGTGGATGTTTTTACTGGAACTCAGGACAGACACAGGCAAAACAGATGATGGGTCATTCAGGAGAGGCAGAAAAATAAAATACACAAATGCCTTCATAGTTTGCTTCTTGAGCTCTGTTCTGGAATTATTTAATAATATTTTAAATGTCAGAGTAGAATGAATGAATAAAAAATTTTAATGCCAACATTTTTTTTTGTTGTAGATAAATCAGACACATTCCAAATATATGATGGGCTTATGTTTTGTGCAAGCAAGAATACTGATAGAATCCACCTCTATACAAAGGTAAACCTGAAACATGCATGGTTATGTCATTTTAAAATTTCAGAGGAAAATGTTGGCCTATGAAATGTTTCTGTATGCTCTCTTTTGTTTTGTTTGATGTAAAAGCATTAATATTTTTGTATTAACTGAAATGTACAAAAATAAGGTAATTTATCATTCTAGTTCTTAATGGAATTAAGTAATAATTCCTTAGATACATAACTTCCAAAACTTCTCTTGACTTGCAGAATTGGGCTGATACATTAAATCATCTGTTAGAAATGCCAGTGAGGGTTGTTTAAAATTCCTTTTTTATTATTACAGTGTCTTATCACAAAATAACTTGAATAGAATAACATTCAATATTCAAATAAAAAATTGCAGTAAATTCTGACACACTAAGTAAATAAAATATTGCCACCACATTTTCAGAAAGCTCAACATTGATGCTGTGTATAAGTCAGTAACTACCTGAATAAAGCACATTATCATTAACCTGCAGTGGTGATTGGGTAGAGAAACGAGCTGCTGGGAATTTTCCAGGTCATTATTCATGGGGAGGTCAGAACTTGCCAATTTCTTCTTTCAAGTAATAGGAAAGTCCAGTGGGAAGATTTCTTCAAATTATTGAGTGAATCAGTGTATTCAGGTGCCACTGAAGCAGCACAGATAACTGAGGGCAAGTCTTTGGGATGAGACATTTTTATGAGGCTGATGCAGCTGTGAAAAGTCAAAAAGAGTCAAAAATTTCTCTTGTAAAATTTGTTAAATGTACTTACAATGTATGCTGCTGCCTAGCTTCACATGTTTTATTCAGACAAAGATGCATTTTGGGTGGGTTTTGGGCAATTGTCTGGTTTGCGTTTTTCTGGGATTAGAGATTAATTGTGCCAGATACTGCACAAAATCTGCTGAATGGTGAGACACCAGGGAATTCTGCTTTGACTCCTTCTCTCAAATGCTTGGAAATCATCAGTAAGTTCCTTGACTAGATGTACCCACTGGGACAACTTATTCCTTTAAAAATTAAGTGGAGAACTTTTTCAGACATTAAAAAGAAGTATGATAAAAAATGTTCAAGAATTCTTATTTTAAATTGTAATGAAGTGACATTCTCCTATCTCCAGTCATTCATTTCCCTTAGAATTCAGTCAAGAGGATTGTAATTTCAGTTTCATGTAAGGCAGTTTGTGTGTCTGAAGTATTTGCAAAGAAAAAAAATCAGATCTATTAAATGTTAAAATGGTCAATCTTGTTACTTTTAGGTAGATTAGTATGAATCATCTTTCTTGCATTTTTGCTGTTATCTCTGTGCCTTATTGTTAATTCTGGAAAAAATTGACCTTGAGGGACTAAATTTAGTAGGAAGGGAGAATTGACTTGAAACAGATTACTTTTTCTACATTGTGCTACACTGCATCTGTAAACAAAACTGTTTGCTTGTCTAGGATGGTGAACCACTGAATCATAATTTCATTCCATTGGACATACAGCTGGATAACTGGGAAGATTTACCAGAGACTTTCCAGAATAAAAAAAATCGTGCATTGGTAAGAACAAGTTCTACTGGCACAGCAATATAATATTTAATGCAGAAGATTACTTACTTTTTTAAAAATTAAGGCCTTGGGATATAGGCACAGTTTCATCAAAGCAATCTTACAGATGTTGATGTGAATGTTAATTGTGCAGTCTGTTACTCTGGCAAATTATTGTGCCTCCTGTTCACATTGCAGTATGAGGAATCAACCAGGCATCATTTCATTTCTCATTTACAGGATTAGTTACTAACTTTCATAAGTCAACAAAATAACTCACTTAAAGGTTCTGAATTAAATGGAGCACACTCTGAATAAGATTGTTCTAGATTGTGTCAGAGCTGCAGACCTGAGCAAGCCTTTACTCTCACTCTCCCTTTGGTTTACTAACAGTTTTCAAAGCAGTGTCAGGCACAGCTCCACAGAGACATTCAGTTAATTTAGGAATAAAAACCCCATTCATAATGGGGTTTGAGAAGAACACTGCAAACACAAGTATTCAAGTAAGGAAATCCAGATTTAAACGATGGGAAATATTATCTGCTTAACTTAAAATCTGATTTTCCAAACAGTAAACCATTATGTAGGAACAAAACTGATTTCTTTCTGTAGGTTCTCCAGCAAGGTTGGAATTTAAATTTGTAGTGGGGATGGATACCTGACTTACTCAACCAGCTGTTGTATGAAGCAGCTACTGAGTGGTCTCCACAGATGGGGGGTGAGGGTGTGGAGAGTTACCTGAAAGCAACATCTCTGATTGTAGGAGCTGTTTCCAGCCAGTGTGTAATGCACTAATCCATGGCACTGCTTCACTGTAATTACCTCTGTGTAAAGCCTTTGGTCCTGCTGCTCACTGTTGTGTTCACTGACAGATCCTGAGGTTTGTGAAAGAATGGACTCATCTAACAGCAATGAAACAGAAGATTGTCAGAAAAAGTGGTCAGATATTCTGTAGTCCCATTCATGCTGCAGAGGAGCTGTCTAAAAAGCAGTCGGTGGGCAGCAGCACAAAGAGGTACATGGGGTTTGGTTTTAATTGCTCCTACTAAGTACTGCAAAAAGTTTGATTTATTTAATGTGACCTTCAGTGGAATGATGCTAAGTCTGAACTGGACATTCAGTGATTGCTTGTCACAGAGTGACACAGAGGCAGCCAGGCATTTTGGTGAATCTGTTGGAAGTGTCTCCTTCCCTGCCCAGCTCTGTGCCCCATTCAGCAGCTGCTGTGGCTCTGCTGCACTGCTTGTTTCAATATCTGGAACTTGCCAGGTGTTTTTAAAAAAAAAAACAAAGCCTGACCTCAGGGCTACAACAGAAAAAGTAAGGTCAAAGCATCTTGTTTTCCCCACCTGGAAGCAGAAATAAATCATTAGTTGCCATCGATGAGATATTGTTTTATTCATAATTCACAGCCAACTCTAACCTTTCCAGTTCTTGTTTTTTTTCTGTAACAGTACTGTTCTCTGTGGATGACATTTCTCAAAAGTGTGGCTCTCTTTGCTGAGTGTCACTGAAAAGGGCTGGTGTTTGATCCTTTTTAAAACCGAAATGTACCTTTGATTCCTTTTCTTTCCTTTTTCTGGTCTTCCTTGACAGAAATTTTTAGCCTCAGTGTTGTCATTGCTCTGCACAGAACATGTCATACAAACCATCTAAAACCTTCTTATTCTCCTAAATCCCTACTGCTAAATTCCTCAGAGTGACTCTATTTTTGACTCTATATTTTGGCTATTTCTTATAGGTAAGAATTATGTAAATAAGTAGTTTGTCATTCCAGTAATATAAGAAGCAAAGGGTAATAATTGTTTCTTAACCTCTTGCCTGATTGTGTACTTCCATAAAGTGTAGGAAAAATCTGTTAGGAAACCTACCAGGACCTACAGCAGCCTTCTAAGGTAGGGTTTGGCAGATGTTCAGTACAGAGATGTCCTCAGAAGAAGTTGCCTGAATAGTGGTTTCTGTGAAGCAGGTTTAAGTTTTTGACTAAGAGCAGTTGTGTTCTACAGGGCTTCACATGAAAATAAAGCAGGGAGCTCAAACATAGCTAACAGAGCAAGGACTCCTCCAGAGCTTGTAAGGCTTCCTGGATTATCCAGTGTCACCGAGACTTCACCTAACTGAAACAAAATGCCTTTCAGGTTTCATTGTCTGGCAGTATCAAATTGCAGTCATTTTTTAATTGTTATACACAAACCACGTTACCTGTTCACTGGTTAGAATTCAATTTTAGAAAAAGACATCTATATGGAAATATATGAAGCACGTTTTCCCAAACTTTTTTCATTTCTCATCCAGAAAATGAGGAATGTTTGAAGAGAATGTGCTGTACCAATCTTGCTGCAGCCCAGAGTGATGTTCCTCGAGGGAGCTTGCTCCCTTTGCTGACAGGATTTGTCACTCTCAGGTATGTGACCAGGGAGGATGTGGCAGCAGCCTCACTCTCCAAGGCCAGCAGCAGCGGGGGCAGCGTTCGCCTCATCTCCAAAGAAATGGGGGCTTCTCTGGACAAAGGTGCTTCTCCTGAGCCATCCACAAAGTAAGTTTATTAATGCAGTTGGATGATTAAATTCTTTTGCCGCATTTTTTTAATGGTAGTAAAATTATTTGCTGTGAGTGTCTGCTTTACTGAAGTACAGTAGTTAGATAAGAAACTTGCTGTAGTGCTAATGAGCTCTGTTTTATTCTTCCAGCAATTTAGATTTCATCTGTTGCTGCTAATTAACTGAGTCTGACAAAAACAAAACAAGAGAATAGTTATGTGATTCATTTAGAGAAAAGAATGTTAGCTCAGCCCTCTTGTGAGGTCAGTGTCAAATTAGGGACACAGAATTGCTCCTATTTTGCTTCAGGAAATAAAAAAAAAAGGGAGCAAAGAAGTGAAAATTCCAAACAGGAATTGCCCTTTTAAAAATTTTTCTTAAACAAGCACTGTGTATCCTACTTTGTTTTGATTAGGAAATTGATAGGCAAGCCATGAAGATTTTAACGAGAAACCAGGATCTTTCCTTTGACTTTATGACTTCTGTTAAAGAGAGAGCTGAAACATTTTACTTTTGTATGTGTACATGCCCGATAGAAATCACCATGTCTTTATAAATACAGCATTATTTCAGCTAATAACTGAGTGTAGTAAGATGTGCAGAAGAAAAATCTGCCTTGCTTTATTGCCAAATTTTGTTTAAATGGAAATGTAAACCAAGTAAAGGATCAATCTGAGCAAGGTATTATTTCAGCTAAAATGGTTTTTCATAACATAAAAGATACCTAATTGAAATACACAGTGCATAAACCTCCCATGAACTGGGCTGCTGAATACATCATTTATCCAGAGCTGTACTTTGTTCTCTGCCATCAGATTGCTTTCAGAAACTGGAGATGATCTCTCAGCTCTTCCTCCAGGGCAGACTGACACCAGAGGCTCCTCCCTGTCCCTGTCCAAAGGGTACCTGCAGGCCCTGGACAGCCAGGGGACCCCGCTGTGTCTCAGCTGCCAGCAGCCAACAGCTGAGCCCCGGCCCGGCTGCACGGCCCGCGCCTGGGACACGCGCTTCTGCAGCCACGCCTGCCAGGAGGACTTCTCCATCCGCTCCAGCCAGAGCTACCTCCGCTCCAAGGTGTTCCAGATCGAGCACGGCGTGTGCCAGTGCTGCCAGCACAATGCCCAAGAGCTTTATCTCAGCGTCAGGGATGCACCCAGGAGCCAGAGGAAGCAGCTTCTGGAGAGCTCTTGGATGTCACACCTTCCCCTTGGGCAGGTGATGGTTCTGGGGTTTCTCACCTAGATAGGTTTACTTTTTTTGATTTAAGATAAAAAGGTAACCTAGCACCAACAACAGCACAAGAGAAAACAAGTCCTGAAAAACAATCAAATTAACTAAATCCCATTGTCTTCTAACTCCTGTAAAAGGCACAGGCATCAGAGCTCTGATTCTGTAGGGAGGTGCAGGTACAGCCAGGGCTGGGTGAAAAGCTGCCAACTACTTACAGCTGTTGCTTGTCCAGTGGGAGTAACTAAAAAATGCCAAGTCTGGCTTTCTTTATCTTGATGAAAACTATAGATAGCTACTTCCCAGAACTTCCTTATTCCTACAGTAGGATGTCCATGTAGTTGAGTGTCTCACCCCTGCCATGTCCTTTGTGTGCTGCAGCTGAATGAGATGATCAGGAGCCCGGCAGAGGGGCAGTTCTGGCAGGTGGATCACATCCAGCCCGTGTACAATGGAGGAGGACAGTGCTCCCTGGAGAACCTTCAGACCCTGTGCACAGCCTGCCACAGGGAGGTCAGTATGTGGAGCCAGGAATCCTGGCCCTCTCACAGGGAATAGTGGAAGGAAACTGCTCTCAGGCTCCTCCTCAGCCCTGCTCCCTCCTGCTGCAGGACCCCCGTGCTCACAGCCTCTCCCTCCCAAACAGCCAAGGTGGAAAGATAGTATTAAACTATTACAATATGACAGTTTCTTCTGGATTTGGGAAAATGTTGCCTTAAACATTTGCATTTCATCATGCTGTCTACTGCAACAATAGACTGGAGTTTGACTGTGGGCTAATGCTTTCTGCTGGATGTGTTGCAAAGTATCAATACTCACTGAACCAACCTGTCTCTCTTGCAGAGAACTGCAAAACAGGCCAAGGAAAGAAGCCAGCTGAAGAGAAGGTCTTTAGCTACAAAGTATGGCTGTGATATCACCAAATTTTTGGTGAAGAAGTAAAATGCACTATACATTCAGGTACATTGTAACTGAAACCAATATAGTTAGTGTTTTCCTCTTCCACTTATTTAACAGAAACTGCTGTATCATGCTGTTGGTAGAAGAAAATAAGGAATTAAACCAAAGAAATCATCTGTAACATCCAAAGTACTTGATCATCATGGTTTTTTATGGCCCTGGTTTAAAGCTGAATTTCTGTGTGTAACTTTAATGCCATTTTGAAGCATTATGGTTTCCTCTTGCAGGGTAGTTAGGGCTGCAAGAATTTAAGGAAGTTCCTTCATGGACCTAGAAGATGTCTTAGTTTTAATTCTATTTGTTGTTCACATACCAAAAACCACACAATAAAATACAGCAATCATGACAAAAACTAGACAAGAATTTGTCTCCTCTAGTGCTGCTCACCCACAAAAGGCTGACTCTTGGCATGGGCCTAACTTATACCTAACTTTGGCATTTAGAACTGATGTCAGTTGAATTCTGGTTTTACTTAAACCAGCTTGTATTGAAATGTTACTCAGGATAGGAAACATTAAATATTAGCAATTATCTCATCAAAGGTCGTTTCTGGGAAATGCTACAGTCAAATTCTAACAAGATTGCAGAGATGCTGGTAATTTTGGACTGCTTACCTGGCTTGCTCTACAGTTACTTTAAATAAATACAGTTCTTTTTCCTGGTGATTTTTTAATGCTCTGTCTCTCCTCACCCCTTGAATGCTGAGTTGTAAGCTCATAAAGCAAAGCTGTGCTCAACACATCATCTGACAGTGCAGGGCTACAATTTCAACTATAGCTACTTAAACTAAGCTGAGTTGTCCTTTTGAGAAAAATCCTTGAAGCTGTAACTCTTGAACAGAGAAAAAGACTGTTTAAGACAAGGTAGTTGCATGAGTGCACCATTTTCTGCAGTCAAACTAACAGGCCTTTAGCTGTGTTAATGATGTTTGTGGTGTCTGTATGATAAAGGAATCATCTCTCCAGCAGTTTAAATGACCAGGTAGGAATAGCCTGATAACCAAGTATGAGAGACTTTCAAGTTTCTACAGTCTTTACAAGAGGCCACACTGCAGTAAAACGTTTCATTAGAGGAGGAAACCAAGAGTATTGGGGAAGAAGTTTAACCTAAATTTTACTTATCAGTGAATCAGGAATTGCCTGGTGTAATTCATTTCAAAGAAGCCACACAGTTAAACAGCAGCTACAGGTCTCTATTGTAGTTACCCCCATGTCGGAGAAAACACACAAGCTGCCTGGAAAATAAGGTCTGTGACAAGATTTTACCTTGTTAATTCTTCTTCATCCTAAAAAATGTATTTCTACTTCACAGAACTTTATGTGAGGAAAAGACTCTGATTCCTGTCCCCTCAAAGAAGTTTTAGGGTAACACCTGGGATCCTGCTACTAACAGCAGAACTCAACTCAACTCTCTGTACTCAGTGTAGTCACAATGTCATTCCTGGATCAGACTGTGCAAGGAAGGCATGGAAAAGCCTGGGAATGCTGAGAGCAAACAGTACGTTCATGTTTATTGAGTAAAGTCCACAATACTGCAGCTGTTTGTACATTGGTAAAGTAATGCTGATCTTCTGCTGATTCTCATTCAGATAGATGAAGAGGTCACTGTAAAGCAACATTGGCACACGTGGGGTGAGGGGCCAGAGGTGACAGAGCTGTCCCCTCCTCTCCCATCGATGACAGGGAGTGCAGGCAAATAGCCTTGGTAAACACCAGTGAGTTCTCACAGTGAAACACCTCTGGGGTGTCATTTCCACCAGCTTTGGCCCTTGCACACAAGGAAGGATATAAAGTACCCCACTGCAGGCTGTCAGTCAGACTCACTGTCCACTTAGTTCTGTCCAGAAGTGATGAGATTTGGACAACCAGCAGAGTTTAGCACAAACTAGAGAATGAACTGTACACTTTAAATAAAAATAAGGATATTTCAGAAGCACTTGAAACAGTGATTAACAAAAAAATACTGGGCTCTGATTATGATTAGTAATAAATATAAATTACTTAATGTTTATATATATCAATTTAAGTAGACTAACATCACTTGATAAAGTCTGATCCTGAAGGGTAAAGCAGCACATTCTGCATTAATTTCAACAGGAATATTTGCACACAGCCCATTCAGGTCCGTAATTAAGCTAATGCAAGGAAAGGAAAATATGCTCCCTTTGGACAGAGTTTGAAACCACTCCTGAAGCCACTCCAAACCTCAGAGATGAGTTGCTCCAGCCACCTTTCCCGGCAGCCAATGCAAGTCCTTGTGAAGCAGCGCTCCGGCTGCAGCGCACCCAGTCCCTCTGCAGCGCTCCCTGCCCCAGCACCGAGTCCCCGGCCCGTCAGAAGAAGGTGGTGTCCGCCGAGAAGGCCCCGGCCAGCCGGAAATCCTCGCGGGTCAGCACGCTGTACATGCGCTGCGGCAGCGCCTTGGAGTAGGGCGCGGGCCGGGGCACCGAGGTGCGCAGGATCACCTCCCGGCCCGTGGGCGGGGGGAACTCGGACTGCACACCCTGCCTGCGCTCCTCCTGCGAGCCCGAGCGCCGCAGCTCCTCCTCCAGCGGCGGCGCGGAGGGCACCTGCGAGAGAGCACAGCGACAGTGACAGGCCAGGCTGCTGCCTAGCTCTGGGATTCAGAAAACTTCAGAGGAAGGTTAGAAATGGGGAACACATCTAAAGGCTTTATGTGTACACAGAGCAAAGCACTAATGGGATGCTAGGAAATAAAGCGAAGGTAACCAGATGGAAGAACCCTTGTGTAGATGGTGAAGCTCTGCCTAAGCTGAAGTTCTTGATGTCGTGGCAGTGTGGAGCAGGGATTGTCACTGGAGGAAATGGTCCCTTCTCAGACAGGGTGCTCTCTCAGCTCCCTGCAGCTACAGGAGGCCAAGGCAGCCTCCACTTCAAAATCATCAGTGCCACTACTGCAGTCCTGACAGTCAGCTGCCTTTCAGACTTCAACGCTACTGCAGGATTCCACAATTCCAATGGCTGCTCACTGCCTCAGAGCCAGACAACAGCAACACTGATACCTGGATACTGGAAGAAGAGCTGGCATGCCCAATAAACATCCCCTAATTACATATACCTATGGATACACACATCCCCACCAATACCCTAATAGGGTCCTTCCTAATTCAAGCATGTACAACTCCACACTGGCACCATCACCGAGGTGTGGCAGAAGGCACTGGCTGCCCTTCATGGTCCCTTGCTGCTGCCCCTCTGCTCCCAGTCCTCTCCCAGGAGCAGGGGAACCTGGGGCTGCACACTGTGCCACAGAACCCACCAGGGACAAGTGCCACATGTTCCCACAAGAACAGCTCGAGGAAACCAAGAGAGGATCTTCCCTGTCCTACGCTTTACACAGTTACCCTGCTTCTTTCCCAAATATCTGTGTCCAAAATGTTCCATTGCTTCAGAAAGCACTAGTGTTGGGAATGCAGCATCCAGCTAATTGTTCATCACCACCTGCCCCCAAACATCAACAAACAAATGGTGGTGGCAACAAGGAATAAAAAGGCATGGCCACATTATTTCAGCATCAAAAAACATCAATACTTACTTGAAGAAATGTTTTGTTGTTTGGTTGGGTTTTTTCTTTGAGAGGGTTTTTTTTTAGATTTCTTTTTTTTAATTAAACATCTCTCTCTCTTTTCACTATGCGTTGTTAGGCTCTAAAAATAAGGTGTGAATGTAGAAAAACCATTCTGGAAACACAAAGTTACTTTTACGCTCAACATGTGAACACCAGTACAAACTAGATCTGGCTGCTGCACTGTATCTACCAGAAGGTTCAGCTCTATGCAGAGAAGATGAGAGGGAAAGGAGGGACAAAGTCGGTTACCTCATCAGAAGATTCAGTCAGCTTGGAAAGGGATGAGAAAAGAACCAATGATGAAAGACAGAAACAAAGGCAAGTCAGAGGTGACTTACAAGAGGTTAGGAGGAGACTGTAGGTTTAAGAGACATCATGCACTCCAAGAACATGCACTGGCTATCAGAATTTTCCTGAGAAAACTCAAGAACAGAACACATCATTCACAGCTCAGAGAGGAGTCCAGGTTCAAAAGGTAATGAACAAGGAACTCATTTCACTTCTATTTACCCAACAGCTCTCTACTGACATAACTCATGGCAGGTTAAACACAAACTGGGATTTGTAGCATGTTGGTTCCTGTCCCACTAAGAAACATTAATTAACACTGAGCAGCTACTAGTGGGAAATACCTGTAACCCTGCTTTAGTTAGTGGTGTTTGTGTTTCAAAACAAAATCCTAGAAATTTGCACACATCCTAAAGGTAGAAACTTACTCAGATTTGAAAATACACTGCCTCTCAAAGAGACAAGTGCATATGTGTGCTTCACTTACAGGGCACAGTCTTGGGCTTTTCAGGGGAGTCTGTAAGGGTGGCTGGTTGGCAAGTTCAGATTTGCAAACACATTTTCCCTAGAGACTGGAAGAATAAAATAATCTGATTTTTGTTCCTCAGAATAGCCATGGTCTGTTTTCAGAATGGTCCTTTTTATGCTGAGTTGCAAAATACAGATTATTACAAAAGCATTGATCCCTTTGAAGTGTTTAACACCCAATCACAACATTTTTCCAGCAATTATTTCCAAATGGGATTTCAGGCTCCTACCTTGTTATTACTACTGCAGCTAAATTTGAGTTAGAAAATCTGATGCTATGACCAGGTGTAATTCTGATACAAAACTGAAGGCTGACTGCAGTCCATGAGGTTTGGAAATCAATACTTTCAGGCTAATTATTCCAAAGACTGCTTAAGAGAAAAGGCAACATTTATATCAATATCAGAAAGGGAAGGGTCTCCAGAAAATAGATGCAAAATTAAGATGCAACTGGCAATAGGTAAACTGAGTGCAGAATCTGAAACTTCCTAAGCATGCTGGTTTCCACAGAAGAAATCTCAAGTATTCCAAGCATAAGTCTCAGTTTAAGAAGTTACTCCTAAAATACATAATGTTATGACCTGTTTCTCTACATTCCTCTGAAAATCAACACTTGACCTTGCTGTGATAAGGCAGAAATTTCTCTTGCCTTAATAGCATTACTGATGTTACCATTTGCAGTACGTAAAGCATTACTGATACCTCTATCTACCCAGCTGGCTTCAGCTGTTTAACATCCCAGCTCACTCACTCTTCTTTGGTCTTGCACGGTTCTGTTACTGCCAAAATCATGTTGAACATCACAGAAAACAAGCACACTTATGACAATACATGCAGATATGCAGACAAAATACACTGGCACCATATGATAACTCATTGCCTCATTCTGGTTAAATCAAAAGTGTCTGCATGACCCAGAGCTCTCTCTTACCCTCTGAGCATTCACAAACAGCTTGTGAATGATGCTGCCAGCAGGTCCTCTTCCTGCACCAACAACTGACACTTCTGGCTGCTCCAGGAGACTGTTTACAAATCTGAAGGAACCAACGATTGGAAAGGAAAAGGAAATGGTTAATCCTTGGCCAGATCCAGTGTGCTGATCTAAATGAGCTGTTTCCTGTGCCAAGTTCTTCACCAAGCACCACTTGCTCAGAGTGAGAACAGGCAGATTCTATTGGTTTTCTATTCTAAAAGTTTAAGGAAAAAATTCTCCTCTCAGTTACCTAAGAATGAAACCAAGGCTCCTAAAGCAGGATAAAATCAACAGGAAAGCCTCTATGGTGTTGGCCATGCAGAAGTATTCACAATGTGACAATTTTCTTTAGCACAGAGACATTGCTATGGCCAGACACCACATCTCTGAACTCCCAACATGTACTGCACAAATGTCATTTCTCCCTCCCAGCACAGCAGCAAGAAGTTAACTTGGGTTTTATAACATATTAGTCATCTCGAGCAGCAAGTAAATAATCTGACAGCAGGTAGTGATGCAAGGGAACATTCCTTGTCACTTTCCATTAAGAGCTGCTCAGTGATGTTTCACATCAGCAAGGAGACAAGAACAAGAAAACTGTGGAAGGGGCTATTTCATTCCATAATATTTATAAAAAATACTAAATTTCTAGTCCTAATTTTACTGCTATGGTAACAGAGTTCATCAAATATACCTTTTATATACACAAAAAAAAAAGTTAGTCCCCAGTACTAACTAACCAGTCAAGATAAAACCAAATTCTATTAAAAAAACCTGGACTAAATGTCTCCAAAGAGATGCTTAATTGGAGGAGCACTGTAGGTACCCACACACATCATCTCTTGACAGTGTAGTGACATTATACCCAAATATGATTCCTAAGTATTTCTTTATTGTCACCATTGGCCTAAGTTTTGAAAGTACAAACAAGGCCATCTGAGGAAAAACAAAACAACACAGTGAAAAAATAACAATTAAAAAAAACCAGTCACCTTTGTAGATCTCCCTTCTCCTCTTCATTTTCACATTTCTCTACCCCAAATTTTGCTTTGAGAGACCTTGCCCTGGCTATGATGGCTTCCACACTCATAATCTGAGCAATTATTTCCTGCAAGAGTTTAACAAAAGGGAAAATTAAAAATATGTTCTTTTAATATTGCCATGAACACTACAAAAGTCTATCAGGTTTTCAGCCCTAGCCACTACAAAAGCCTTACTTCCAACTTCTTGTCCTCTGGACTGGGAAAACGTAGCACTTTGCTGGAATGGGATACTATCTGCTTAATAATTTTCTTAACTGAAGATATATCTTCCAGTGCTTCTGTTATAAGGAAAGAAACAAAGTTGTAATTACTGACTGCATCATTGTTCCCCTTTAAATATCTTAATAATTTATTAAACATTATTTACCTTCCTCCTTTACCTTGAGTACAGCTGCATGGATGATGCAAGGCAGGAGATGCCTTGCGAGGTCAGCTGGTTTCTGAACTGCAAGATAATGAAGTACCTGCAACATTATAAAATTTAGTATTTTAGTGATCAAAAACTACTTTCTAAAGATAAGGTTACCTAAGAAAGATGGACTCACAAGAATGGAACACCATTGTAAGACAGGACTTGAGAGGCAGTTTTACATTAATCCTCCCAACAGGTTAGAATGAAACTAAAAATAACTGTATTAGGAAACTAAAATGCTCCTAACACATAAGCAAATAAAAATCTGGTTTATTTACTAGTAATTCAAAGAAATACCTAAGTAACATTGCAATCTTTTAGGTACTTCAAACACCCTCCTGTACAGCAGCAGGAATTTCCAATCAACCCTAAGAGCCATGCACAAAACAGTTCAGTAACTCCAAGGACACAGTGCAAGGACCTGTCAGTGTTTAAATGCTGCAGAGGGAGGAAGGAAGGGCTGCAGGGAGCATCACAGGCCATACTGGCACCAGCCCCAGAGCCTTCACCTTCTCAGCCTCCCTGGTGTCATCAAAAAGCCTCTTCTGCCTCCGTGCTGGGACTGGCTTTGCTGTCTCCCAGGCCTCCACCCACATGTTGCTGGGAATCTTCATCCGGGCGCTCAGCTCTCCCCTAATGACTTTATTCCCCTTCTCATCAACTACTTCCTCCTCAATGTAGTCCCGAGGCGAGTACCACCTCACAAAATCTTCCAGACAACAGCCAGGATTAGCTGCCTGCAGGGAGAGAACAGAAAATTTGTTCCTGAAAAATCCTACAAAAACATGACAGCTTGGGTAGGAGGACAATATGGTTTAGTGGGTAGAGCAGAGAGTAAAAGACAGAACTCAGGAAATTCTTCTGTCCACAGACAATACACTGTACAGTAGGACAGAGGGAATAAAGCATAAACCAAGACAATGTCAAGGGGTAAAACCCACATAAACAGCAACAATAAAAAAATCACCTTCTCAGCACCCACTATACATTCATTACATTCATCAGTTACTTCAGGCAAGCTCAAAATTATACTGTTAAGATTCTCCCTGGCACTTGCCACATGCAATAAATAGGAATTTTGACTAAGCTTATGCCATTAAAGACTAAAAGAATCAGAGGGCTTCCTAAGCATGCTTTCAGCACTGACTTTCCATCTTTTAACACTCTAGTGACAAAATTCACCATATCTTCCTCTTTTAAAAAGGAACTTTAAAAACGTATCTTCCCCAAACAAAAGTAACTTTTGTTTTTCATAGATGCAATATCACCACAATTAACTAGATCCATAGGTCCAAAATGTAAAAGCAATTCCAGTTTTCTATTTGATGTACCTATGAAGACTGTATTTGTGCTTCCAATTATAATTCTCTATTTTTACTTTGATATTTCAGATTATTTGCACCATATAAATAAAACTTCTACATATATCTAATATGCCATGAGTCACTGTCAATAAGCTGATTACTGTTGTATTATAAATATTCTAACTGTACATCACATTATATCCTTTCATCATTAAACACTGCAAAAATTAGAAAGATATATATGGCTATTTCATTACAGAATCTCCAGTCTGTTTAGCGTTGAGTTCCTATGATGACAGCAGTGTGCTCTTAGCTCCCTCTGCAGAGCTCAGAGAAGAAATGAAACCTAAAACCACAATTAGTCCAGTCCTAACCTGATGAACGGCTGTTTTAATTCACAATTGATCAACTGTATGTTTGATGTGTTTGTTCTCTTCCCACAGACATTGTGTAAATTTACTGGGATGTTACAGCATACCAGACCACATCCTCACAGATTTTGAAATGTGCCAAGAATTTTCCCAATAGGTTTTTCTTTTCAACTTGAAAATAATCGGAAACTGTTTTGTGGAAAAAAAACCCTCAGAAACCTTCACGAGTGTCCAACACAACACGAGGGACAGTTTATTGAAGAAGAAAGCAAACTAATTTCACCCAAGTGCCTGAGCAGTGCTACCTTGAAGGACTCCATGTCTGAGAGCAGGCAGGCGCTCTGCATGCGCGCCCGCAGGTGAGCGCCCTCTGCGGACGTCCCCAGCTTAGCCAGCACCTCCGACTGCTCCTCCAGCAGGTCTTCAGTCATGGGGGCTGGCTCCTGTCACAGGCAAACACACGGGGTTACAAAGAGCCTCTCCTGCACTCAGCCCAGAGCAAGGGAGGAGAAGCAGGAAACTCCCTCTCACCACAAGTTCATTTTGCTTCGTTTTGTACTCAAAGGCAATTATCGCGACTTTCTACTGCTTAAACAGCTCAGCCTCAAGTTGTGCATCTGAAGAGGACACCAACAAAGAAACTAAACAGAAAATAACCTGGGAATGAGGTAACAATATAAGGATATATTGCTAAAATGCCCAAATCCAATTGAAATCCAGGAAGTGTTTGACTGGTACAATTTTGCTGAGATGGATGAATATCTACCCAAAGCAATGCAGAATTTTTGCTGTTGATACTGTCAGCACATAATTAACTGAGGACGTTTTGCCTGACTACTCTCTACTAATGTTTCACCCAAGCAAAGTAACATTAATTAGAAATAATTTCTCTCAGGAGAACAAAAACTACTGTATTCTTCATGCATGGCTGGTTTCAAACTACTTTCTGTGACAGCACCACTTCCTATTTCATCCCTGGTCACTATGCAGGAAAGCCTGTTGATGACAGGTAACATTTCTAGTTGTTTGATGATAAACCTGCTTTAGAGAATGGCACCAAACCTAATGACTATGGCCTTTTAGAAGTGAGCTGAGAAATTATAAAAAAAACAAATACAGCAGCAAAACTGATCCAGTACTGTGCAAAATCCAGCAAAAATCTCTGTGATGCAGGGAGCACAGCAGTTCCTATTTTATAGAAAAGAAAGTAAGGAGGGGCTGGAAGATGCCTCAAGAACTGGAAATAAAAAGAACCCCAAATTTAAGGAGGCAACGAAGTTTAATTATTGTTTAAAAATTTTGTTTGGAGTGAAATTTGGTACAGACACTCACTCTCAAATAAAACAAAGAATGTGTGAGACTAACAGCCTCATTAAGTTTTTAAAGATTAGAAACAAGGTCTTAGGACGAAACCACTCAGCAATTTTAACAACAGACAAGGCTGTAAGCTGCAAACTGTTTGCAGTGTCACAATCCCAGGTATGAGCCACGTTCTGTGTATTCTATGGCACATCTGGCTCAGCTCCTGCTCCCTCACCTGTGTTATTGGAACGTAGAGAGGCTCTCCTGGATGCAACAGCATCAGTTTTCCATGTGGATGCAAACGACCTTCTGGTTTTAAGTTTACAGACTCTTTTGCTCCTTTCTTGCCATTTTCCTGTCCATTTCCTTTAAGATCTTCTGTGTCACTGAGACATTCAAAAAACTCCTCTTCACTGTCACTCCATGATTCCCAAGACTTGCCAAATTCTTTTTCTGGGTTATCTCCAGAGTGGTCTCCTCCTTTGGCACCATCACCAGAAGCACCACCAGGTGAACGATCAGACACGCTCCCCCTTTTCCCCTCATCTCTTGCTTTCTTCCTTTCAATGCAACAATTTAGCATCTAATTTAAGAAGTTAAAGAAACAAAAAAAAATTGTTCAGCAATTATTTCCCTTATGGAGACAATAATGTAGAAAAACTTGTGTATCTGCTGAAAAGATCTTAAAATTCTGAAAGATAACAATTCCACTGAATTTGCTGCTAAAACAAAATTTTTCTCAAGAAATTAATTCCACGTCCAAAAGACAAGCACCATTAAATCTATGAAAACAACACATTTAGCTAATAACTGCTATAATTTTGACAGTTTCCTTAGGAGAAAAATCATTCTTAAATTCGGCATATTTACCTGAAGTTTCTGATGTAGTAAACAACATCTCAGATCTGGAGAGCCATTAGCTAATCTAAAAAAAGGTAGAAGTGTAACCATTATGAATTATAAAGCTGAATCTTTCACATATGTGGTCTTAAGTCACAAGAAATTTAAAACACAGACAAATACCCACATTGAACCCACCCCCACCATTTCAACACAGCTCTGCTATTATCTCAGTAGACAAGCCCAGAATTTAAATTACATGTATTTCCCAGAGGTCATTTCAGGAGCTCAGAGATCACTACACTAGTGTTAAACACCCTGTGTTAGTTTTCCAATTGAAAGTTGAAAAAGTAACTTCTTTCAAACAGGAATTAAGCATCTTTGACTGTACTTTCAAAACGGCAATGATACAGTGGAGTCATTGCTATACATTTTAGCTTCTATTTTATCTGCTACTGTAACCATTTCAAAGTACAAGCTAGTTAAATGGCCAGTCCATCACATTAACAAAAAACCCCAAATCCCAACCAAAATACCACAACCTTAAAAGCAGGGTATGTTATTGCTCTACCTCATCTTGAGAGAGCCCTTGGTTTGGTCTGCCCCAAGCTCTGCTGCAGAAAACAGAACCTGGAAGGGCTGAAATACCTGAAAAGGCCATTGCACCAGCAGGAGCTTGGAATAGCTCACTTAGAAGAGAGGTGAAACTACATCACAGTAAGTTTTTTTCCCCACCCTTATTCACACAGTAGAGTGAATATCTAAGTTGAGCTTCCCCAGCCATCTTGAAGTTTTCAAAGGAGGGCACAGATTCTTTTCACTACTCCCTGCCGTTTCTTGCATTAAGGAAGTAAGTTAATAAAAAGAGAGAGCATTTGCAATTAAAAAAACCCAAAACTTTATGTTTCAAAGTAACAGTGACCCCACTCAGTTCCTGGAATAAAGAACATTTTCTGTGACCAAGGATCTACAACAAGCCTTACCCTGGAATAAGGTAGTTGTTCTCCCATCTGTAACGCATTTCCAGCACAAACTCTTGCCAAAGATGTGCCACTCCTTTGACTCCTCCATGGTAGAAGTTTATCATACAAAGACATAAAGCTAATTTGTATGTCAGACTGTCAGATGGAGCAGACTTAAACTGACTGAAGAGATTCTAAAGAAGAAATAAAGCAAGCAAGAAATACAGAAACAATGGCACTGTTTTCCAAAACCATGTGATCTCTTTCCTGTTTGTCAAAGTTAAGTGGCTATGCAACATTTTAAGCTTAGAAGATACCAAAAACTAGTCTTTGGAAGAAAAAAAAGGAATTAGAAGGAAACAGAAATCATCACTATTTCTACCTAGAGATTCCACAAAGGTAAATTCCTCTTTCCAAAAGCTAATTATTACAAGATATAGGGCAAGCACAGCAAAGTCTGTATAAGCACATACTCAAAATTGCTTTCTCTATTGTGTCACTCAACAAAACTTACATAATCTTCATTCTCTGGAGGAGGGTTGTTTCCTGCTGAAGTGCTGGCTCTGCTTTCAAATACATCTGCAAGTTTGTCAGCAGCATCAGGAAATAAGAACTTGAAGAAAAAAAAATTAACCTTCCATCAGTATGGTTTTCCTGGGCTTTCCCACTTTCTCCACAAAGCTACTGCTGGCTTCATACCAGCAATCCCTGTAATTAAAATTGTTAGCAGAGTTCAGAGATCAGTTTTAGCCCACTTATAGTACACAGATTTGTAACAACTTGGGCTGTTCCAAGAAGCTGAATAAATGCAATTCAAATACTAGAACTGACATCAGATATCTTTAAATCTGCCATAGGCTCTAAACCAAATGCATCAGTGCATGAAGTCCATGTGCTCTCTGAGTCCATGTGCAGGGACAGCTCACTCACCAGGAGAATGGTGTTCAGCACATCATTGTTCAAAGGAGACTCATCCACACCTCTGTGCTTGCGGATCTTTTTCTTGGCACTGTGAACCATGTTTGTGACTGATAATTTGGGGATTGGGACTGGTGCTGGCTCTGTGAGCTTTGACAGCGCATGGGTGATATCAGCAACCTCTAGCAAATAAAGCAGAGGCAATTAGAACAAAATTTAAAATCCCAAACACCAGAATATGTATCTTCAAAAGTTCACATAGGCTGTCCTAATCAGCCTATTTACCTTGCAATATTTAACCCGTTATGAACCAGAGCTACACCTCTGCTGGCAGGTTCCATGCCTGACACTCACTGCTCTTAGCAAATACAAGCAGCAGGAGCTCACAAATGAGTCACAGCCTGTCTTGATTTAATTAATCAAATACAGTTTAGACCGAGCTGGCTGCAGGTAGTGCCTGCTGTAGCAGCTCTGCTACTGCAGTTACCAACAGAGAATCCCAAAAGCCTGCTGGAGACTCAAGTGTTAAACCTTGTTCATGCACCATACCAATAAACACAGTGCAAGTAACAAAGACTGCTCAAGCATATGCTAAAGCTTTAGATAAATCTTAAATAAATCCTGTATTAATCACTGGCCTCACACAGTGTAAGCACAATTCTGTTTTAGAGTCATCAGGTAAATCAAAAGACTGGGTTTTTTCAGAGCTGCTGCTGGTAAACTTGAGAATGTCTCTTAAAATAACCTGAGTTAATATTGTTATAAGGAGAGCTGACAAATTTAAGTGAATAATTAGCAGCAGCCTGAAAAAGCCCATCTTGGCAAGCCCAGAGCTAAGAAGGGCTAAAGAAACTGTATGTCAAGCACTGTGAATATACACACCCTCCTCAGTCTAACACCTTTTTAAGCTCACTAGCAAGCTCCTTCAGAACTAAGATCAAGTATAACAAAGGAAAATACATTGATACAGGCCACATTTGGAGGGAAGAACAAGCAGCAGGAAGGAAGGGAATTTTCACTATATACAGCAAGAAAAACCAAAGAAAGAGACAGAGACATCAAAAAGATGTCAGTATTTACATAGTTGGGATAAAGCCTGACTTGCTGGTCAGATAATTTGGGAAGCTTTTATTTTCTTTTTTCTTTGAGAAAGGATGAGAAAGCCTTTCAAAGAGATTAAAGACTCTTTAAACTGGCTGTTAACATGTACTACAGAGTACATCAAAAAGGAGAAAGAAGTGGAAAAAGCAAAAATACATAAAACTATACAGACAAATCTGATGCATTCTATATAACCAAATCTTGTATATTATAGTCAAATTTTAAGCTTTTATATTCCTGTAAAAAGAAACAGCCACCATAACAGAGGCAATTATCCCTCTGGGACTCTGGGAGCTAAACTTGTCTAGAACTCATGAGAAATTTCACCATGAAGTCCTGGCCAGAAAATTCTTAGGAGTATTACAGAGACTGTGTAAGAGTTATCGATACCAGTCAAGATAAGGGTACAGGGAAGGTAAACTGACACTAAACAATTAAATACAAAGAACACAAAACAGCTGGATTTCAGTTTTACCTTTTCCTTCCTCATCAAATGCAGACCTCCCAAGTATCTCATCCGTTGACTCCTTCCGACGGCAAAGCTTGAAGAATTCAGTAAGGAAGTCACCTGTAAGAGGAACAAAGCTGCTGAACTCAGCCAAAAATCTCACTGAACAATGAGCCAACACTCAAAACTATGCCCCAAGGACAGTAATTTTTATCTTTTCTTCTGAAAGAACATCTGATAATTGGTTCTGAAGCACAAATATCTTAAACCACATAATTAAAGCTTAGGTAAATGCACACCCAGGCAGCTCTTGGCCACCTCTCCAGAGCACAGCTCTGTCTGAAGTTTAATTCACCCAAAGCAAGATGAAGCTTGGAAAGTTTTGAAGCCCTTTTCCTCACAAGCTTAAAGGTAAGGACAGACAGAGGAGTACAGCTCTCCAGAAGTATTACTCCTCCCTGTCAGATAGGTTGGTTGAACTAAGGGGATGGATACATGCAAAACACACTTAATAAAATGGGAAGATTCTAGGAAACCTAAATTTTCACAGAACACAGAGGAAATTCTTATTCTCTGGAACCTGATGAAATAAGAACAGCAGTGAATTTCACCATACACAGACAGAGAATAAACTACAACAGGAACTTATGTATTTGCAAAGCTTGTATTCTTGAAAAAGCCCAAAATACTGTTCACTCAAAAAAATAAGGGGAATGAGCAAACAGAAACCATTAGGTAATCAACAATTCCACCCTAACTTCATAACTTAGTAGTTTTAGTTTAAAAGCTGCAAGCGAAGACAGGAAATTCTGATGTCTTACCCAAAAGACACTGAGGGTTATCTGCTTTTCTAACTCTCACAGACCACTGGGGTGCTTGAAGTGGATCCAGGTCACTTGAGGGGAAAAAAAAATTTAAAAAGGAAAAGAAGAAAGGAAAAGAAAAAAAAAATGAAAATAAATGCCACTGTAAGCATTGGAAAGATGAGTATCAAATTCTCAATAAATGTCATGTCATAACCTGTGAGGTCATCACATTACATAGGAGAACATGGCAAACACTGAAATGCAAGCAAGACTCCCTATTCTCATGTATGTGCATGACATGAAGAAGAAAGACTTCTTCCTCTTTAGCAGAAAACCTGGATGGCACCTTCTGGGAGAGGGATATCAAGCAGTGAATTCTTTTTACCTTCCATGCTCCACTATCATCTTTTCCAGGAAATACATGATACACAAAATTTTTAAGTTTAATATGAGAATATCCTCGGAATCAGGGGTTTGCGTTCTGTTGAGGGGATATGTTCTGTTGAGATTACAACACAATATTTTCGCATAGAAATGCATTTCAAAAGGTGTTTTTCCAAATTAGATGTACTATCAGCTGACATTAGCGTTCTTCAAAACAGGTTCTTTTTCACATGCAAAGCCACACAGTGTTTGAGATGACACTACAATGCAGCAGTGAGCAAAAGCACATTCACTTGCAACTCAGAGAAGATACTTACGAATAAACATCGTTGTCAACAATTATCCCTTCTGCAAGGTGAGGCCACGTTGTAGCTAAATGCAGCTCACTGAAACAAAACAAGATTTCAGTCTTTCAGTGATAGTAGAAAGTGTTCCATCTATCACAGTTCATGTTTAGAAAGGTAGTTGTGATAGTTCATATTTGATTCCCTTTATGCATTTTGTTCTCCAGTAAGTTTTCTACTGCATATATGAGAACAAGTCCAACCCTTGAACAAAACCACATCATTTTTAAGGTTTATCTCAAGGTATACTTCAAGATTGTATTTTCAGAGATAAATGAGGTATTGCAGAAGTTTGTAGTAAAAGCCATATGAGCTTGAACTCTGAATATCATCAGACAATTTTACGAATAGTCTTATTTGCTATTAAATCATTACCCTTCACAGATGTTTCTGATGTACTTGAATAATTATCTGTTGGACATGCTAAGTGGTAGGTAGGCAAAGCTAAGATTTGAGTCCTCCATTAAGGAAGTTATAAAACAGTTTTCTGAACTCTTCTCTTACCTAATAGGATCTTCACAGGCACCAAACGGTAACTTCCCAAATTCCAGGCCTCCAACTTCTCCCCCAACTAGAGCATCTATATCTGGAGAAAAATCAACACATTTTCCATAAAGAATTTGTGGAACATTTGAAGCAGCATATCACCTTCATTTTAGTGCAAAGACTGTAATTTGCAGGATGACCAGAGAAGAGCTGAGCAGTTAAGGTGACTGAGCTAGGAGAACACAATCCTAACAAACAGTCAAAGTGATTGCTTCCAACAGAAACTGCAAAGTAACCTTGAAACAGGACATTCAAAGAGACAGATAAATATCATGTAATTCACGTTGAGGGAAGGTTATTTCCTTCACACAGGCAATGATGATAGCTATAAAGACAGCCCTGAAGATTCAATGTTGGCACAAGAACAGACACAAAACTGCCATAAAAATATTTGGGCAGGAAATCAGTTCCAAGCAGAAAAGGAAGACTCTGGAAGAACAATTCTGCAGACTGAAAAAACAACTACTTTTAAAAGTTGACAACTTTATCAAAAGATAACTTAATCAAACGATCTTGGGGATTCCCTGCAGTCCCAGGTACTTAGAGGTGCCTCCCAGCACCCTCAGGCACTTCCCACGTCATAGCCTTCAAATACATAAATCAAAACCAGACGCCCTCCACTGAACAAAAATTAAAGTGAGTAGTAATAATAATAATGTATTGTAATGCCATTATAATAATGCTGTTACAGCATCTGATCTGCAATTTTAACTACATCTGGCAAACTGTTTACAAACAAAACAAGTGAGGTATTAGCACCAATAAAGTATCTGGGTAACTTAATCACATAATTTCCTCTGCAGAGAAGATAAAAGACATTTAGATTCTTTGGTTTTATTTGAGAAGAGCTAATTGAGTGATGGTATATAAGTTACAGGTCTAGTTCTTCTTAGTGAGCATAAAACCACAGCTGCACGTAGCAATAACAGTAAAACTGATGCTGTCCATCTCCAGTTTCTGCAACACACTTTGACCCTGGCTTCCTTAACCACAATACTACTACTAAAGGAGTGGAAGTTATTCCAAGTGTTCCAATCAAGAAATATGATCGGAGTGATACAGCTCATCCATGACAAACCCGAGATCCTGATGTAGTGAATAACTACAGCAAAGCAGAGAGACTACAGAAAATAGATTTTGTGTCTGCAGAAACAATAAAAAGATAAAATCTGTGGAATTCACTTCCCAAGTTCTTTAGGTAAACTTGGTTAACCAAAGAAGAACTATCATTTAAAACAGCACTGATTTTCTCTCTCTAATAAGCAGGACTCTCTTTAAACATACATTCAACATACATTCCTTAACTACAGAGCACACTATCAAAACCCCACTGCACTTCTTCAAAACACGGGATTTTGATTAGTGTATTTTTTTAAGCGAAGGAAAGCCAAACAATTAGATAACCAAGGCCACAGGAGTTCTGTCTCTACAAATGTACCCCAAATACCTCAAGCTTGTTATGTAAAACTGCAGCCAAGTCAAGAAAAGAACGTGGGCATTTTAACTGTTCCCTCACCTTGTACCTAAAACATCACATCACTAATAAAATGGATGTTAAGGAGGAACTATATCTACGTTTTTCCTATGGGTTTGTTTACCTTTGAGAAGTTTATAATTTTTTTTTAATTAGCTTTAATTTCTGCTACTACCTATAAAGAAACAGGGCTATTAAAAACAAATCCTTGATACTCAAGGAACACAGTGCCACCATCAAGCAACAGTATGAGAGATCACTTTGAGAGTACCAAACGAGTAACTACCTCTGTTTTTCCTAAACAGCATCACTATGGCATAAATTTACCAAGTCTGCTCTATATACTTTAAATTTAAGACTATATATTATTTCTCTCCTTCATGCAAGGCTACTATAACAAAAGACCTGTTTAGAAATTCCTCCTTCATTAAGTTTAGTACTGTGTCAACAATAACAAAAATTCAAATCTTTACCTCAACTGAGGTCCATATAAAAACTCCCACAGTACTAGCATCTACTAGAATCTGAATCTAAACATTTCCCTAAGAAATTCAGAGCAGAATTCTTCAGATTCAGTCACCCTTTTCATTCCACATAGACTGTATTTCTAAATGCTGACTAACCCATGTTTCCAGACATAGCCCTACCCAAAACACCTGTCCCAGCCATGAGCTACAACCTGAGAGTAGCTTTAAGCTGGTTTGCCCATCATACAGAGTGGGACTGGACTGTAGCCTTTCCTAGCAAAGCAGAAATGTTAGAATTTTTCTGGCAAGATACACAAATATTTTCTTTAGCATTGACTGGCTGTCTGAAAATGAGTTACTCTGAGGACGCAAGTCTCCTACCTGGTGGCTGCTGTGGCCAGAAGTACTGCTGCCAGTCCTGCAGCACAAAGGTAAGCCGGATAGCCATGCTAACTGGAGGCAGAGGCGTCAAAGGGCAGCCCTTCAAAATATCAGAGAACATATTCAACATAAAGAGTAAATCCTCTCAAACACTCTAGGGGTTGAACATAAATGATATATATCAGTTTATATTTACAATCTTGGTTTTGAAGATGTCCAGCAGCCCTGATAAATGTGTGTACTGGCTGGGCACCTTGCGCAGGTGAACCATCTCAAAGTCCGTGCGCACGCCCGGGCCCTGGCACTCCCCGACGTACATCCGGCGCCACTTGTGATGGATTTGCACAAACAGTGGCACCTGACTGTAAAACAAGAATACTTCTTTTTATTTAACTGTCCTGCTGTTCTGTAGTTCCTAAAACTAGCTGAATATTCTAGCATAATTTCAACATAATTTCATCCCTTAAAATGTATTTTCTCTTAGACAAACACACTTTGAAACACTTCATAGGAATCACAGAAAAACACCGTTAATGTTGTCATTAAACAGAATGCAAAACTAATTGCCATGCCATAATCACAGCCCTCTCCATGACCTCATTTTCAGTCTATACAACTTTTGAGGAAGATTAAGAAGTTACTGTTACTACACATAGGGAAGAAATCCTCTTGCGGAAGTGATGTTTTATCACTTAATATTATTATTTATCACTTAACATATAATAATATTACATATTATTCCAACAACTTCTAGCAGCTTTTAAGAGCCCTTAAGGTTTTTAAATAATAATGAAAATAAACAAAGCATTGATTCAATCTTTAGATATGGGCATTTTTTCAATCCTTCTCTAACAATATTACATTGCAAATAAAAAAAAACCTCCGAATGTATTTTGCTAACATTTGAATACTTTTTCCCCACAAATGCAGTATGCTAGGGTTTTATCTGGACATGTAAAAAGGTTTATGCTTTCACCTACCAGCCAGTGTTGCCCAGTGCAATGGAAACAGAACTCAGCAAGAGGTTACACTTGGATTCACTAACAACAGCATCGTTATTGGCAGCTGGAGCAATAACCACAAACTCACGTAAGCCGTACCTTGAGAGACAAAGAGAAAAAAGCACATTTCTAGTCCCTGGCAAGCCAGCTGAACACGATTTTAAAAAATACTGTGACCTGGAGAACCTAATTGTCAGCAACAGATTGTGGAGTTTGTTAATTTGATGCAAGTACCTCTTCATTTTTAGAGAAGTCAAGAACTGAGTGGGCATGGAGTGCTGCAGATCCTGAAATCACAAACTACCTGAGTGTAACAGCGTTCCAACACTGTAACAGGTTTGACTGGGAGGACTTCCAGGTCTAGCAGTCCTCAGGTTTTTCAGTTTATGTTAAAAATGACTGAGACTGTTTATACGTAAAACCAAGCTCTCTAGAACCAATGCTACTATGTGCTCAAGATTTGCATTACTAAGAATATAGTTGTTGTTTCCTTCAGTGATGCAGCTTTCCTTTTAAAAAATGTACCTAAATATTACATATATAAAAGCCTGGTTAATATATGAAATTGAGACAAACATTTGGGGGGGAAAAAAAACAAATTAAAGATAGGCCCACCATTATGGCGAGCTTTTTTTGCAATTTTTTCTTGTGTCTAGTGCAAAGAATCATTTTACTTAAGCTTTAACATTTAATTGAAAAAAAAATATACAACTAATTGTGCCAGATTTTCCAACTGCTATGCTCACTTGCAATGGAGATGAGAGGCAGCACACATACCATCTCACCAGACAGTGGGCTCGAGGAGGAAAGTCATTGTTCATGCACAGCAAGTCCTGCATTGGCAGAGGAAGTGCATCTGTGACAAAAATTAATATATAATCAATGTATCATCACATCCATCCAGCTCACTTACAATTGCCTTGTATTAGCATTGTGTGAATGCAAAGCAGACTAAAAGCAGAAATGACAGATCACACTCATCAGACCTCAGAAAATCCCACACAGACACAGATCAGCACACTGTGGTCTCCACATTCTGACACTGTCTTTTGCCATTATCCTTACAACTATGGAGGGAACTATAAGGTACCTTCTCCCAGCTCTTCCTTCCCATCTTTGTCACTGGGTTCTTGTACAAGATAATGATGGGTAACTGAGAATTTGAAGTCTGCAAATGAAATTTCATCTGATTTCTCTTCCCATGTTCCTGTGGTAAATATACCCTGCATATATAAAAAGAAGACATTATCTCTTATCTCATAAATTTAGGTTAACATTCATTAGTCTTTAAAAGTATATTGCCTATATGATCAATAATGTTTATTCATGTTTCTCTACTGCCTAATGGCTCAGCATGATTTAATTTCAAAAGACAATTCTCAAAGTTCTTCATTATAAAGGTAGCTGGCTGTTAAAATCCATGTTGCCAATAATCACATTCATTCCAAAAATCAAATATCATCTTGCAGTCTTCAGAACCATATGGCAATAAAGATTTGCAATCTCCCATATGCACCTGCACATCTGAAGATGTGCACCCTCAACTTTGCCCAGAAAGAAGTTTCCCATGTGGGATTTCACCTATATCTAAACCATTCTGTGTAAATATTACCTTGATATTGACTTTCACCAACAAATGATTATTTTTATCTACAACTTACAAAACTTCTGTAAGGATATTTCATTTCTTAACAAAAAATATAGCATGGGAATGTCTAAGAAAATCAGCATCACTGCTCCTACTAAAACAAAGCAACTTGAACAATCCTTTGATCTTAAAAGGTGCTAAGAACAGAGCTCTGGTCTAGAGAAGAAGACATGCAGGGACAGCTAAGGTGCATTAGATAATGTAAGTTTTATTCAAAATACTCTGTACCTGACTAGAATGAAAAGCAATAAAATTCCTCTGGAAACACAGCAGCCATTCCATACAAACCAGCTGAGTTTATCTGCATTACTATGCAGAAGAGCTCAGCAATTTCCTCTGTACTTCACAGGACTGAGAAATCATCACAAAGGCTCTAATTAGGCTTAAAAAAAATCTCTCCCATCTATGAAACACACTGAGTCACGAGTAGCACTGTGCAAACCTCAGCCATAACTACATGACGTGTGTCAAAGGCACAAGACAGGACAAAAAGATTATTAAAGTATTTAGAGCAATTTCCAGATCCAAACTGAGAATTAAAAAAAAAATAAAAATTATTAAGTCCTACATGAAGATCCGGCTTTGTCAGGGAAACAGCCTGTTTGGTAGATGACCTACCAAAAAATTTACAATTGTTTGTCAAATTGACACTTCTACAAGTGAAATTCCCCAATAAAGTCATTATCTGCCACACCTAAGAAAACAGTAACAGATGAAACACACGCGTGCATTATCGTATTACTAGTTAGCAATTCAAATTCTACAGGAAAATTCAGAAGCAGTAACTGACCTTCTCTAGAGGTTTGCCTGAAGAAATCCCAATAAGTTTCCAGTCATTCAATACTTCTTCTATTTTTGAAATAAATCTATTAAGGAGGGGAAAAGCCATTAATATTTGCTGAACACTAAACCTGTATTATAATTCAGCCACCTAAAAGCAGGCAGTTTGTTGTTCTACTATGGAATTCCTTAGAAAAGCGCAAAAAACAAACGAGCAAACCACACAACAAGAAGTATCACAATAAAGCCAGAACAACTGCTTCCTTGTACACCTAACAGTCTTCCTAAGCTCAAATTTTACATAATAGTTACTTTTAGCAACTGCTATGATCCTCTTTTGACTGCAGTACGTAACATTTAACTCCTGTTTCATTGTTCACAAATAAATAAGCATTTGAGACAAAATTATACGCTAAATTCAGATTTAAAGCGCAGCACTCGAAATCTCTTGTATCCTATCATAAACACTGTCACTGGAAAAAGCACTTAAAAAATAATACATTCATAACGGAAGAGCGTTCTTCACCTTAAATTTCTTTATGCATTGTTCTGCTAACTTTTAAAGGCTCCAGCTACGAGATGACTCTCTTAACAATCAGACAGCTACTTAGAAAACACATAAGCCTTCTGAATGTATATTCTCATCCCTTGCAAACAGGGATTAAACCGGACCTTTCACTAAGTTCAGAAACAGCTCGACCAGAGTGCCTTAAGCCGCTCCTCGGCCGCGGCCCGAGCCTGTTCTGTTTCCCGAAACAGCCGGGAAAGGCTCCGGGTGCTCCTGGCCGGAGGCGCGGCTGTCCCGGGCAGGAGCGGCCGGGCCGGGCTCGGCGCAGCCCCCGCCTCACCCCGCGCCGAGTGAGGGGCGCGGCAGCACCCACCTCTCCCACTCGGAGGCGGTGGTGAAGTCCGTGATCTCGAACACCTCCGACTCGGGCTGCGGGGAGAGAGCGGGAGAGGCGGTGAGCGGAGAAAGCAGAAGGAGAGTCGGGGAGCAGGGAGAGAGCGGGAGGAGCCGGGCAGCACTCACTTCGCTGTCCGCCGCCATCTTGCGCCGCTGCCGGCCCCCCCAGCGGCGGAGGCTGCCGGGAACGCGGTGGAGGGCGGCGCCTCCTCAGAGCCTGCACCTCCCTCGCAGCCCGCACCTCCCTCGCAACGCGTCCCTCCCGGGCTTCCGTCGCACCCCGGTTCTCCCTCACAGCTCGGTTTTCCCCTCACAACGCGTCCATCCTGGGCTCCCTCACAGTCAGCCGTCGCTCGTCCCGGCGGGGCTACCGCACAGCCCGGCTCCTGCCTTCCCCGGCTCCCCGCCCCGCCTCTCTCCTTCCCGGCTGGCTGCAGCCCCTCACGGGGACGCCGGCGGGCGCAGTCGCTTCGCACCGGCGCGAATCTCTCACAAATTCTCCGGCCCCATCAGCGAGAGTCGAGAAGGGCTCCCTCAGATATGTACAGCCCTCGTCAGCCAGCCGGGGGCTGAGGTGTCCCCCAGGACTGGTGTCCCTGTCCCGGCCTAATCCAAAGCCTTCCCCGTCGCTTGTGTCTCCCAGGGGACGGCGACAAATCCTTCTGGCATCCAGCAAAGCAGCTCCCTTACACACCCTTTTAACTCAGCTTGAGCCTACTATATCTCTTTTATTCTGTCTTTCCCCTTAGCAGTGTCTGTTACTTAATGAAGAAGAGGAAATAGCCTTAAAATTTGCAGCTAGAAAGGAGATTACGATTACTCGTGAGGGGACTGAGTGCGAAGTAAAAATGACGTGGAAACATAGCAGGTGCTAAAAGCATAAACGGAGGTAAACGTAAGATATAAATAGTCTGTGTAGATGGTTTGTGTGCTGAGAGAACTTGTGGTTAGAGCCTAAAGTGCTGCCCTTGAGCTCGGCTGTGTTTGTTCTCATAGATCACTGCTGCTCTTTGAATTGAACTCCTGCAAGCCGAACTCCCCGGGGTGAGGGGTTACCTGGGCGACACGGTGTAAACTCAACAGCCCCGCGGAGCTGGAGCGCCTCGGAGCAGCCTGCCTCGGGAAAGGCTCCTGTGTGCTCCACACGCCGCGAAACAGCCCAAAATAAAAACAAAGTGTGCGTAATTGCCGTCGAATTACTCGCTGCCCAGGAAAGGAAGGCAGCTGCGAGCTAAAAATGCTCTGTAATTTCCCTTTGGGTTGCTGTGCCTCTTTCACTTTTTGATGCTGAAGAACCAGGTAAGATTTGCAAGATTCTGCCTTTTACAGAACGTTTTCAGTTATTATTTTGAAGGGTTATTTTGTGTTTCCAAATAAATTGGGGAAGCTCGAAGTTCGCCATCTGACTCTTAACAGGCAAATGTAATGGGATGAACATTGTAATGGATTATCTGGCCTTTAGTGTGAGACAACAAGAGTGCTGGCTTCTATATCTACCTCTATAGATAATTTTACTGTCTTTGATTTGTATTCTTGTCACTTGAAAAACTAAAGTTCACTATGTTTTTCAGGAGGACTCTCAAATCCATCAAAACTATTAACTGGGATTAATCTTCTTCTAAGTATTAGCTTTCTAGAATTTCGAAACTCCCAATCCTTTGACTTAACCCTCTCATGTTTCTTCTTTACGAGTCTGCACTTTGGGATTGTTATGTGTTGTTTACGCCACTGTCATCTTATGGTATTGTTAGAGTTGGAGTTTAATCTTGGAAAAGAGGGTTGATGTTTTAGAATTATGAAGCAGCTCCCAGCACACTCACCGCAGCCAAGAACAGTGGTGACTTATTAGGGTCAATATTACCCACACACAGCTGTATTGACCAAGAGGGTGACAGCCAGCTCCTTTCCCACAGTTATGGCTGATTAGTCATAGGAAAGGTACATTACATTCTTCTATTTAAGAGTAAAGCCCTTTCAAATCAAGTTCAACATAGCATATGTTGTGGTTTTAGCTCTAAAATCTTGCTGAACTCTTTGGTTCTGTGCATTCACAGGAAAGGGATTAGATGCTAAATTACAATACTTAATCTCAAGTACTTTTAAAATGTTTTTTTCTTACTTTTGTCTCTTAAATAATGAAATACAATGTAACACTGTATATGTGAATTGGAAATGTATATGTGAGTAAACAGTTTTCAGGCTTCTAGGCATTAGTACATATAAGGACAGTGTGTCTAACGACCAACAAAATAAGAGGCGAAGCAAGAGAGGTAGTCTAACCCAAGTGTGTTATGTGTTTAAAGTGTAAAATGTAGCTGGAAAAGTACAGTAACAACTTGAAATCTATTTGTCAAAATTAGCAACCATAAAAAAATACTAAATCAAACTCAGTTACTTTCCATCTTTGCAAAAGCCTGAGATTTGGTTGATTTTTCATATTTTTAAATGCTCTACTTCTGTTGAGTTTCTATCAATATTTGTCTTCTATTCCCGTTCTCCTGAGAACAGTTCAGCTGTAACTGGCTTTTTAAGATGTTCTTTGCTTTTATAGTACATTGAATTGATAAACTTACCAAAGAAATAAAAAGAATTCAAAGTTATGCATTCTCATTTCAATAAATTACAAAAATCAGTCAAATGTAACTTGCTCTTGTTTCTTTTCCTGATAGTTACTCTCTGTACTTCTTTATAATAATATTTTTATGCCCCAAAATACATTTAATACATTTGCCATGCATTAAACTGTAGAATTAAACTGCTTTTATGCAAATATTGATGTATTACTGCAGGTTGTGGAAGGGTTGTTGCTTTTCAGAATGCAGACAGTATAATAGAAGAAATGCATCAGTCAGACAAAGCTCTAGGAAAAAACAGGTAAGAAGTATCAGCATTTAATTGGCTCTTGGGTATGCACAAATGGGAACAAAGAAGGTAGTAGTATGAATAAGAAAATTATTTCCTAGACATTATATATAGCTCTGTATGTTATGTAGTGTTTATCTCTTCCCAATGCCAATTATTGGCCACTGATGGAGGCAGGATATTACACTAGGTGAACAAATTATTTGGTACAATAAAAAAACATGGTATGTGGTTATTTGACTTACTAAACACTGACAATTATCTTGCATCCAGCTTTAAGATTAACTTAGACTGTACTTTTGTACTTCTTTTCAGTCACAGTGTTGTATCTTTTTCCACATTTTTCATTCTTCAGAAAACAGGTGGCAGAAAACTGAGGCTCGTCCACACAGCCTCTGTTTTTTCAGGCAGGCCATAGCACATTTTGTAAGTAACAAAGGCACATCTGGTCTTCAGAATTCTTCTGACACACTCTCCTGATGATTCATAAAAACTGCACACTGGAAGCAATCAATTTTTGTCAAGAAGGGGAAGGTGAACAATATGTTTTTACATTTCTCTTTTTGCTTGGCTAACATTGTTTGTCATTCATTCTCACTCTTAGTCAATCTCTGCATTGCAGTCTGCTATTTCCAGGAAGAGTCACAACATCACAGATAAATAAAGAAAATATACTTTGGCATTCTGGGATCTCACAAAATTCTTGGTTACATTATTCATCAGCCATATGATTATTTCAGCTGGTTCCTTCCACTTATTTTTGCTCTGTATCTTGGTTATTTTTGTTTTGCCTTTTAGCCAAAGCACACCAATATCCAGAGCATGGCCAGACCAACAAGTGGCATGTTTTTCAAGTAAGAGTCAGATAGCATTACCCAGGAGACATCACACTTCTTTACCTTTCTTCTCAAAGAAAGACAACATGGGATGTGGCTTTGACTTCAGCTTTCTCCTACAGAACTCATGCCCAGAATCTAACATTTCAACATCATTTTTGGATTTAGATACTTTCCAGATAATAAAAGCACAAATACAACAAAGTAAGTTCAATTTTAAATGTCACAAATTTTATATAGTTATATATTGGTTATCATATTGCCTTTATGTCTTTTGCTGTCTTCAGAAAGACTTCAGCATTGTAAACCCTCTAATTATAAGTTTGTGTGTGTTTGCAGAATGAAGGACATAAAGAGATGCAATGACAAACTTCACCATTCCTGGTACTCTGTGTAGTGAAACTGATCCACAAATGTGGAGTGTAATTCTCTGTACCTGGAGTACCTGTACCTGGACATCTTTCTCCTTCATACTGGCAATATTAATTAGCTACATGGTGTAGTTAGCAGATATCTACAATCGAGAAGTATTTCTTTAAATTATTAGTGTGAAAATATTTTAAAATTATAGTATTTTATTGTTTTCTATGGAAAATGGAATTGTGAAGTTCGGTATCACAATTAAATTTCAACTTACAACTTTTTTCTGCACTGCAGATTTATAGCACAGTCCTGCAACCAGAGACAGATACTTGATCCCCTAAACACTACAATTTGAAATTAATTTATAAATGTGAATTGTAGTCTGTTTAAGAGCATCAAATTAATATTTCAGTTTTTTTATTTTTAAGGGTTAAATGTAACAATGATAAAAACCAGGAACAAGAAATCTGAGGTAAGGGGGCATTATCTATAAAATGATCACTGGCAAAAGTATTATATCCTTTCAAAATCTTAAAAATAGAAATATGGAAGTAGTGTAGGTAGTTTGCTTAGTCTCAGGTGGTTTGGTATTTTGTTTTATTTAAGAATGTGAAATATTTTTGTGTTTATTTTATATATATGTGCGTCGGCAAATATTGAGGTCTATATCAACGAATCAGTAAGATGTTACATCAGGGACTTCTGGAGATAAAAAGTTGAAAGTTCAAAAATATATAAAACTTTTAGAAATATGCAAATTAATTAAAATGTGCATCCTATATGTTAAATTAGTTGTCTAGTTTTGCCAAAACCCCAAATGCTTCTTTTAAATGGTAATTTAAAATTGAAGCTGAATTCTAAAATAGTCTTGATATTAGATGATTGATGACATTTATTGTATTAGCAAATAAAAAATAGTCTTTTAGAATTAAACATACTTGACATAAGATTTTGTGGAAAGTATAAATAGGATTAAGCAAAACTTTTGTACCGAGAAACAGGCTCACAATTTTACATCTCAATACTTCACACCACTTTAAATATACTGTATTTAGAAAAAAAGAGAATTTGGCCTTCATGTATATTGAATAATAACCTTTTATAGAAAAGACTCAACTCATTGAATAAGATGTAAACTTCAGTGAGCCCATCACAGAATACAGCTGATCACATGAAAAATATGCAGTATAGAAGTAGGAGCAAGGGTTCTGACACAGGATTATAAAAAGGGTTATGTGAAAAAACATTTCAAATGGAGGGAAATATTTAAGAAAAATACTTTAGCTGACTTCAGTGTGATTTAATACAGCTTTATTTTGTATCTTGGGCTCTAGTGTTTTCTAGAAGTGTATCCTTTGGGATAAACTGAGCATTCATATTAGTGCCATGCAGGCTGGACAAAGCCTTCAGAAGTGTGAATTTCAAACCAACACATTGCTTTTCCCAGCATGTTCAAACCTCAGTTTGCCTTTGGGATGCAAACAAAAATTTCCTGCAGATTGCAAACTGATGTTGAATATAGACATGCAAATGAGCAGTCAGAGCAGATGACTGTGGGATTATTTCTATTGCATTCATCTGCATAAAAATATTAATTTCCTATAAAATAAAGGACAGAAATACTATTTTCAGAAAATCATTCTCACTGTTCATCTGAATAGTCCAAACAAAGTACTCAGTTTCTCTGATCTGTACTCCTTCAAATGTACTTTTCAACAAATGTGATGGGGAGAAGGGAGGAATAGTAAAACACATCCCTGACCCAACAGACTCCTGTGGCAGCTGCCTTTGGTTTTATCCATTTCACTTCACTGCAAATTGAGTGCAGACTGTGCTGTCTTCCAGGGTACCTAAAACTGTGAGCTAAATCTGTGGCCATTTAACATGGTTTATGGATCTATATGTTCAGATTTAATATATCTTAAAGTCTATAAATAATTTGTTAGAATTGTTTTCTCCAGGGATGCAATAGCATTCTGTTATAATGGTCTGGTTTTCCTTTTGAAAAATTGCTAACATGAGCTCTAGCTCCATTGGGAATATAATGGTGTCAGCACATGTCAGAGGGTTACATAAAAAGGCTTTAAATATCAGCATTAGAGTGGTGCTCTCATTCAGGGAGAGTGCACAGCAAGAGAGGAACTCTGGCACATGAAATCACTGCCCAGCCTTTGAATTCCTGTAGCAAACATGTGAAGTGCCACAATACAGAGTTAATACCTGATAAGAGGATATGTATATGTGGACAAAACTTAACTGTTTTTAAATGATGGAGAATGACTTGTGCCCTAAAGTAAAAGATCCTGCTTTCTGTACTAAAAAATACTTAGAAATAGTTTTGGATCTGAGAAAATTAATGCAATTAATGTGAGAAAAATAATGTATTTTCTCAGGAGTCTGATATTATACTTCATAATAGGTTTAATGTGGGAATATATAAAAGAATAATTTTATATTTTTTTCTCTAAAACTGCTTGGTTCTTAGGGATCAGTTCTTACCTGTCTCTGTGGTGTAGCACATTATTAATGTTTTTTTTATGGAAATTACAGCTTCATTTGCCACCACTGACATGTCAGCCTCTGAGAAAAATTCATCTTCCTCCTCTAAATGATATTGTCAATGAAAGCAGAAACATCAAATATATTTTAAATATTATGAACTCTATTCCTCGGCCTATAAAACCAGTTACTAAATTTTATCAATATCCATTAGACAACTTACTAAACAGGCACAGTGAAAACTCATCAGAATTGATCATGGCCACAATTTCTGATAAGTTCACTCCAGTGAAGGACATGTACTACTTCAGCATTCATAACTGTGATAAGTGCCCCAACAACAAGAAGGAAGAAATCCAAAGCCATTTAAAATGGAGGGAAGCTGATGTAGCAATCCACACTGAGAAGAAGAACCAGGTGAAGTTCCAGTGTTCAGTGGTTTGTGAGAACATTGATCTTCTGAGCCAAGCCAGGTTCTGGCATGAGAGTCATCCCCACTTGAGCAATGCTATAGTGAGCTGTGGCATGTTTACAGCCCAGAAAACATTTACAGTGTCCAGCAACAGCCATTCATCAAGAGCTTGCAATGAACAAAACAGAGCAGAGAATTGCTGTAACACTGGTCTGGAAGAAGAAAATGCTACAGAGATGATTCTGGATCATAAACCACAGGAAGATGCTGAGAATGCCAACTTTGTGCTTTACAATCAGGATTTAGATTCTTCCTGTAGAAATGAAGTGATAGAGGCCTACCAAGCCTTAGAAGATAATTCTGTAGTTGCAGTAATCCCCAGAATAGAAGTACAAAATCCCTCTGGAAAACAGTCAGAAAATCAAGTCTGTCTCTCTGAATCTGAAATAGATAAAGAAGCAATGTCAGAAGCAACTTCAGAGGGCCAAAGTGAGCTTGTAGCTGTTGCTCATGTTACCCTCTCTGAACAAGAGCCAGCCAGGGAACCACACATTGCTGAACAACCTGCCACAAAAAAGGGTGTTGTCTGTACCTTGCCACCTCATGTTACTCAGAGCCTCAATGTTCTTGCTCACAAAGAAAATGACAAAAATAAAATGAAAATGAATAGAAATAAATATTCATCAAAATCTAAAATTAATAACAAGATAAAAGTATCTGAAGAAATAATTGCTTCTGATGAGGTTACCACAAAATCAAGTGCCAAGAGTCAGATTTTTCCATCCATGGAACTGACAAAAGTGAAATCTGAGACTCCCATGAAGTGTCAGAAAAAAAACACTCAAGGAGACAAAGGCCATGTTGCTCAGAATGCTCAGAAAATTAAAAAGCAAAGTTGCTCCTGTAGTTGCAAAAATTCAACTGTCTTAAAGAAACACGTTACTCCACTTTGTCTGCCACATGCACCCTCTGCTTCAGATTTTGTAGATCTGAAATACACTGACATGTTCAAAATAATAAATTCAGATGACCAAGGCCCAGGTATTTATGAAATGTTTGGAACTCCTGTCTATTCCCGCATGCGAGACCTTGATCAGCATGAGGACAGGTTTTATAAAGGTGCTTATTCTGCTCCACCAGGGAGCTACATCTGCAGATCTACCTGCAGTAAAAAGGGAGAAAGCAGCAGAGTCAGAAAAAAGAAAACACATTCCAAGCCAAAGAAAACCATACCTGGTGCTAAACAAAAGCAGAAAGATTTAATCACAAAGGACAGAAGGACCAAGTTGAGTGACAGTAACACAGAACAAGATAATGCAACAACTTCTGACTTGGATTTTCAAACACACACCTCAAATAGCACAACATTGTTTCATGGAGACGAGGATCATCAGCTCACATTTTTAGAAGAGCTTTCACAGTCAACTAAGCAAAATGAAATGTTTACAAATTCAAACCTATCAACTATTAAAGAAGTTTCTTTGGAGCAGTTGTTAGACAGCCAGGATAATTCCAGCCATCAGAGAGCTGCTGTCTGCAGCCAGGATCTCCTTCAGTTCACTGATGAAGACTGCAGAGAATGTGTTGCTCCAAGTGGCAGGCTGGTGACAGCAGAGCAGAACGTCTGTGTGCCCCAGTGCAGGGGGGATATGGATGGTGGCAAAGGCCTGCAATCACACCTGGACTCCAAGTCTGTCAATAAATGTGAATTGCCCTTTTCAGATAGACTGGAATGTCAGTCCCCTACAGAAATATTAGATGACAGTTGGGCAAACACACCTCAAAACAGTGGTTTGGCAAATGAATTGACGCAACCTTCAGTGATTTGGACAAGAAATGCCAAAAGCCTCAGTTTCCAGACAAGTCAAAACATTACTTCCTGGTCAGATACTAAGGATGTGACTGATGAGTTGCTTTGTTGTCTGGCCAAAGAATTGTTAATGCTTGAAGAAAAAGACACCAACTCTTCAAGAACGAAAAATACATGTTCTAAAATACAAAACACACAGAGTGAAGAAGAGGGAAGTATGATGAATGGAGATGGAGCAATAATCAATAGTGCTCTAAAGAAGGTAAAAGTAATTTCTTCTTGTAACTTGCTAAATAATTAGAGTGATATTTAGTTGTGGCATGATAGCTACAATATTTCACACAAGTTTGGATGAAAAATGGGAAATGTGTGCTTATTAAAGAGATCTATCAAGTTGTTTTTCCTGGGGCCAGCTTTCCATTAATTCTTCCAGTGCTCTGTTGAACACATCTGTATTAGAGGCTACATGTCAGGACACAAGCCAGAAAGTGCTAGGGCATGATAGGAATAGCTGCCAAAGCTTATATAAATTGAGAAATTGTAGTGAATAGAGAGAATAGGCTGTTTTCATTGAAGAGCTTGTATAAAAATGTTTTGGGCAAGGCAAGAGGTGGGGATCTAGACAGTTAAGAAATATGAAAAGACTCTACAAATAGTCTTGTATATCCAGAAGAGTAATAACCTTGAATCTCTGAGTGCAACCTGATACTTTTATAGGTATGAACCACAAATACTGGTTTATCAGACAGACTTATCCTGTTTAATGAATGCTTAATCAAAACTTGGAGCTCAGAAGGCTCAGATTTTGGCCCCCAAGTCAGCTGCATGCTTTCACCTACTAAGGTGCTTCTCCTTGGTCCTGTTAGCTCTTTGTCTATTTAAATTACAAATTTGTAAGGAAATGTCCTTCACTACATGTTGATACACTCCCTCGTGCTTCTACAGACACAGGTGCCAATTATAGCTCCGTTCTCACTTCTCCCAGGGAGATCCATGGCTAGATGGGATAATTATTTCCCATCTTTCAGAAGCAGTCTCTTCTTCCTGGGAAGTCATGTTATTTTCATCAGAACTGTGTTACATGTGTTACTCAGAGCATGATGGTAAATATATTCACCCTTCAGCTTGGTAAACTGTACCTATAAGACCAAAAAAGAGAATGTATCCTGCTCTTTTCAGTTCTCTTCTGTCTTGGTGTCAATGGAAGAAGATGTCATGCTGTAACCTTCTGGTTATACACTGTTGTGATATATACTTGAAAATATTTATACAGTCTTACCTAGTATAGCAATTCTATCATTGACCTGGGCAATTTATAGATATAAAAATCTATAAAGCAAAGTCATGCCAGGAAAAATTACTCCTTATGAAAAAAGGGGGGACCAAATGAAGAATGTCTTTTCCTCTCTGCTTTCTCCCCACACTGACCATCATCTTTCAAGCAGAGTTACAGTAAAGCCTTTTTGGCTTCAAATGAAGAAAATGGCCTTCTAAACTTTGACGAATCTACTAAATTACCAGGAAGCAGTTTAGCTACCAAAGATCCTATCATGTGGACAAGAGGAGAAGTCCTTGGAAAAGGAGCCTATGGCACAGTAAGTTATGTTGAGATGTGTTGGTTGTTGTTGAGCTACACCTTATCTCAAAAATAACCGTTATCCTATTCAACAAATGGTTAAATATTTTGTATTGTACAGTGACAAGTGAAACATGACAAACACAAAGATTCTATTTAAAGTAAGTAAATACTCAAGTTTTATCTTGTGTCTTGCTTTGATAAGTGCTGGTTTCACTGTAGGTGTACTGCGGTCTGACAAGCCAGGGACAATTAATAGCTGTAAAACAGGTGGTTCTGGATGCATCAGATCAACTCACTACAGAAGAGGAGTATCAGAAGTTCCATGAGGAAGTTGATCTTTTGAAGACATTGAAACATGTAAATATTGTAACTTATTTAGGAACTTGCCTGGAAGACAACATTTTAAGCATATTCATGGAGTTTGTTCCTGGTGGCTCCATTTCCAGTATTCTGAATCGCTTTGGTCCGTTGCCAGAAGTCGTCCTGTGTAAATACACCAAGCAAATTCTACAAGGGGTTGCATATTTACATGACAACTGTGTGGTGCACAGAGACATCAAAGGCAATAACGTGATGCTCATGCCCAACGGGGTAATAAAGCTGATTGACTTTGGCTGTGCCAGGCGCCTGGCCTGGGCCAGCCTCAGCGGCACCCGCAGCGAGCTGCTCCGGTCTGTGCATGGCACTCCCTACTGGATGGCTCCAGAGGTCATAAACGAGTCTGGCTATGGCAGGAAATCCGACATCTGGAGCATTGGCTGCACTGTGTTCGAGATGGCAACAGGCAAACCCCCTCTGGCTTCCATGGACAGGGTGGCAGCCATGTTCTACATCGGGGCCCACAGGGGGCTGATGCCGGCCCTGCCCAATCGCTTCTCCAGTGCTGCCGTGGAGTTTGTGCACGCCTGCTTAACCAGGTAGGGAGGCCTTGAACTGCAGAATGGATGGGAAAATGCAGGTGGTTTGTATGCTGGAGATGACTCCTGGGAGCTTAGGTTATGGTACATATGACTTTATTGTAGATGCATAGGCTTTCCAGCATTTCAGGAAAGCCTTTATGTAAAAGTATATATAAAAGAGTTTTACTCTTTATAATGGTAGTAAAAAGCCCTCACAGATTCTCTTTTTATAGGCCTTATAATTTACTTTCACTGTAGTTTTCATGAAGAGACATGGCACTGTTGCATTTTGGACAAAATACTTGATAAACTTCTTTGCTGTGCTTTGCTGTTCCAGTATTGTTTGAGTTTGGTCTATGTCAGACAAGTTGTTTTAAGGACAGTATTCTAAATGGAGGAGCTTTCACTTAATTCTTGTCTTCTGCAGTGGAAAAATCTATTATCACTGCCAGTCCAGGAAACACAAAGTTCTCTCTGTAAAACCCCAAACCACTATAGCATTCATACATTATAAGAATTATTTTTGTGGTGTTTGTTTTGTTTTAAACAAAGCCGTGGGCTTCTTAAAATGCATGATATTGATTAGAGATGACAGGACAACCTGATTGACAGAGGCTCCAACAGATAATTATCACCTTTCTTAAATACATTTTTGGTGCACCTGAAATAGCCAAATAAGCAGAATTATTCAAAGACTTTCAAGGAATTCAGGGGAATAAGTAATGATTTCTTTAATAATAAAATATTTCAGTTTTATAATTCATTAATTCCAACAGTCTTTTCCCTTCAAGCCTCCCTTCCTTTCTATCAGCTAAAAATGAGCAGTGAATGGAGAAATAATAATAATAAAGGATAATTTTACAACTAGGTTTTTACAATTATATCACAGCACACATACTCATTTTATATACTGATTTGTGAAACCTTCAATGCAGAGATCAACACGAACGGCCTTCTGCTCTGCAGTTGCTGGACCATCCCTTTGTGAAAGGAAGACAGTGAATTTTTCAAAACCCTTGCCAAATGAACCTATATTTTCCATGGAAGAGACTTTCACTTGTGTAAAAAAAGACCAGAAGGAACTGGACTTTAACGTGACAGCAAAAATACTGGAGAGCAGTTGCATTCAAGGAGTCTGTTATTAGGCAGCAGTGATTAAAGAGTACCTGTTCTGCAATGCCTGTCCTTGACTGTGAACACAAGGCCAAGGTGTTGTATTTGGAGAGACTTAAAGGAAAAATAAAGTCACCATCACTGGCATGTGACAGGCCAGGTAAGCTGGAATGTAAAATATGTAAAATCTGTAAAATCCTATGGAACACAAGCTATGGGCAGAGAGCTCTGCAGGTAACTTCAGCTTGGAGATGAGTAATGAGTGTGATGATCCCACAGGAACCTCAGACCATCTACTGGCATAAAATGTACTGAGGTTTTTATTCAGTCAGGTGGGCCCTTTTGTTTAACTGGTTGGGCACTTCAATTTTTAGCTGGTAAGTTTTTTATGTACATGGATCAGCCCTGTGTTCCTGAGGCCCTGTGTCTCCACAAGATACTGTGGTGACAATTGCAAGAGATAATGATCTAAACCATGGGACTGCCTGCTTTAAATGAAATAGTGCATTTTTAGGGCACTTTAAGGTCCCAGAAGGTTGAGGTTGGAAGGGACTCTGGAGATGCTCTGGTCCAGCCCCACTGCTCAGAGCAGGGCTGGCTGAAGCAGGCTGCTCAGGCCCTTGTCCCATTGACTTTGAGTATGACTGTGGATGGAGACTCCACAGCCACTCCAGGCAACATGCTCTAGTCTTTAACCTCCCACATGGTAGAAGTGATTTTATGTTTGAAGACTGTCTTATAGGTCAAGTTGTCCCATTGTCCCTTGTCCTGTCACTGCTAGCACTGCAGAGTCTGGCTCTGACTTCCTTGCTGTCTCCATGGGGTGCTGATACTCAATAAAAACCTGAAGTGTTTCGCTGACCACTTGAGTGAGCACTACCTGTGACTGGATGACGTGGAACAGAGCTCCTTTGCACTCCAATGGTCTTTACACTTAGTAAAACTAGCTACTACTAACTGCACAAAATCAAATAAAATCTAAAAAGCATTATTAAGTATTAATAAAGCAAAAAAAGCAGGTATTAATATTTAGAATGTCCTTTTGTTAAGGCTTCTTCCTATCAAAATGGGGTAAATCTTTAGCCTTTGTCAGGCTCCAGGAAGAAAGGCAGTAAAACTCAGCTCTACAACTGCTCAGAGCTGAGCTTTCAAAAAGCCAGGACCCTGATTTCAGTACCAGCAGTACCATGAACATTTGTCTTTTACAAATGGGAAAGAATGAAGTTCTATGTTTTATATAAAACTAACTTTCCTCAGAGTGCTAAACATCTTAAATCGCTTTCAAACTTTATTTTATTCCAGTAGCCTGACTTCAGAGAGTTAAGTCTAGACATTATAAAAGCAAAGAGAAATCAGTACTTCTAGCAAAGTTCTTTATTAATAGTTTCTGTAGGTATAGTGTCACATAACAATGACAGAACATTATGTCAGTATAAGAGAAATCCTAACATCACAGTAATCTTCGAAGTTCAAGCAATTAACAGTCCTTTTTTGAGGAATATTGGTTGGTGCTCATGCCAGACATCCATGGCAACATCATGTTAAAGTATCTTCACATTAAATTACCTTGCAGAGTAAAGGCAGGAGCCCGGGCATGTGAGCTCTAGTGGGATGTACATAATTCCATGATGTCTACTAATTCTTCTCAGATTAAGGTAGAGTCTTCAAAGCTGCAAAGTAAATATGAGGGTTTATTTAGCATGAAATGAAACTGAGATGAGAGTCATAAGAAAGGAAAGAATGGGAATGCTCTAGAATATATAATTAACTGAAAAAAAGGTCAGCATTACAGACCCCCTCTTCTTATGCACACTTTATAAGCAAAACTAACATCTCTTGTTAGAGTTCTCCAATATTAAGGTTAGCAGTTATTTGAAATTTGTCATGTTTAATCCAGTTAATTACACTGAAAATAGTCATTAGAGGTTTGTAAAACTTGAACCTGAGTTTTTAATCAAAATGTGAAAGCACATTTTTGCTTTTGTTTAACCAGACTTCAAGAATGAGGTGGCAGTTTAAGGCCAGTACTTGCAACAAAGGTATTTCAGTTTAATCAGAACTGTGCTTCCAGTAGAGCTCAGGGCCCAGCACAGCTAAACCAAGCCCTGTGTTAGTCTGGGGAGCCTTGGGGCACTTGGCTGAGCCGCTCCGGTGGAGTAATCTACAAACAAGTATAATTTTGCATATTTCTTATTTGGGGAGATCAGAGATTTTCACACCAAAATCCAGGTGCCTCATTACAGATGTCCAATGTAACAAGGGGAAAGGGTGTGAAATCCTGAAAACTGTTTTTTTTCATGAGACTGACTCAGTGAGCAGGGTCATTATTTGCTTCATTATTTATAGTGTTTGAGCAGGGCAAGCCTTGCTGGTTTAAAGACTACAGCCTTCCTTTCTGAAACCTGTAAGGACCCATTACAGTGCATGCAGCCTGCCAAGCACTTGCTGTGACTGCAGGTTCCCTCGAGCTTTGGAGCTTAAATCTCAGCCCTGGCCTGGTGTGAGTGCAGGAGTACCCAGTGTTCCTCTCACACGGTAACAGAGCCATGGCTCCCGTCTCAGAAGGGAGGGGCCACAGGTGGGCCAACCCAGCTATGTTACACTGCTCTTGGAACTACTACCAGCAGCAGCATGTGAAAATTTGCATCTAAAAATATACACCTCTACATCTCTTTCCAAGGAGGCAGAGCCTGGCCCCTGAAAACACAAGAGTCTCTTGTGATTATCTGGGTTCAAATTCAGTGCTATTCCACAAAGCTCAGTGGGAACTGATGCCATTTCTACACCAGTCCTATTAAACCTCTGGTTCTTGCACACAGACAACCAGACTTTGCCCAAGGAAGGGTCCACAGGACACACTCCAGTGCCTTTTCTCCCCTATTTTTCCCTTCCCACAGGGACCTGCACCATGGCACAGCTCAGAAATTCTGGAGATGTTGTCAAAGAACACAATGTCTGAACTATGGCAACACCAACGTTGCTATTACAAGTGCAGAAATATAGGGAAATCAAATCCAAGCACTGAGTTTCAATGTCATAAATTTAGTTTAGATTTGTTATATCCACTTCAGAAGCCAGAGAAACAGTCCTTCCCAGAAGCAATGGGAGAGAAGACTCCTGGCACCAATTTATCTCTTTCAGGTGTAAGGAGTTAAGCCTTTCAGAGAAAGTAGGAATTAACTAGCTAGTTCAGTCTGGCATAATTTACAAGGCTCAAGAAATTAATTTTTAGAACTGATTATGCTCATGTGAATTTACATCAACTTAAAGAAAGCAAAAAAAGTATTTGTCCAATCACCTTCCCTGCAAAACAAAGATTGGGAACCCCACCCCACAAGGTCTTAGGAAGAATGCATGGTATAGCATTGTCACCCATCTCCTCATTGCTGAAAAGAGAAATAATGAAAAACCCCTCCACCACCACATCTGGCCAGGCACTACACAATGCTACTACTGTGCACAGGCTCTGCCCCCAAGGTAGAGAGAAGGAACAGCTTAAAATGGTACAAAATGTCTGGAATTTGCTTTTCAGGTACCAAATACCTGATCAATGGAATGGAAATGAAGGAAAAACAACTAAGACTTGAGACTTTCCAGCATTCCATTATTTGAGTGATTTGATGACAACTAGCCATGTTTTGCCAAGAACTGAAAGAGGATCTTAGTGTATACTAATGAAGTTGGGAAAATTAAGCATAGGAAAATGGGATCATTTCTGCACAATAGAGGTGAGGTAGGGAATTTTATTGAAAATTCTTTTTTTTTTTTACAAGTTCTTAGAAATAAACTTTTTTCTAATCTCACACAAACAGCTGTACCTCGAAAATTC
>VXBI01004736.1:1339689-1482979 GCA_013397375.1 Toxostoma redivivum
AAGCTCTAAAAGCAACAGTTTCTAAAATAACATAATTGCCATTCAGCCTGTACATTTTCTGTATGGAGTTAAGTTTCCTTGAAAATACAAACTTTTAAGTCACTGTTTCAGTCATTCCATCAAACTTCAGGAACAACCAGTATTAGCTCTGTACAAACCACAGCCATCAGACCCTTGGAGGGACTCTCATTTAAACAACAGCTTTGAAATAATTTTTGTTTAAGGTGGAGTAGTTGGCTGTGTTAATAAAACAAAGATCCTTACAATTAGCATGCCCACAGGAAAACATAGGTCTCCATGCTTATCAGCTGCAAATAAAAATACTTTTCATTGAGACTTAATTCTAGTCATAAGCTAAAAATAAATGGGTACAGTCAGAATTTGAATGTAAAAGTACATCTTTTACAGATCTGGAAGAACTGGCTTCTCCAGAATTCTGCAAGTTATAATCTAAGCTGCTCCCAAGTGCAAAACTACCTCAGCTCTTTGGTCTGCCTGGGTCTATTAAACACCTCAGCTCCATAAACACTTGAAGGATTAAGCGATGTTCACAAGGAGCTCACAGCATTCCCTTGGGGGATTTTACAAATCCAAACAATGCATGTTTACCAAAACCACAAAGCCACAGCCAGGTGGCAAGGAAGCAGAGCGGTGTTTGGAACTGCAGCTACAGCTTCAAGAAGCCCAATAAGACAGATGTTTGAACCTGCACTTTGAAGCTCTCTCTAGTTCTGTACTTCATGTGACATGTACTCAATTTCTCACTGTCAAACCCTCCCTCCCCAAAGTGCCATTAAGAAAGAACAGCTCAGCAGAGGAAAGCAGCAGGCACAGAGTCAGTGCTGGCCATGTGAAGCCCGGAGATCTCCACCACTACTGTGAAACAAATGTTTCACTCCAGGACCAACAAAATCCAAACAGAGATTTGAAAGCCCCAGAAGTTCCCACCTCCACTACAGCAGCATACCTGGCCCTTAAATTCAGACTCCACTGCAGTAAATACTATCTTAAAAAGCAGTATTAGGCATATGCTTTCTTCTTACCAGAGTCTGAGATCCCTCAAGCTACACCGAAGTGTTAACACGGAACTGTCTGCATAAACATGGCAATTTTATGTACAGCCTTATGAACACTGTCACTGAAACAACACTGAGGTACCTGAAGCAATCAAGACTGCATGAATTTGCACTGACAGATTTCCATGTGTCCTGGTTCTGAAAAGCATTTAAAAGCAGGATTCTATCCTGCAGCTGCAAAAGGTATGTGGACACCCCAGCCAACAGCCAAACCAAGTTTGTCTCCTGACGTTCTCCCAACTCCTATCCCTTTCTTTCACTGAAGATACATGAAGTGAGACATAATTTCAGCTGAAAGCTCTCACTATATACTATGCTCCATCCTTAAAAGAATAACTGTTTGAATTTCAAAATGAGAAAGGAGCATGACTTACCATCTAGTAGTTCTAGAGTAACTGAGGGATCTACATATTCCCACCAGTGTTTTCCATCAGTTGATACTGGAATCTCCCAGTTGGACCACTTGCAGGCCAAGTGAATGCAAACACATGCTATCACTGTGGGCTTGTACTGAAGACAGAATGTGGTAAGGTGAAGGCTGTTGCACAAATTCCGTGATGAGGAACGAAAGGAAATCAAACATGTAAAACAGAAAACCCAAACAAATCAATCATTAACATACAGAATAAGATAGCTTGTCAATCAACAGCAGTTAAACATTTTGTTGAATAAGTTCGTAAGATATCTTACTGCCCTAAGGAAACAAAGTGCAGGGCATTTATCTGGTAGAAAAGCTTAATTTGTTTTTGCTATCAAAAACCTGATGAACAGTAAATAAATTTACCAATTATTCTACTGTACTTAAGTACTAAAAAGGGCAGTATAATACAGTAAATTAAAATTTTGCAGTAGAATTCACAGAGCTGATTGCACAGTCTCTGAATGAGACAACCAGAAGGCCCCCAGCAGTTCCACAGCAGCCAGGTGAGTTATTTGTGGGCTTTGCTTTCACCAGGCCTGGATTTGTGACATTTGTGACCTTGTCTTCAGCTTCCAGCACCAGAAACACACTGTGGTGTGTTGTCACTGCTTTAGCATTAACTTCTCTTAGCAACTGCTTAAATACAGAATCTTGCCCATCAAGGAACCACCAGGATTTATTTATTTATTTTTTAACAGTTCAGATACTGTTTAAACTGTATCTACACATAATGTAATCCTCTTAAATGAAGGCTAAAGTAGTTTTGCAAGAGGCAAATTGAAGTAATCAAGAAATCAAGACTAAAGTCTGCTCTCTAATTCTTTCTATGACAGGCTATGTCTACAAAACATCCACTTGAAATCCTAGAACTATAAATTTATCTAAGAACTTAAATTTTAAAACTATGTATTAAGATTAAAAAGCTGTTTCTAAAAGAAATAACATTGCGCTAGTACTAGTCTATCTAAAAAGAAAAGTCAGCTAGTTAAAAATATCTTAGGTCCACTAGAACTTTTTAAGTTACGACTGGATCAATATACTTAAAGTTAAGAGAAAACTGCCATTAACTACAAGTGTAAACTAAAAATAGTTTTGTACTTACCAAGATGCTCGGATTTCTAGGTTAAGTTTATCTCTTTGTAATCTTTAGCTGCTATTCAGGCTACCAATTTTAGACTTATGCACTCACAATCGAGAAAAAGTCATCAGAAAGCACCACTACACTTCTCATTGTGCATTTAAGCCCTTTGTGCCGTCAGGCCCTTGTCCAATACACCGCACTGCAGGTGGGGAGGTACCACCACTGGAGGTGGCCCAGTCCCCCACTGCAACAAGGGTAAGACACATCAGGGGGCCCTGCAGTAAGGAAGCTATAGTGTGCTACAACAGTGCAACAAAGAGGTTCAGGATAACAACCTGTTGGTAGCCATGAAATAGGATGTCTGTGCCAAATCCTTGCTTGCTGTAAGAAAAGAAAAACAGAGAGATTAAAGATCTGCACTAGTCAGGTTCATTCTAAAATTCAAGCAGTTTACTTTCCAAAAATCACTGCAGGGTATTTCTAAAGTACTGATCTGGTGCCAGCTAACAAGCGTATACAATAATCTTTTCAGAGACAAGGAAGACTGAGACACACTCAGTACTGGAGCTGTCATTCCCTTCAGTGCCCCTCCCTCCCCCTGCACAGCCCACAGGACAGCTCCCCTCTGCTGCTGCATCCCTCCAACACCTGACAGGTGAGCACTCTCCTCTGGGAAGCACTGCTGCCCCACCCCCACCTGCAGGGGATCCCTGCTTTGACCTGGGAGTGCAGCAGGCAGTCAGTCCCAGGCAATTCACAGCACAGTGCTTGTCCTGCTCTTGGAGTGGGGCATGGCAGGACACCCTCCCACCTCCCCAGAAACAGCCACGTCTCTTTCCCAAAGCCCTGTGACACAGCAAGCCCCTCAAGCTATGGGGGAAAAAAATTCAGTTTTCTGCTCCTTCTAATCAAGAGCACTGTAGTCATAACATTTTGCTCCATATTTGTTAAACCTATGGCAAAGCTTCAATAGGAAACAGATAAATTCATTTGAATTAGTCAGAAAAAAATACTGAAACAAACCACAGGACTGCAACATGCCAGAAATGAAAAACTGACTTGAGCTGTTACAGCCAGAGTGCTGACCCCTAGAGTGACACCCCAATGCTCCTCACTCAGGTAAGAGAACTTACTGTAACATGCATTTAATGGAATAGCTGGGCACAAGGGGTTTAACCGCAGATTGAATGCAGCCTTCATTGAATTCTTACTTTGACACTATCACTTGAAATCAGTGCTACCTGCAGAAAGCGTAGTGTTGAATTTTATGTCAAAGGGAATACTGTTAAACTTTTAATAATAATAATAATTCTATAAAGTTTGATAAATACTACAGTGGCTTTTAAAATTTAGTTTTTAAAAAGCATATTAAAATGTGATTTAACTCAACTTCTAATAGTTGCCAAGGAATAAAATTCTTTATGCTACGCAGCCAGGCAGTGCCATAATCTGAGAAGAATGTGGAAGTTGCAAGGTAATAGGATCTGTTCCTACACACAAATTCTACTAATCCATAATAATCAAAAGGTGAACTGACTATGTGTTATGCTATAATATTTAGCTTGCACACTGTAATGGTAATTGCATGCCAAAAAACCAAGGAGTTCAATCTCTCTCTCCCATCTAAAAAAAAAAGGAAGGTGGAATTACAAAAAAAAATATGAAAAAGTGAAATGAGACTGTCATAACAAATAAAAATACACAATGGCTGAATAAGACTGAAATTGATATCTTGCTCTTCATTTTTCATAAAGCAATGCCTAAAGGATCTTCAATGGTTTATATACTCTGTAACATTACATGTTTGAATTAAGGGAGCAAGACCAAGAAGCATCTCTACTCTCACTGAAATGTCCCTTCGGGACAAAGAAGAAAAGCAGATGCCAGAAAACTTCTATTTAACATCAGCTTGAAAGATGAGTAAATCAAAACACACACCTGGAAGAAAAGAATCACATCTGAAACACACCCTTTATCCTCGATCAAAAATTACTGTGCTAAATACCTTACCTATACTGTGAGCAGTATGATTCTGTTTCAACTTAATTCACAGCTAAATAATCATTGCCAAAAACAGCAAGAAATTTCAGCTCGCAACTAAAGCCTTTGATAACACAAGGCACAACTGAAAATATCCGTCCCAAACTCTTCTACGCAGTGCAGCTTTGGTTTAGCAGAATCCATCAGGGAAATTAACCAATTTTGGTTCCTATATATTTTGGTGGCTTATTTCCATTACAGCAGTGGAAAGTGCATCTCCAAAATTTAAATCATCTTGAAGCAAGGGCTAAAACAAGCCAGCAGAGCTGCTCTTATAACTCACAAGCTGCAGGACCAATGGCTACACCAGCAGCCATGAATGACCAGTTTTAGATTTCAGCATTCAGGAGTGATTTAAAACATCCATCCTGTCTCACTGCTGCAGAAGCAGCCATAAAAGAGGGATTAGTGAAATAGTCATCAATATTTTGAAACAGGACTTGCTGTCTGACACACCTTCTCAAAGGCTGTCTCCAAGAAACTGCCAACTGGACACCAAAATGCTTTTTATTGGGCATAGCCACACAATTCAACCACTTGCAATTCCAAGATACCTTAGTCTTTTCTTCAACACAGCTTATCTTGGATCTTGGGATGCTCATGAAAATGTGACTGCCAAGTCCCCATTAGGAGCTGATAATTGGCTATGCCTGGACCCTGACAACGTGGGAGCTTCCCCAGAAAGAGGAGATTACAGGTAAGCCAGTCAGCATCAGAAGAGAGAAGCTTGCTGAAGTCCTTCTGGCAAAAGCAAAAAGTGCCAGGCTCTGAACAGAGGGATGCTGGAGGGTGCCTGCTGTATCTGGAAAGGGCTGGAGGAGGCCATGATGAAGGCATTCAGGTCTGAGCAGTCCTGGTGGCTTTACTTTCTTGAAAGTATTTAAAGCTTGGCAACAGGCCTATAAAAGCCTGAGGTCAAAGTTCAGAATGGGAAAGCCACCTGTAAGCAGTGCTGGAGTGCAGCTGGTGTTTCTCATCTTTCCACACCACTAAGATTTAAATTTTCCTCATGAGAATACCCTCTGAGAAAGCTGATGCATTTTCACCTCCTCTTCTGCTGACTTTGTCTTTCTCAGACTGATTTAAGCAATGGCATTTGCACACAGATACTATGGGATAGTTGAAGGATTTGACAGTGCAATTTCCACAAAAGATTAGTAAGGATCATGGGTGTTCAAGATACCTGATAACCTGCAGAGTAGTGAGAACAATCCTAGAAATCCTTGAGATCTCATCTTCAGTTCCAAAAAGTTGTGTTCCAATACAGACAAGGGAGGGACTGAAGACTTCCCAAGATGGAGATGAGGATACAGATTCCAAGTTTCACCAGAAGCAGGCTGAGAACAGACTGATTTTGCAACACAGTATAAGAGGACCATGCCACAGTCTTGGCACCAGGGCAGTTTCACTGCTGATCATTCAGCTAGTGTTGAATGCAGCAAGGTTCAAAACCAGAACAGTTTTTGGTGTTTTGGTGGGGTTTTTTTTCCCCCTTTTCTTTTTTTCTTTCTTCTCTTCACTACTGGAACATTCTTGGAATGGGCACTGAAGCAGGCCCTCACATATCCACTGCCTTCCTTGGACCTGTGGGATCCTAAGGAATGATGGTCCTGTCTCCTCTTCTCAGTCTCTTGACACTGAGGAAGAATGGTGCAGAAACAATACTAAGCCCACACCATTTTCCTTGTCTGATATACTGACCAAACTGCAAAGATGGAACAATTTCATTAACCCATGAGTCTCTGGACACCAGAAGGCGCAACTAGATATTGTATGCCTGAACATCATGAATCATTATCTGTCCATCTAGCCACCCCTTCTCTGCAAGGGTGTATTGTCTAATAACACCTTCAAAAGGGCTTTCAATCTTAGAAATTCATTGTTTCTTTAGTTGTGTGTTGAAGCAATTATATTTATTTGAACTAATTCCCACTTACTAGTTCATCTTCCACTTCCAGCAATTGATTCTGGTGTGCCACTGCCAGACTAGACAGTTTTTTGACAAAGGACTCAGCTGAATTTTTTGAGCATCCTCAACACAACCAGGGTTTTTATTTTTAAAGAGGATAGCTTACAGCTTAATAACAGGTAGCATAAGCAGGTGACTGCATAAAACAAATTACCCTGGATCCAAGACAGCAAAAAGTGATGGAGAGTCAGCCATCCTCTGCGGCACTGCTGTTTAGTCAGCCAAAGGGCCCTTTCTCACCACCTGACAATGCAGTGCACAAACCTAAGCCAAATCCTGAAGCACATTTGCAAACCTCAGCTAACTTTGCTGCCTCTTTTTTGATACTCCGTCAGACATTACATTCCTCCCTTCCTCCTCTCTCCAAACATGCAGTTGGAGGTTTTAATCGTAACAGGCTTGGATAAGTTAATCATCTTTATTCAAAAAAAGTACCTCTGCCTTCTGAAATGGTGCTTTTTGTTGAAGATGACATTACCAGAACTGGGTGAAGTAACTTTGGATTTATTTAACTTCTCAGTCATTCCCTTTAGCACTAAAGGTTTAACACTGACAAATCTCAGATATATTTTGAAAGCTTCAGGACTCAGATATCAGAGTGTTGCATCTACTGACATTGAAAACTGACGCTGTCCAATAAATAAATAAATGTTCAGGGACAGAAAATGAAACTCCTACCACTGTGTCTTTGAAGATAATCACTGTGCCCACAGGCCCATCTCTTTGTCCTCTCAACACATAAAACCAGTGTTCCATGGCAGTTATTCTGTCCTTGCTTGACTTGCATGCATGAATTTCATGCCCTATGTTTTAAATGAATTAATTAGCTTCCTTTTTCTTATTTTAATATGAGGTACTCAAATCTTGTGTTCAGTCTACACCATTCCTAGGGATACATGCTCCCAAGGATTCCATACACACACACTAGGGGCACACCTCCTCCAGTGAGCAGGTTTTCAAACATCAGAGACATTACATTTACTGTGCACCAGTCCTTGAGCTACATGGATTTTCAGCCCTCACTGAAGTCTTCAGATTTCAAGACTTGATATCACTTTAGACTTCTAAGTATTTTTTCAAGTCTGCTGACATTAAATACTAGTTTAAAGACGTGAAATTAAAAAATTCACAGTATCTTCAAAGTTTGAATTTTGTCAGTACAAAAAATTAGCTTGCAAAACACAAAGGGAAAAGCTGAACTCCTTAGAGTGGTATCTGCCCCTGATGAAAGGAAATCCAGTTTGTGCAGCAGTGTGCCAGTAGGCTTGAGTGACACACACTGATGTGGAAATACTGAGGCAATACAACATTGCCCCCACCCCTCCCCACAGCCCCAAACACAAACAGAAGCACAGGGGCTTCCCAAGACAGTAAAACGTGCTCACATTTACAGTGACCAACAGCTAAGAAAAACCAAAGCAAAACCCTACAGAGCAGCTGGTGCAGACTACTGAGACTTCAGGTGCAATTGGACTCATGCACCAAGTCACAACCAAATCTGGACAGAAAGCAGAGAATCATTCTCTTATAGCAAGGACAGCAATAAAACTACTTTATATGCAAATAAGTTACAGCACCAGCCCTATTCAGTATCTGAAGACACTACACCAGGAAGCTACAGCAAAGTAAGAGACACTCTTCTTTAAAAGAACACCATTAATTCCAGAGTTACTACAAACCAAATCTAGTTAACAGGATGAGGCTGTACCTAACGTTCATATATTTTAGAGAGAGAGAAGAAAAAACACCAAAAACTTCGAAGCACTTACGCATTTTTCACTGCAAAACCAGCTAATGACTAGAGACTAACAACCATGGTCCAATCATTTCAAAACACTTTTTAGTTAAGAAACATAATTAAAGTGAAAAGCTTATTTTAGATGCTTTTACAACTGATTCTAATTTTTTTCATCCTACATCTTATAAGAAGTTGTTTTAATCTTTTTTTTAAAGCTCCAAAAGAAACCAATTCAAGAATTAAAGAAGATGTGCCAAAATGCCACAAAAAATACAGAGAACAAAACAGGTTTCTAGCCAGTCACATTAATGAGCTGCATACAAGGTACATGACATGTTTAACTAAAGGCTTGGGATTTTGTGCTACCATCCAAAACAAGTAAGGACACACTGCTCCAGAAAAACAATTAGTCACACCTATTTGCATCTGACAGCAGACTTGCCATGCACTCTTTATCCCTCAGTCCATTACCTGAAAAGATTTGCTAAGACAAAAAGCTGCCACTAAGCATCAATGGGCAAAACTACTTGAGAGTGAAAAGCATCAGCTCAGAATGATACTATGGATCTGGCCAATCAGTTTGCAACTGCTGACTGCTTCTGTCATTTCAGAACACATGGAACAGGTACTATTAAAATCAAAGCTAATAAGAAAACAAAAAAATTGTGAAGGACAAAAGACTGGACTCTTTATGAATCTCTAAAGGTTAAGATCAAACTTTTAATAATTTTCAACATACTTTTTGGATAACATAGCTGGTGAAAAATCATGAGACAAATAACATTACTTTCAAATTTTACTAGAAAGGTAAAAAAGGACTTACAGAAGTGGTTAAAAGTCACTGACCTCTCACTAACTGTGTACATTTCACAACATCTGTATGTGGATGTTCAATGGTAATCTCAAAACCTGAGGAGTTACAAATACATTTTAGAATTATACATTTGCATCTGTAAAATAAAAAGCAAACCCCTTACGTTTCCCCACAGACCTAAAATACTTGCTAAACCTTTGCACTGCAGAGTAAGTAACACTACTGAAGTGCCTTTTATTCTTTACCATTTCATACTTTTGAATGGCAGATGGTAAAGCCACTTTGTAATCCACTAGTACAATATTCCTCCAATAATCTCAAATCTTGTACACACATAACCTGGGAAATCACTATATTTTTAAAGCTGAATATATCTGAACAATTTCTAGCAAGTTAGTAAGTGAGTAAAAACTGTACTGCAAACACTATGACATATGTGTGCACATGTGTACTTTTATTAATTGATTTCTAGCACTTAAACATGTTGCATGTAAGAAATTAGACATTAAGTCACTTTGTAGATCAGTGACTTAAGAAACCCTTCTTGATTTATGACACTGTTTTCAGAATTAGGTCACTACTGTGAGCTATTTTTTTTAATAATACCCCAAGTGGTATTTAAGAATATCTGAGCAAGTCAGTGTTTCAAGCCTCTGGCTGTAATTGTCTCTATGGTATTTTAGCCAGAAGAGTGTCTTGACGGAACATTCCACTTCAAATTTTGGAATAATCTGAATCCATTAAATGGTTACACTACAACTTGTGTTGTTCAGAGTCAGCACCTGCTTAATTACATGGTGCTCTCCTATAGAAAGGCAGACTGGGGAAGAGCATTGGGTACAAAGCTCTTTCCAACTGCTTCAGGGCACACACACAGCCAGCCTACTACACCATGTTACCTTATGGGAAGCAATGTCAATGTAATTACTACCTGGAGTAAAACCTATTTGGAAGCCTACACATTTCTAACTCAAACTGTCAGAAACATTTCTTTTACAAGGACAGACACAGCTTTCTTCTGCACAGTGAACACAGCAGAACTGCTACCACAAAACTAAAATTCGCAGGTCAGAAGTTACAGTTAAATTCTAGTGTACCAATAGCACATCAAAAATCCAGTTATTTGGGTCCCACTAGCTCTTCATGGCAAGCTGGCTGCACAGGAGGTATTTAGAAAGACATACCTAAAGTTTGAAGCATTATTGTTTCAAGTATAACCAGCTCTTGGGCTTGTTGAAGGTATGCCTGAAACAAACAAGCAGACAGGTGAAGACACAGCAATGGCTTGCCCCAGAACTTCATTCACACACTGCCTCTCTGATACAGCACTGGCAACACAAGAGCAGTACCCATGCCAGGGAGCACTGACAATTCACAACACTTCACAGTGGGGTTACTCCTTCCACCAGTACAAGCACTGCTATAAACTCAGCTCTGCCTGCCTGCCTTTCACAGGAAGATTTCCTTAGTCTGAATCTCAGACAATCTACTCCAGCAAAGCATTTTTGGGAGGTCAGGTGAGTGCTGTAAGAATTTCAAGATGGAGCAATCTCTTCAAGTTTCATAACAAATAAATGAGTCTTTAAGAAACTTCATTTATTAATAGAAAGACATAAATGGTGTAAAAACAAAGGCTTTTTTTCCTAGGGTGCAGACAGCAGTAATCCAGTTCAGACAATGTAACAAATCATTAGATGAAATGTCATCTTTCAAACCATGTATCTTTGAAACCATAACTTCCACCTACATCACTCTTTGTATCCAGTTGTGGCTCTTGAGGATGAAGACAGGCATTTGCTACTTTAATAACATGTTCAAGTTTCCGTGGCTGTTCTTCCACTTTTGCAGCCAAAAACAATGCCGTGGGAGACATTATCTGAAGAAGAAAAACGTGTATTTTTTAACATTTTACAAGCAGGACTTGAATTTTTATGGATTCTAAACTAGCATAGAAAAAGTTTAAGAAGTTGGATTTGTGGCTTTTTTTTTCACTTTTGAAGTCATGCAAGGCAACAAAAATATAACTAGTCATGTTTTATTTTGTAACTGATGCAGTCCTCTCAGCAGCACAGGGAAGGAGTAGCATAATGTTAAATTACATTTGTGAGTAAGATGTCTGAGGTCAAACTAATTCTAGTTCAACATTAAAAAAAAAGTATTTTGGCCCAGAAGACTTAGTCACAGTAGAACAGGCTGTTTCAAGTTAAATATACTTCATGAGAAAGTTCATCCAGTTTCTTGCACAGAGCAAGTCACTACACCATCTTTTCAGTGAAACAGCTGATCACAAGTTCTGCTAGCATTCATCACCAAAGAGTGAGAAACTTTGCAGAGAACTTTAATAAAAACAGCTTGTTATATAAACATAGGCTCTACAAGTAGAAGAAACTTTATATATACACATATATTCTTAGAAACTTTACTATATGCCCAGCAGTATCTGGAGAGCAAAGCATAAGGATTCATAAAACACAGTTATATCATATGTTAGCAAAGACTACACATCACATTTAAAGATGAAAATTTATATCAAACTCTATGTGTCATAAGGTGGCAGTTCAGTATCACTGAGAGTTAGCTGTGAAGCAGAATTTTGGTGCCTGTTGTCAGCCAGTGACTGATGGGTGCAGACAGAACACAGCAATCCACAAGTCACTGATTAATTAGGTTATCTTTGCATGCAAAAGCTGCCCATGTTAACCAGGAATTAAAATGGTACTAGAAATCATCTAGACATAAGCTGATTAAATTGGTTAAAATTAAGCTAGTATAAAGCATTTATTCAGACTGAAATAGCTGCTTGCTGAGTATTTAATAATGCATGGTGCAAGAAGTGCAGGTATTGAATTTCTCATTCAATGACCAAACAGAACTAGGCTAAATAGGAGGCATAGCCCCCCTAAAGTCAGATCTGCATTTTTGTGCCAGTAAGCAGCCTTTTTTATACCAAAATGAAACATTTGGTATAAAAATTTACAATACATGCAAAACTGCAACAAACTAATTAAACATTTAAGGGATTACATTTCAGAAGCTTTCAAATGTACTGAAAGTATTTTTTGCATCCTTAAATAATTTTGAAATGTCTGCTTGGATCTTAAGTAAAACTCTATGAAGTTGGCAGACTTGAAAATTGACACCTTGCTAAGACAATACCCTTTGATGAGCAGAAGTGTGCCATGAGAAACCTAGCAAAAATCTCAGTCTATAAAAACCACCCACCCAAATCAAGTCACAGGGAGCAATTCCTTTTACAAGGGAGACAAGAATCCCTGTTTTCTTTTTAAGAATCTTGTAGCCTAAGCCTGACGAACAAATGAAACAAAAACCCAAAGTGAAGTGCTGCTGAACAAGGCCCTGTTAGCACTGTCATTTAATACTTCTGATGATTCTGTAGAAGTTCCTATTCTCATTGCTTGAAGCAACGATCTGAAATTCTGGACGGAACTTCCTTTGCCAGGGACATCTTAATTGAAACGTGTCCTACACTGGGAGACAAAACTTTTAAACAGTAAGCATGATGGCAACACCCTCTGGATTTCAGAAGGTGAGAGTATCAACAGCTCTGAAGTGGCATAAAATGCAGAAGATGCCAGGCAGTACATACAGGCATAACTCAACACACACATATCATATAAAGGTATTTTACAGAACTCAATTTTCAACAACTGCTGTGGCTGAAAGCATTTCCATTTCACAGAGGTATTATTTGAACCAAGTCACCAATGACTGCACAATTAAATGATCAGCAAATTCTCACTCACTGTTACTCTGTATCTGACTGCACCAAAGTTCTACTTCTTTCCAAAAAGGCACCATCAGGCTGACTTCAGGATCTCTTCTGAAATACTGATCAGATCTGGCCAAGAAGTCTCCACACAATTGCTCATCTCCAAGACCTTACACAAAACACAGCTCTGGAGGCCGACTAAGTCAAGCTGATTAACTGACATTTAACTCTGGTTTGTCAGAAATCTATGTACAGCCCAATTTACTATTTCCTTCAAAAAGAAGTGTTGGCTTCTGGCCAAAGAATTTCAGGTCTTTGTCTTATCTAGGACAAGGGTTCTCACTCCCTGTTTAGAGTAGGCCATTATTTTTAGCTCCCTTGGTATTGATTCAGAAAAACAGACATCCTAGTAAAATTCCAGACTTGGCACAAATGTAGTCTGCAGTGAACACACCCTGCTAAGTGTATAACTGGCAAAGTTACTCAAATGCTTTCATTCATTTCCAATTACCAAAAATGGGAAAAAACCCAAGCAAAGTAGAAAAAGCTAAATTAAAGAAACATACTTGACAAAGAAATAATATATTTCCTATATATAAATATCTTAATTTGGTATCAACCAAAATAATTTAGAGTAATTTTATACTATGCACCCAAAATAGTCTAAAAGACTTTGAGAAATCTTCAGAACACATGTGATACATGACATTAAATCCCACTTTATTGCTAGCCAAGAATCTTGGAAATCAAAGGAAAAAACCCCAAAACATAAAAGCCTTGCTAAAACAATCCAAAAGCATCATACAGCAAGTTTCACTGGGAACTCTGGTACAAGTCCTTTTTCACTTAAAAAGTACAAGACACTGTAAAGACAAAGGCATTCAGAAAAATCTCAGAACACATCAGCAGCATGCATGATGTGAAATCTCCCTCTCCCTTCTAATGCCAATATTAATATGTTTTTAGATTTGATACAGTTTAGCCTAAGACATTAAGTGCTTCCAGTCTATGAAAGGGTTTTTCAAGTTCAAACACAAAGAGCAATGAGGAATTTTTTTTATTATAACCAGGAGCTCACATTGCATAAAAGCAGAAAATATGTTAAATTGCAATATTAAAACCAGAACTGAAGTACCCAAAACAGCCTCATTAGAGCTTGAAGCATATTATGAAAGTTTAAAGAATTTTGCAAAACTGCAAAGTCAACTGTTTAATACTGTGATTTGGACAAGGCACAAGGCAGGGAATGCAGAAAGACTGGAAACAAAATACCCTCCACATAACTCACCTACCTTGCACTTGAAGGAAAAAATTCCTCATGCAGCCTTTTTTAGGCCCTTCACTAAGTTCCACTGCACGTCACAAAAACCTTTTGACATCATCAAGACTATTTCCAACTGGCTGTTTGGTATTCCACATGGCATTTCTAAGGATTATATGTAAAAACCACAGCTACCATTTGGATGCCTTATCTCTCATTGCCAGCATATGAAGGATTTTCCCTCTTCCTGTTCTTCAAATCACAGTGTATTGAAGAATAAGCATCTAAAAGAACTATTTGCTACATAACAATGCAACACACCAAGTACTATAGAAACAGTATTTGCAGAAGAATTTTAATTTTGAAGATATCTTAAAGTATAATCATGAGGCTAGTACTGCCTATAAAAAGCCAGCAAGGCTCCTCCCCATCTCAATATTAGCACAGACTAACTTTATACTAAGCAACCCAAAGTTCCTATGCCCTGGTCAGCAATGTAGAAAAGAATAATTTGTGCTGAGGAGATCCACAGTAGCTCTTGTCATTTGCTCAGCCAGGGAGTGGCTATGTTAGTAGCCAGGGCATCCAATTCTGCTTCCCAGAATTGGTAAAGCAAGTTTCCATCCTCACTGGGGCACAGCAACCTTGCAAGGACTTCCTCTCCTGCCTTGACTGCAACATCAAAACCTCAATACCTTCTTCTTTGCACCTAAATGATGTACTCTGTAGGTAATCCAGAGCAACTCATGACTTGCTAGCTCACAGTAACTTCACAAAAAAAGGGATATTTGGCCATTAGAGCAGTACATGTAACACATTCCCAATGAACCAAGGCTACATTAATTGGTACATGCCACCTCTGTGGCTCTACAGATTGAAGATATTGTTGGGAATTCTGTGCCCTGTTCACAGACGACTCAAACTCCTGAAAGCCTGTAAAATAGTTCAGCAGTAACTGAAGAAAAAAAACCCATAAAATTAAGGCAATATCTATTCAGCAACTGAGCTGCCATTAGAAGCCTTGTTTGTTAACAATTAAGTGCATACATAACATACATGTGTATTTATATAACCTGGCAGTTATACATGATGATAAATTATTACCATTACATTAATCTACCAATTAAACAAGATAACATGGGCCACATTTTTTCAGCTGAAGATCATAAGGCATTCTGACTAATGGCCAACTAATTTCTAACCCGGGCTTTCAGATTCCTTCCTGCCATGGATAAACAGCATCATGTGCACACAACAAAGAAATTAATTAGAGATACACTGCATATGCTGTAGGATAGTTTATCTAAGTCTTACCTTTGAACTGTCAGTACCTTCCTATTCCTTTCTAAGGGTTACTTTCTTCTTGCAGAGATGAATACTGTTACATTTTTTAGCTTGCCAAGTACTCTGGAGACCTGATATTAAGTATTTATTAGAGTTCTTGGCTTTTGCTTTCTCTACAGAGGACCTAATGGATGGTTTGGGAGTATTTTAAAAGTGACTCTGTTCACTGAGACCCTCCTTACCCTACAGAGTTGTAAAAAGAAAATGCTCCTGCCCATCAGCACATAGACAAAGCACTCTCTGGCCTTATGCTCATTAAGAATTACAAAAAGGAGTTCAGCAAGAATCAGTATTACTGAGGTACAACCTGCAGTTCACTTGCCTTTAACTTTGAACATTATTACCTGAGAATCAATTGAACAGTACACTTCCTTCCCCTGTAATAGTTGCAGTTTCCATGGCATTCTGCCCTTACATAGCTTACTTGAGAATGTTAAGATTCATAATTTAAATTAAGCCATAGTTTTCATATAAAGAGCACTCTACATTCAAACACTACTGTGCTGCCAGTTCCATGACTGTCATTTACCAGTATCCAGTGAAAATGCAAACACAGCAGCCAAAGCTTCTTGCTGCCTAAATCTAGCCCAGATTACCAGCTAGCAGTACAAACAGTACTCCAGCAGGTGATATAACAGGTATGGGGGTCTATATATAAACACAGCAGCTCTACACTGAGCATCTCTCCACTCCAAGCAGTTCTAGTTTATTAAGCCCACAAGCCATTCACAGTCCCAGAAAACTTTGGATGCTTCACCAGCTCCTCTTCCACCAGGTCCAGGTTACTGCTACATGGGCAGAACAGCAGCAGGAGGGGAGAAAGAGGAACTTGTATGGATGAGCACTGCACTTTTGGTAACAAGCTGCTGGAAATTTAACTCAGATTTTGCAAGAAAAATAATTATATACACTTCTGAAATGTACCTACAAACAAATATGTATTTCCAGCTAAATAGGCACCAAATAAGATGCCTACTTGCTCAGTCAACAATAACAAATTCATGACAGAAGAGTTGGCTCTCCTTGTACCCCACTGTGTACCTGCCCCAATTGCAGACAGTGCAAGGTTTGCAACGTCTACCCCTTGGTAGATAAAGGTCTGCTCTGACCTAGACCTAACATCTGTCACAGCCTCAATCTGTTTATTTTGTCATTAAAAGATCTAAGAAAACTCATCCTTAACATTTAATGACAAATCACCATCCCTATTAACTGTTCTTCCTTAAAACAAACAAACCCCAATACCTAGACTGTTATATTATTATTTTTCCACCTATTGCATCCAGTATTTGACATTAAATAAAAGAGCCTGACATTTCCAAGTTGTTATCTTCAGTTCCACATCTGTTACAATATTTCTCAATAACAGCTAGCATTTTTACTGGAAAGTTCTGTTCTTAATAACATATTCAGTGTGCAGAGTCAACATGTCCAGATTATTTGGTAAAACAAGATTTACCTCATCAGATGTAAAAATTTTTCTTGTCCAATCTGACTTATCACACCATTTAAGACTAGACTAGCTAAAAGAATTTACACTGTTTCAGGAACAGCTACATAATCCATATGGATACACACACAACCACACTGTCAATGTCAAAAACACCATGCCAGAACTTCCACTGACTTCATCAAGAAAAATGTGTGTTCCTACACATTAACCTTTCAAACTACAGCACATAAGCACCAGCCACATTTGAAACACCTAAATGTATTCTTTACATATCTGAAATGTGCTTGCTGAAGGTGCCTATTTATTTCTTTTAATTTTGATGGCAGAAGATAAAATCTAATTGTCACTAGTTAAAGTAATCAAAAATTGCTTCTAAACCATTGATAAGAAGGTAGAATTCCTAAAAACAAATCACACTTCACACTCCTGCATGTAAAACTTCTCAGTCAGAACTGCCAAAATTATGAGCATGTTATTACCAAACATAAAATCATACTTACATTTCGATTAAATTTTGTGAAGGAATGATGCATATAAAACCTGTGCATGTAAACAATTGCAGTATTTATCGTAAGCTGAGATCTGGAGGATTAAATGAAGGAAACACTACATATTACAAAAACTGTCTACAAGAACTGAAAGCAACCTGCTTTCCACATCAATCACTGCTCTCAACATACTGTCTTCAGCCGAAAATGGATTAGGGACGTGACACTACAGAATTTAACTGATATTAACACATCCCTATCCGATATTAACACGTATCATTCCCATCTGCCTCGCAGACCATGTGGAGATTCCTACGCCAGGCTCCGCACAGTCACCCACGGAATGAAAACTCCTCAATGGGCGACCTACACTGAAACACTCTCTCAAGTGCTTTTGTTTTGTTCCAGTTCAACTATTTCAGAAAAGAATTCGAGGGTTTGGCCTTGCTCTGATCGATTTTTTTTTCCTTTTAAAAATCACATTAAAGAACGGCTAAAGAGGAGTTGCCCGTTTCGGGGAAAACGGCAGCTGGGATTTACTTTAGAAGTGCCCCGAGCCACAGCTACGGCCACGAAGGCGGCGCAGAGGGCAGGTGGGAGCCGAGTCCCTCACTCGCCGACAAAGAGCGCGGCGCGGGGGCTTCGCCTGGCTCCTCCTCCCATTCTGTGCTCCAGGCCACGGCTCCATCCCGCGGGAGCGCCGGCCGGGGCTGCGGAGCAGCGGGAAGGGCCCCGGGGAGGGCCCCCACACGAGGGAAAAGGTCTCCCGCCGCCCCTCCATACGCGGCCCCCGCCGCCCTCACGCCCGTCCCGCCCGGCCCCGCTCGGATACACGTTGAGGCGCTGGCCCATGTCTTGGATGAGGTTGGCCGCCTGCTGCCGGTACGAGAGCTCCTTGTCGGCCTCCACGCCGCAGCGCCGCGAGGGCGTGTTCTCCAGCTGCTCGCGGCTGAAGAACCAGCGCGACGCGGCCGAGGAACCACCGCCGCCCCTCGCCGCGGACCCGGCGGAGCCCGCGCCCGCCGCCGCCATGACACCTCCTCCTCCTCCTCCGGCGCCGCCTCCCGCCGCCTCCATCGCGGCTCTCGCGAGAGCTCCCGGGCCCGCGCGCGCCCTCCGCCAGAGTCTCGCGGCGGGGCGGCCGCGCGCCGGGCGGGGTCACGTGACCTGCAGAGCATGAGGGGGGCGGCCATGGCGGCCGCGGGGTGAGGATCGTGGGGGTCTGGAACCGTGGGGTCATGGCGCTGGCGAGCCTGGAAGGGACCTTCACAGCACCGCCACTGTAACCCCTATGAACCACCGAACCCCATCGCCCAGTGCCAGGATTGAACACCTTGCGCACCTCCAGGGATGCTGGCTCCACCACCTCCCTGGAAGATCTATCCCATTGCTGACCACCATATAACTGCGTACTATTTCATACGATAGTTCAATATCTAACCTTGGTCTGGTTACCTCTATGCTTAATAAAGTGAAAAAAAGATAAAAAGTGTTAAAAGTAAGGATTCCCTTTTTACCATAAGCAAATCACAGAATAGCCTACTTGGAGGAGAATGTGGAAAGGGAGGAAGGAAGAAAAGATTTAGAATGCAGAAATAGTTCCTAGAAAGTTCTGTCTGCTGGCAATATCAGCATGGAGACACTTGTGAAATGCCCAAGGAAATTACGGCCCTTGTGTTACTGCAGGTGAGCAGCTCCAGGATATCAGTGATGTCCTCGCTGGGCACTCCGTATTGAGCTATGGATTTTCAGCAGTGGTTTGAGTTTATGGATTCAGGGTTCAAAGGGTGCTGTTTAAAGTTCTGATCAGTGTGGATGAAAATGAGAGTTACGAGTGTTACACTCATGTTCAGTACATGCCACTACCAGTCTGCAGTGCTTTTGATCACCTGAAGTTACATCACAATGAGTTCTTTTATAGCTTTGGTGCCAGTTTTATACAAGAGTTGTAATCTTAGAGCTAGACCCAACAGAATACTGGTGAAATATACTGATGTATAATGCAGCACAGACACGAATTACTTGCCTGATCTTCCCAAATGTGCATCATCTTTAAGATCCTTCATGTGCAGAGGAAATTTAACCTCAAAGACTTCTCATGTAATTAGCTGATCTTCGACTTCATATTTTTGTGTCTGTAACAATCAAAGTACAATGCTTTACCTCATTGTTTAAATCACTATGTAAAGCTTATGGAGTTTGGGTGTTCAACTTAGGTTCTTTATTCCTGCAGTAATTGGTGGAGGAGTATTAAGAATGTTCTCATCTGACTGCAATTAGAATTTTACATTAGCTTTGTTAATGAAATGAAAAGATGGAGGGAAGATTATATCTGTATATCTATATATATATGCCTGTCTTAAAAATCTTAACATATCAAGAATAGGTAGAATATCATTAAATAATGACAGTGCATAATGAATATGATTTATGCAGGGTATGCACATTAATTAACTCCCATGCAGGGTATTGCAATCACCCATTTAGTCACTGGTTAAGGTAATTAAATACTGTTCTTGCTATTGGAGAGGTTCCAGACCTTGATCCCCAAAGATGTGACATTGCATTTTCACTAACTTAACTGGCTTCATTCATTAAAAAATTGAAGAATTAATCAAATTAAAATGTATTGGAGGAATCACAATGTATTTTCCTCTTAAATCCATTTCAACATCTGTGAGAATCATGTATACTGAAGGGAAATATGAGAATGAGATTGCCTTTTGACTTTGAAATTTATTTAAAACAATCTGGTTGAAAAATCATACATGCTGAAAACTCAATGCTTGTATGTGGATATTTACATAAAAACAGCAGAAGTCTTGTGAACATTGTGAACCTAGGACAATAAATATTGTTAAAGCTGTTTATTGGCTCTTGTTTTCCTCTTACATAAAAACTTGATATTCTAAACCTCTGAGCTGCTGACTACTTTTTTTTTTATTTTTTTTTTTTTTTGTTGTCCAACAGAGGCTGGGATGAGCAGAAACTGCTGATGGTCAATATCCTTCAGTTCTGTCTGTGACAGCTATGGCCAGAGCTAAAAACAACTTTATTTTATTTAAAAATACTAACAATAATACTAATAATACATGTAGCCAGCCAATGTTCCCATGAGAACAAAGACTGTAAGTGCTAATCCACATTTTTCTGACTGGTATGAAATTTCTCTCAGGAGGAGGATGCCTGTGCACTCACTGGATAATAATGAAAACCTGTTTCCATCAATAGTCTATAAAGCAAACCTTCTTTCCATTCCTATGGACTCAAGCTAGGGAGAGCATTAGCACTTCCACATTTAAAGTATCCAGCCTTACTTTCAGGAAGCATTTTGTAAGGAATAGAACATTAACCCATACTGTTGCCAAACACTTTATATATTTGCCAGTATTTATTGTGACAGTGACAGTGACACACCAAGTATTACCCACACAAATACATTATTTCTGCACCTACAACCATATTGTTCAGTTGTTTCTGATTAATAAGATCCCAGTGGTGTAGGTGGCAGCTAAAATGTAAAGTCCCCACACAGACCTTTTCCATCCTGTCACAACACTGACAAAGCACGAGTGCACCTGCAGTGCTGAGCTGAGTGTGGTGTGCTGCATTTTCCACTAGTGGATAAAAGCAAATGTTGCATTTTATTTGGCATCAACATTGTTTAAATTCTGTTTTTATATTCTTTTAAGTTCCGTTTGTTGGTTGTAACAAAGACAGAAATGTAGTGGGTACATCATTTTCTCAGCTCTTTCATTCCTGAGAATCAAGTCTTAATAACATGGCATTGATTATATTTCAGAGATTCTTATTGCAACTGCAAAAGATGAAATCTCCTCTTTATTGTGAAAGCAGGGATTCCAGAATTGTTTGAAAACAGCCTAAATCCTCAGGGAATATCTGTGCATACTCATTTCCAGTACCCTAGCTTTTGTTTTGGAAATAACAGGAGACTGTCAGATAATTGTAAATTTTATTTTTTATGTGTACAATTGCATATGCCAATAGAAATATAAGGATTTTATTTCTGAAGTTTAGCTGCTTTGATACTTCATAATTATTCAAATTGTTTTCTGCTAAGACCCAAAAATTCCAGAGCATTTCCAGCCTTGAGTTTATCCTGTAAAAACAAAACAGATAGGTATGTTTGTGGTTAGCTTGTATTTAACTCTAATGCTTTTACTTGTGCTTTAAAAAGAGCTGCTGCAAAGACACTGAAGGGCCTCTTCCAGTCTTTGCAGAAATCCGTGTACTACACTGATTTTTCAGTGTTTTATCTCATGTCTCAAACAGACTTAAAAGGGAAAGAAAACCCCTCAAATGTAAAAATCATACCTTCATTTTATGGTCAAAATCATCCATTGAATCAATCAATTTTCCAGGTTCCAGTTCCCCAAGTGGAAAAGGGTAATCTGTCCCCAAAATAACTTTGTCCTGGAAATAAAAAAAAAATTGTACATTTTGTAGTAACATTAAACAATAGAGTTACTGTAATACTAATATTAACATGATACAGTATTACAGTAACATTAATATTATATTTTAAACGAGTAAATTTTAATTTTTTCAGATTTTTAATTTAGTTTCAATTAACATTAAACAATAAGGCACATGCTTTCTGGAATGTATAATGAAGTACAAGAAATTAGATGTATATCTTGAACTGATAATTACCAAAGTGAATATGAAGAGTGTAACTTCCACTAGCAAAAGAACAAAGCTTAAAAACGACTCAAGAGATTTTTTGGATTAATTTTATTTGGGGAAAAAAATGCAGGTTTTTTATTAATAATTTTTGTGGTGTCTAACTGAATTTATGGTATTTTAATTCTGATAAGCAGAAAGTTGAAAATGCAAATCCCAGGCCTGTGCATGAGTGTCTATTGCTTGGGTGAATAAAACGCAGTTAGAACTGGTTATAATGTTTGAGCTCTGTAACCAGAGTTCAATACTGAAATAGGGTGAAGAAAACACCATTCAGTTACTTTTTGAAATGGTTTGTTTTTCTTACCTGTCAAATGCTTTTTTTTAACAAAAATTTTTCTAGAACACATTTCCTTCTCAGACTGGTTTTCTGTACTGTGGTGCTGGTTTGAAAGGTAACAGCCCCTGCAAGTGGTCTGCATAAACTGCAATAGTTAGTCTTGGTTAAGTGTTGCTGTAATTAAATGACCAATAAAGGATACACAGAATTCTTCCTTCTGAGTTTTGACTTACTCGTTCCATGCTCTGCACTGGTGTGTGAAGTACAAAATGTGTATGAGACTTTTGGGTACATTTCTTTAAGACTCTCAGGAAGTTCTCCACCAAACTCAGAAAAGATGCCTGGATTTGCAGTCCTGAATTTGAAATTTTTGGCTAAAAGTACCCGCACAAATTAAAAATTATCAATGGGTGAGAAGAATGTGTAATAAGAAATACAAAACAATAAAAACTGTCTTCTCTGTGCTACTTTAAAAGAGGTAAAAATGGCAATAGGGTACTACTGAAAACATACAGTATAAAATGACTACAAATACTTAAATTTAAAAAAAAAAATTAACTGGTATTCAACTTCAGATAACAAAACCTAAATCTCATTTACAAAATTTCATATATTTCTGGAAGTCTGCAGCTTTTTTAAAATGTCGCTGTCTTTGGCTGGGACTGGTTAACTGTGAGTTTGAAACATGGACCTGAAAATGTGGGTGACATGACATGATTTGTTTCTGAAAGTAAGTGTGAGAAGAAAATTCAATAAAAATCTGTTTGCAACATCCCTGTTATCAGAGAGGAAAAGAAACGAGCAGATCCTCAATAGGACCACATTGTTCCTGGCTCATTTTCTCTCTGGAATGGTATTTCCCCATTTTATCAGCCTTGGAGAGTGCATACTGCCAACTCTCTTGATTTCATCAAAAGTCTATTTTCCTTTATGCTTCATCTCCTGAAGACAGGAGTATTTGAAAAACTTGAGTTTTCATTAAAAATTTATGTTTTTAAATGTCTTGTGGATTTGAAGTTGAAATGATGAATTTTGGACACCTGTTTTAATGTTTGAACTCCGTTACCAGAGTTCAATACTGAAATAGGGTGAAGAAAACATCATTCAGTTATTTTCTGAAATGGTTTGTTTTTCTTACCGCATTGTCAAATGCTTTTTAAAATTTTTTTTAATCTCCACTAGGTGTCACCCAAAAGTCTCTGAAAGAGCCCACACAAACCTTTACCCAAAATCTAAACAGAAGAGACACATTCTATTGTTCTTTCCCATGTTCTGTGTTCTAATTTATTATAGAAGAATTAACATAAGATTAACATAGAAAAATTTATACCCTCTGTCTAATAAATCCAGTTCTGAGTCTGGGCTAAGCAAAATAGATTGGGATGTGTGCACTTTGAAGCAGCTAAATATATTCTTTTATTTATAATAAATATTCAATTAAATACCAAGATGCTTTATTCAGATAAGAAAAACAAATGTCATGTATTTTATGATAAAAAAAACCCAACTAAAAACATACCAGGTTTATATGAGAAAGTGGATTTCTAAGTAAAAGAGAAGAAAACAGAATTTGTCCATCTGTTTGCTAGGGAAAGTCAGGTAAGACAGGAAGATTTGTATGTTCTTATTTATATCTCCTATATACTAAAACAGAAAGAAATCCCACATCCTTACTGGAATAATATATTTCTTTTCATCACTACATAGATACATTTTTTCCCTTTATTTGAAAGTATTTCACAGCTAATCGTGGGATCTATTCATTAGTAGTGAAGTTAAGAGCTGTAAATCAGTAAGAAAAAATTGGAAGCAGCATTCTTGCTGTGCTCCCAGTGATCTTAGGCTGTTCATTTGTACCCTTTGAGCTTCAGTTTTGTATCTATAAAATGGGGATTGCAATACCTGTCTTTAGCAAAAAGGCTTCAGAGGTGTGCTGTAAAGCCTCTGCAGATGAATAATGCTCCTAGCATAAGGGAAGTACTGTTATATTATTCCAAACCATATCAATAAAGTCAATTTTCCCTAGAAGACTTGGAGGTCGCTTCCTTAATTAGCACATCTCTCCTATTAGAGAGGTACATGGGGCTAATGATTAACCTCAGTGGATGCTGCTACTCAGCACAACTTTTTTTCACAGTAATAAGGACCCAAATCTGAAAATGAATCTTAAAAAGCTTTAAGCATCCTCTTACATAAGGAAAAATTGTATTTGCCTTGAATTTTGCCTTCTTTCCTACTACCATGATACACCTGAAAAAAAGTCCAGAATGCCACAGTCAGTTCAGAGAATTCTTTGCCTTTGGATGATGGCTCTGGAGGAATCACCATGGGGAAGTTTTTGCAGAGATGCTCTGAATCATTTAATCCCATGTCAACCCAGTTCTTCACTTCTTATAGGCAGCAATGTTGGGAATTTGGTGTTTATTTGCGTTCACCTCATGCTACCTCATCACTGGGGGAGTGCAGGACTGCAGTGATTCTGCACTCTTACAGAATTATTTCTCACAAATTTGTATTTCTGCTTCCATCCCCAATTAACCTACACCCCAAAATAAGAAGGGAGGAGGTGAAATGGACACGACTCACCACAGCTGTCAGTGGATTTTAACGTTGATCAGCTCAAGGCCAGCATGCCACACGCTGGTGCCAGGCAGTGGCTGCTCCCCAGGGACCCACAGCCATGTCCAAGCACATCTTCCCTCACACTGATGCCCTTCCTGCACAGCTCTGAGCTGTTCTCTGGAGAGCTGGCCTATTTCAAACCTCCAGCTCACAAAGTTACACTGTCAGCCTCAAGACTCCATCACATTGTTTTTAGCCCAGCATTTATTAATCTTATATGTGTTACTCTGCCAACACATTACTGCACTGAAAGCACTGAGATATTTGGGTTTTCTTTAAGGATTTGACTCATGGAAGGGTGTTATGTGAGAATATCAACTTTCCTTAGAAAAAAGAGGGAACTTTTTAATCTTCATGGTTATACAGTAAAGTTTGAAATCGTGATGTGAATGTTTTTGCTTTCAAGGACAAGATGCCTTAGGCTATTGAAAGTTTTCCTGAGTGTAAAAACATTTATGTTTTTGGTATCTGACTCATGACTTTTCAGTACTGGGATTGCACCGGATGTCACATTGTTTGAGCTCAAAATACTCAGAAGAGAATTAAAGAAGACACCAACATCCTGTGTACTATGCTGGCCAAATTTATTGTGTTAAGACTCTTAATTTTAAAAGTCTGTTTACAAAATAAATAAGACACCAGAGAGTCTAATGTGGAGTGACTTTTAGATTATCAAATTACAGTCCATAATCTCTCTCTTTCCTAAGAAAACTAAATTCTAGTTGCAAAGACTAATCACAATTAAGGACCACAGTCTATGTATAGCTTCTTAGGGTGAAAAGTAGAGAAACTAAAGTGTGGTGCAATGACAACAGCTTTCCCACAACAGCAATAGTTTAGAGCAGCCTTGAGATGGAAAGCTGATTCTAAAGCAGAGGTATCCTGAGACTTTGTGTGCTACACAAGCTCAGACAAAAAATAACTTCAATTCTTCAGCAATGGATTCAGCATCCTGTTGTACTTTCCCTCCTGCTTTGCTCTTGACATCTACAGTTCAGCTTAACAGATTCAGATGACAAAAAAAATATGTGGTCTCAGCCAGGCTGAGTCACACAGCTGTTAATTTACCAAGGCCTTTCTAACAATGCCAAAACAGTCTCCCAACATTTTAAAATGGGTAAAAAGAAAAAAGCAAGTGACCTTTTCTCCTTGCACTGGCAATTTAAATTCAAGAGGTAGACTCATCCTTGAGTACTAGGACTGCATGTGGAACAAAAATATACTTAGAATGAACATGGTCTGGATTTGGGGAGATTTCTCAGACGAGGAGGTAACAGAGGCATGTCTTGAACTGTTACTCCATAAACCTTTCAGTGTTTTTCAAAATGGACATGGACATCACCACACAGAATAAAATCTGAAAATCTATTGTTAAAAAACACCTTAAAGCCATTTGCCTACTACTCTAAGGTACAGTTACATACAAAAGAGAATGCATATCAAAAACTACTGGGCTGTGGACCATGATCTATTTGCTATTTAGAGGTTGGTAACAGAAATGAAAAGAAATCACTATTGTGCAGGAGCCCTAGTATTTTATTAGTAACCCATCTGGTGTCTAAAACTAATCCCTGGCACTGAGATGGCAAATGCCACTGATGTTATCAGAACTTTCCAGTGCTAACAGCTTACTACCAGATCTTTTTAAAGTAAATTGACCTGGGTTTTACCTTACTCGTTTCTAATAGGAGTAGGATCTATGGCACATTTTATGGGGCTCCTTCCATAAATCTATTTTTGGTTCAGGGTGGGTTTAACAAAAAGGATATTGTCTCTACTCCTTAGAGCTGCAGTGTTACTGTATTGTACGAGCATATACACTTCACAAAAGCTTCCATACTATTGTTTCAAGCTGTAGTTGTGCTGTCACATGGTTGAATTTCTCATGAATCTTCAAATGCAAAGTTTTCCTGAAAGGTACAAGTCCTGCAGGGGACCTGCAGGCAGAGGTCCAGTCACAAAGCTACAGACTTCCTGTTCAGCATGAACTGAAAACCCACAGATTTTCAAGTGTGATACCTGAGCTCAGAGTACCACAATAAAGAAAGCAATAGTGCTGCATTGCTATTTTTGTGTGGCCTAGGCAAGTCACTTCTGTACCAGTTCTAGAGCAGATTTATTGCAGTAACCTGTTCAGAGTATTAGAGAGGAAATTGGAGAATCAACAGATTCTTTTTTGTAGAAAAAACCCAATCAGCTGAGTGATGTTTGTGAACTTTGGTCATACAGGAGGCCCTGATGACAGCAACAGCCCCATACCATGTGAGCCTAGACACTGATGTACAGGAAACAGGACTGCAGCTGTTGAGACAAGAAAATCCTTGTCAGAGCCTGCATTTCTGATTTGACATCTGGGAGGAATCTGCCTCTGGCTGCAGAGTGAGGTGCAGAGATCAGGGCACAAAGACAGGTATCTTGTTAATTCGCAGTGGTCCATTGGAAGCTGGCATGAAGGATGCCATCTTCAATCCCTTCCTGAGCATTTACTAAATGAGAAGGGATTATTTTAATGTTTCAGGATTTTCTGCCCCATGCTGTACCTCCTTTAAATGGTTTGCTAAACTACAAATATTTCTTTACAAACAACTAAAATACTTCTGCAACCCAAAATGTTTAACTGTCTCTCTGAGATACTCACAAAAGCTTTCCTTATTACTGATTTTTTTTTCTGTCTATAACTTCCCAAGTGGAAATACAATTTGATTTCTTCAAACACGTACTTGAATTTGAAAATTAAACTGTTTGAAAACCAGGCTCCAAATTGAAGCAGTCTTTGCTTGAAGTCCCATGCTGAACAAGCTTAGAGAAGGATGGAACTAAGGGTGACAGTGCACAATTTCCTGGATTAAACCCACCATTTCAATACATCTGTATGGCAATAGCATTATCAACATCCAGAAGCCCATCAATTAATTTCACTGTGTGGCATTGTCTTCTTCCTGCTTTCTTCTTCTCTTCTCCTTTTGATTTTTCCTGGAAAATTAACTGAGGAATGACTCACCCACTTCTGGAAGCACTAAAACTCACCTCTCCTACTACACTTGTTAGCAGCCTTAGGGCCCCACGGTCGTGGACAAGAGAGTCTGTGTAAAAGGAGCCAAGGTATTTTCTTGGATCCACATTATTATCCATGGCACACAAATCAGGGCGCACGTTGAATCCATGGGAGATTCGACCCACTGTGTATGGAAAAGCTCCACCTGCAAGAAGAATTTTTAATAATTTTTGATAAGCTGAAAATATGTAAGAGGGAAAAAAAGCCACCATATCACCAAAGATCCATAAATTTTCCTGTCAGCTCATTAGAAAGAAAGTGCTCTGCACCAGTGGGTTTTTATTCCTTTACCTTCATTAGCTTCTTTTTCTATTTTTCTCACTTCTTCACTGCTATGATGCCCAAATTCCTCCTGCTGCTTTCTCATCCCTTTCCTTAAACCACCTGCTGCCTCCCCTTCCTTTTTGTTTCCCTGAAAGGCTGTTGTACCAGTTAAAGGCTGTTGTATCAGTTCACACTCTGCAGGCTAGAGAGTGTTCATAAAAGCAGCTGATCTGTCAGACTGTCTTCTTTGGGGTGACAGTGCTCAGCTGGTGGCAGGCTTCATGTGGTGACCCCATTAGCTGAGATACCAGAAAATACAACTGTACCATGCTCAGCCAAAGAACAGGAGTTTCACATGGTACACTACTCACCTCCATGTGCAAAGCAAACTTTCAGCTTAGGGAATTTTTCAAAAATTCCTCCCATAATCATGGAGCAAATTGCCATGGTTGTTTCTGTTGGCATGCCTAAGAAGAAAAACATCTTAATTGTATAAGAGCTTTATGTTTTAAACTTCTTATTTGATTTTCAAATGTTATTTTAATTTTCTTCCATTAGCCTTGAGCTAACTGAATAGTTGCAGGGTAGCTGCCAAAGGCCATGCATTATTTCTACTGGAGGGACACAGAGTAGGACCCTAATTAAAGGAAATGAAGACACAGGCCTGGAAGTGAAGATCTTCTGAATTCCATGTCCAGTTTTTACTCCACACCACTAGAACAGATGATAGACAGGTTGGGTATGTCTTGAAATACCCAGTACAGGCCTGATTCCCATTATCCTTGCTCAAGGATAAGTCTGGAGTATGCCAGGATGTCTTCTCACCTCTGCTTGTGGGTTTCTTTTGTATGGAAAGTGGAGCAGATGCATTGATGGATATTCCAACACACATTTGGGGTTTAGTTGTGACATGATGCCAGATCCTACAGTTTAGAACTAACCTGTCTCTCTTTTTGCTCCTGGCTGAGTTGGCTGCTCAGAGTTAGGAACAGAACAGGAATTTATAGCAGGCCTCAGCTTCTGATCACACCCAATATATTTAGAATATCATGCCATTTTTAAACACCCAACTTCAGACATCCAGCTTGAAATTAGGAATGGAGTTCCTCTATGGGGAAAACAACACCTATCCAGCTCAAAGGGTTATGTTTCATTAATATTTTACCATATGCTCAGATACAAAGCCTTATTAGGCTTAGTAGGGAAATATTCTATTTACACTTTGTTAAGTAAATGCAATAACTTTATTTTCTTCTTAAATCTATGTTGTTGAGCCTGCTCTGATTAAGAGTAACTGATATTGTTGTAAGCTAATGCACTGGTGATTGGGAAAGCAAGATTTTCCAGGCAGAATGTGTATTATATGTATGTTGTGCATGTTTTTCAGAACTGGTGGCAGTGCAAAACTATGCAAAACAAACCAACACAAAACAAAATACATGAGGGTAAGATCAGATCTAAACATTTCTAGGTAGCTGAAAAACCCTGCTCCTGTTGTTCATTGTTATGATTTACCTATCAAACGGGATAAAAATGGAGACTAGATAATATCCTACACCTACTGAGAGCTTTCAAAGTACATGTTGTTTCAGCTATAGTTGATGTAAAGTCAGATTCATTTCGTCTCTGATCAACCTGTTTCTAAGAAATAACCTAAGAAATTCTAGGAAGTAATATTTTGTCTTGCTTACTCATTCGTTTACTCCTGTTATTTTTGAGGAGCTCATTTCTGAGATTATTCACTTCTTCCTTGTTATCTGCTCTTTGTATTTAGGGCAAAAGAGAATACTATATTCTGTTGCTAGTCTGAATGATTTTAATTCTAAGCATTTTAAAGAAAAACTAAACAAGCTTAGAAACAAATGTCTGCTGAGTTTACACAACAGACTTAATCAAAATACTAGATTTAAAAAAAAAAGAAAGTTTGACAAAAAAGCAATGTAATTTTCTCTGTACCTGTACTTTACTTGGCAACAATCTCCTGGGCATAATCCAGTTCATAAATGTAGGTTAAGCAAAGTAAATATACACTTACCTATTAGCCAGGGAAACCAATATTTGGACATCCTCCCATCTATCTGCATGTCCCAGGGATGCACAAAGAGACAGCAATTTAATTTCTCAGCAGCCTGCAGCAAAAGGAAAAAGCCTAAATCTTGACTAATCATAGCAAAATGCATCTTGGATCTTAGTCATGCTTTTCAATGACCTGCAAATCTGTACTAAGCAGTAGTACTAGTAATGAAAATAGGAGAATACAAGTAAGAACTACAAGCAATAGTTGGCTTTATTTATTCTTCTGGGCCATATTCTGAAGCCCTCACGCAGTTTCACAGCTCTTCCTGTGACTACAGGACTGGAAGCATAGGTGATAACATCTCTTTAGTGAACCAAGTGCTTCTCAGAATAATGCAGTACAAAAGAGCTTTTCCAGCTATGTTTTTCAGCCATGCTGTAGCATAAAACTCAGTTCAAGCAAATGTTGTTTAGGTTTCATTACACATATGAGAATGAATTCCCATAATGTTTTGTAGAATCATTTGAGGGTGGTTTTGCAGAGTTGTTCCAGCTGCATTCAGAAATTTTTATTGAGTTGCACTACATTTGTCCCCTTTGGCCTTCTGTCTGGCTTAAAACAATATAAAAATATAGTTCAAAATCTGGCTGTATTCTGATCAATAATCCATCTCTACGCAAGTATGGTAATTTTTCCAAAACTACTGACATCTTTGGAAAGGAAAACAGAAGACTAGTGTTGGATGCTGACTCTGACTGTGTAATTTAACTGTGTGCTTAAATTTAAATACATAGTCATCAGAGTCATTCATATGCTTAACCAGGATTTAACAGCTTCGTTTTGTCAGATGTATTTCTGGACATGCTCTTGTTGCCAAGGAGATTATCACACATTCGAAAAATTTGGGTTTATTTACCCATACATGCATAAATAAAAGCTGCAACTTTTGGATCGTGGAGAATAATTGCCATCTACGTTTGTAAACTAAAAATAGCAGTTCAATAACTGGCCTGGTAGCTTGGCAAAGTTCATTATCCAATATGGCTTAATTTCATAATCTGTCTTATCCAGAGATGTTTCTAAAAATGAAAGGGGTTACTTCCTACATGTGTGAAACATAAGCTGAAGGATGTACAGTATAAGAGAGAGATCCCAGAACTCTCTGGGATAGAGTAGTAGCAGAGGATCTCAGTAGCAGAGAGACATGGAGTTACTGGAGAGTTCCAAGATGATGAAGGGATTGAGCATCTCTCCTGTGAGGAAATGTTGAGACAACTGGGACTGTTTGGCCCCTAGAAGAGAATGTTCAGTGGAGATCAGGAAACATCAGGTTGCCCAGAGAGACTGTGGTTTCTATCCTTGGAGATATTTAAAAGCCATGGGCATGGTCCTGGGATCTGGCTGAAGGTGGCTTTGCAGAGGCCCCCCCAACCTCAGCCATGCTGTGATTCCATAAATGTGGGCATCTCCAAGCAGATGTTGGTATCTGACTGTATAGGGCTATGAAAACAAGTAGTCCAGGGGCTGCATCAACAGAATTTTTGAATAAATTGAGCATCCTGCAAAATAACCTCTGCGAATCAGTTCCAAGCTGACAGCTCTAATAACTTGAGAAACAGATTCAGAATGGACACTGATTAAATCCCTAATATAGACAAATGACCACCCTCATCTGCACCTCAGGCTATTTAAGAAACACTATCTATTAATTTATTTGATAATAATTTCATTTAGTTTGGAAATTTTAGTCCTGTTTACATAGTTCTGTGTGGTACTTTGGTGCTATAGGTATCTCTGATAATCTCAGGGAGTTTCATCAATTATTTAAATAGGATTGGATACAGTAACTTGAACTCAAATGCAAGCAGTGCAGAAATGCTCAATTTGATACTGCACTTATCCTCACAGATTAAGAAGGCAGATATACAGTGAGAACTAGTATAATAAAACAAAATTTGCTATTCGTTATTACAAAATATGTTTCAGAATATGCTGTATTATTGCCATTATATACTATAAAGAATTATCATTTACAATTAAAGCTGAGTCTCTCTGATCACTTAGCAGATTAGAAGGTTCAAATAATGACTGAATGTCCTCCAAGATAATTTTACACAGATTTCCATATCATAGTATTCCCCCAAAGAAAGAAAGCAACAGCTACTCACGGCATAAATATCGTACAGCTCTGGGGCATTCAGGTCCCAGTCATTGACATGAGATCCAATCTGCACTCCAGGAAACCCAAGTTCATTCACACAGCGATGCATTTCCTTCACAGCCAGCTCTGGAGCTTGCAGAGGTAACGTGCCCAGCCCGACAAACCTCTTGGGGTACTTTTTGACCGTAGCAGCTAAGTCATTATTTAATATCTGGGCGAGATCTAAAGTGTCCTGAGGTTTGGCCTGGTAAGATATGAAGCAGAACAGTACATTTAAATATAGTTCTCAAATGTTATCACCTTTGGAAGTTACTGGATAAATGTCATTGCAAACAACTGATAGGGTTTGAACCCAAATTTGCTTTACAGTTCTGGAAACCAGTAGGGCTAAATTCTACCTCGCTTTAAAACCTCTGGGTGCAGTTCTGCTTTTTCTCTTGAATATTTGATCAACTGCTGTTGCCTTTGCTGCTCAGGATGAATGTGATAAAGCCCAGGTTGCTGATGCATGTAAGTACCTGGTCTTTTGTGTAAAGCAGTCCCCTGGTTTTGTTTATCCCAATGCAAAAACCTCAGTATATAAATTTATACATAGCAATGAATATTTACTCTCCTATTACTGGAGCTGAAGAAATAAAAATTAGAAATGTGAGATGCTGGAGCATGCGAATTCTACAGAGAAAGTTAAGTAAACTTCTCTAACATTTAGAAGGAGATAACATCCATAATTCTAATAAGGAAATGCAATATCCATGCAATCAATCTGTTTTCTTTTCCCTCAATACATATTTAATGGAAAATATTCCCTTAGATACCAGAATAAAATTTTGAAGAGATGTTACTAACAAGAAATTCTGAATATCAATGATATTTCTTATATGTGGGCTTAACACAATGGTTCCTAATGCACAAATCCATTTACATATAAATATCTTGACCTGTACACATTGCTAAATAGTGACATTCAGAATGTATTTAGAGCTGTGATTTTTCTCCTCAGCCTGTCTTTATTTCTTTGAAGCATTCAAGATCACCACGTGGGGAACATAGGAACTTAAATGTGCTCCTTTATTTTAAGATTCAAAGAATTCTAGGTTAATGAGTCCCATGCCACATTGAAAAGAAAGTGGGACAAGGCCACAAATACATCTTTTTTTTTCCCTGAGAAAATGGTGACTGATGTCTACCTTTCATATTATGTGTACATATATGTCTGCCTGCTAACCATGGATTCATGTTGGATATATTTTTTCTCTCTGTTTCCAGCTGTCCCCCATAAGATCCCCAGAAGAAATTCAGTTGTTTCATCTTTTCTCACGGTGTGTGCTCCTGTGTGGAGCTTTGCCAGGACATCCTGCAGACATCTTCTCATGCCTGAATTCCTTTTTTGCCTTTTCATTTTCACAGCAGAGCAATTCTAGTGACAACTTCAATTTGTAGGAAGGTGCTTTTGTATTTTAAAAATGCTACTACATATGAATTCCAAAATATGTTAGTTGGAACCTACCCAGTAGCTGAACATTACAGGGACTGTGGACAGGACTTGGACGGTGACTCCTGAGTAAGAAAAAGCAAATATTAATGCTTCCTTTTTTGTTGTCTGTTTTTGATAAAATGTTACAAATAAGAAAGTACTTTGGTTTGAGAAGGAGAATGTAAAAGCTTTAATGGTAAGAAAGACTGATTTAACAGTGGCATAGAGAATTTTTTTTTTTTAAATTAAGAATCATGGCAATAGACCTTATAGTGTATCAGTTTATTAGGATTTGGATATTTTTGCTAAGTAGAAAGAAAAAATATTACCATATTCATACAAGGTAATTTGTAAAATTAGGTTTTTGGATTTTAGAAATATTTAGTATGCACATATACAAAAATTAAAATAGCAATTTAGTATTACTCTCACATAAATGAAACTGACATTAAACCAACAGAATATAGTAACTCAAGTTTACTTTGGGGTTAATTTGTCATATATATTAAATAAATAAATGAATTAGCCCAAAGATAAATAACATTATCTTAACAATGGTTGTTAAACAATGGTTTCCTAAGTGTTCCCAAAACTATATTGTGTTAGGTTTCATCCATCTTGTATCTGGACTACTAAGGCTGTAAATATAAAAAAATCTGCCTGTTTTCAGAAATAACTTTGATGTTAAAAATAAAAATAATTAAGTCCATGTTGTTTTATTTCTGTTCAAACACAAATCTATATCATAACATTGTGTGTGACAGGTTACAGGAGTGAAAACAAGAAATCTGGCAGACAAACAAAATAAACAATAGACACTAATTAGGAACGCACAAAATAGTTACAAGCAAAACTGTTTTCTTATTTGTCTGTTTGTTTGTTTTTTAGGTCTATCTGTAATATTTTTGCACATATCTTGTCATGCTTAAAAGATTTTAACTTGGTTGTTAGTAGTAAAACTACTAGGACAAAAGATGGCAGAAAAAAACTCCAGGAGAACTCAAAGACAATGACTTGCCAAAACATTTGAATGATTAAAATTATTTGTCCTCCTCCTCAGAAGTTTAAGTAGGAAACAAGAGGAGAATCTGACTCAGATTGCTGCAAGATCTGATTAATATTGTGTACAGCAGCAGTGGTTTAAGGGTAAGGATTCGGTCTGCAAAATTACATAAATACTGAATTATCCAAGTTGGATCCTCCACCAATATGGACACTTCATTAGTCTGTTGAGAACATTCTCCATGTTTTCCACAATAACCATTGTATCTGCTTTCAATCCATTTTTATACTTCTGATAAAATTTAACATCAACCTTAAAGGTACATTTCTAAGCTGATTGTTGCTAGATATTAGCTTTAGGAAGAAAATCAGCACAGAAAAGCCTCTACTTCTTTACACTCTTCAGAGGGTTTTAAAAAGAAGAAAATAACAAGGAAAGGCAGTTAGGATGAACTGATATGTTTTCTCAAACAAAATTGTGATGATTTGTATCACAGAACTGTGATGTTAATTGCTTTTACAGTTCATTTTATTGAGTTACATGGATAGCTTGTTTTATTGAGTGGATCAAGACAGATGTACATCAATTAGACCTAGGACATATGATTAGGAGAACTAATTGAGTCTCTTTGGTCCACTGGAGACCATTTCTTATTACTGGCAAGATTTCTTGGACACTCCACAAACAAAGCCTTTTAGCAGCCAAGCTCTAAGTTAACTCCCTGAGTTAAAGATACCTTTCAGTGACTGATTCTAGTTTTGTTCAGCTGAGAGACTCCTGGCATCTTTGTCCCAAAATTATGCCATGTTTGGAGGTTAAATTTTTTAGTATAATCTATCTCAGCCTGTATAAGAGAAAACAGTCTTTGAACTAAGTAGCTACAGCTTTCTAAACTGAAAAGGAATAAATGTGGTCCATAGTCTTTAGCTGAGCAGTAAGGATGAAAGAACGAAAAACACCAAGGCCCTTTTATTCCCCCCCACATAATTAATTGGCTGATGCCTGTATGTCTGGAGTGCTGTAATAAAAAGGGACATTTTTAGGGCACAATTCACCAGATGGTGCTGTAACATACAGGTTTAGATTTTTTTTTTTAACCAAGCGAGCACTGTTTAGTTCATGAAGAAATATTGTGATGCTGCTTTCATGATACATTTTCTTTTCTGGAGAGCTGCTGCAAAAATTTGAAAAAACCATCCTCCTGTGTTTTCCCTTTGTCTATAACAAATATATGGGGCTGAACTGTTTTGTAGAAACTTGCCATTAGTGCTGAGGGAAATATCTGAAAGATGCCCAAAGGCTATTTATGATCCACTCTGTAGTTGAGTGATTTGGTAATCCCCAAAATCCCTGAGCTAACTCAGAGAAACATTACAGTCTAGTCAAGGCATGATTCTATGATTCTGTGACAAGGCAGCATATTTCAGAGTTTACAAAGGCTTTCTGGCATTCTCATTAAATGTCTAATGGCTGGAGTTTCAAATACTGCTTTTCCAGGTGAAAATGAAGTAGCTGAAAATTATCTAAATTATATTTACATAAATTGCCCCCTACCTGATGAGTTCCTAAGTCAGCCTATATTATGTGTTGCACTAAACCTCCCTAAGAAGAAAAACCCAGAGTATGTCCTAACACAGAATCACAGAATAATTTAGGTTGGAAGAGACCCCTAAGATGATTGATTCCAACCATTAATTCAGTGGTGGCCAAGCCCATCACTGAATCATGTCCCCAAGAATCTCATCTAAACATCCTTTAAATCCCTGCAGGGATGGGGACCCCACCAGGGCTGTTCTAGGGCTTGACAACACTTTTAGTGAAGTAATTTTTCCTATTATCCAATCAAAACATTCCCTGGTGCAATTTCAGGCCATTTCTTCTTATTTATTACTCCTTATCTTGGAGAAGAGACCAACTCCCCACTGGCTACAGCCTCTTTCATGTATTTGTCAAGGATGATAAGACCTGAGAGAAGGAAACAGTAATCATAAAGGTGCTACTTGTACAATATCTGCTCTTTTAAGCAATTCAGATGTCTGTTCCTTGTGCAAAGTTGAAGATATTCAAGTTGTGTCTACTGAGAAAGTGATGTAGGAACTATTCAAGCCGCAGTTCTAAGAAAAAGTAATCTTTAGTAACATAATATTTCTCTTACAGGAGTATTTTGGAATTACAGTGTTAATAAGAACTAGCAAAAATAATTGACCAGCCTAGAAATTCCTTCCCTTATCCTCACTCTCCCATCTTACCAACCTTATTTAGTGGCTTGCATGTAACATGATGGAAAATAAATTTGCAAATTTGGCATCTGGTTAAGTTTCTAAATGAGGAAAACTCCCTTTTCTGACAAAGTAATTGTGCCAGTTCTCTAGGCTCAGAGTCCACGAGCAGAAACACAGAACGAAGCTGCAACATGGCTCAAAAGAAAAAAGGTATTAGAAAAGGAAAAAAGCATACAAGAAATCCTATGTGCTAAAAGAATATTTTTAATATTTGGAACAAAAATGGAAGGGCTTCCTCCTCCTTTATGTGAATCACATTTTAACTGGAATGTATGGTGCCATTTCAAGTCCAAGGTCTGTCATCCTTACTTTTGTCAATGAGTTCCTTAGTGCCTTAAATCCCACCAGAACTAATAAATTCTAGTGGGGAATAAATTGCTGCTGAGAATGAGGAAAGTTATGGGCACAGGTTCCTTCTGGGTATAAAGCATATCAGTTTCCAATTACTTTCAACAGATTTAAACCAAGGAATTATTATCCTAAACCTTTTTTTTGATATTGTTGTTGAACACTTTCAGATGGACTGTCAGAGAAGTAGTTATTCTAAGTGAAGCACAATGATTTGAATTCCTTCATGGAGGTACCTGACTGGTCCATCTCTTTAATCCGTACTTCTGGATCCCAGCAGTTCTCTTGAATAACTCTGAAAACCTTTCCATCCTTCATCATCTTTGCCTGTCCCTGTGAAATGACATTTTCATATATTATAAATGTGACAAAGTAGTACCTGCTAATTTATAGTCTCTTGAGTATATTGTGCTCCTTACAGAAATTCAGTGGCAAAATTTTGATTTTTTTTTTCTATTCAGTAGATATTTTTAAACAAAGACTATTTTTAAAGGAGCCATGAATAAAACAGTCATTTATAGTTCAGATTTAATTCTTCAGAATAATAAAAAAAATCCCCTTCCTTTTGCAATGTACATCACTCTATATTTATTTGGAAAAGATAACAGGTACCTTATTCCAAATTTATCCTCAAACCAAATTTTGACCTCAAAACAATGCTCTAATTAAATTTGAGCTAAATTTTCCCTTTGGGTATGTATGTGTTCTTTTAAAGTCAATAGCATCACAGTGATTCCAGTAACTACAGAAATAATTGTGCAACACAGTTAATTTCAGTCCAGTGATTTCTTATCACCAGTGAAACTGAGACATAAGGAGCCATATTTTGTTGTCTTCAGATTTCATTTTCTTCTTGAGAAGAAAAAAAATATTGAAGAATTTGGGAAAAAACATCTCAAACAAAACTTTAACACAGTATAAACCCATGACCTGAATTAGTGTAAAACCTTTTTTCATATGCCACCAATTTCCAAACTTAGGAAGTTCAAAATGTTATCACAGTCATGAAATTTAGTATTGTTCATTTACCAGCGTGGACACTTCTAAAATTTCATATTTGTTTGATGTGTGAATTGTTCAAAGAGGGGACAGTGTCATCACATTAAGCAAATTGCCTGGTACAATTAGGGGTACCCACCAGCTGCTGCAGACACAACAGAATTTCTGTGGGCACAAATGGATAAGATACAATTCACCAACACCTGCAAGCCCTGAGTATTTCTTGGTTGTTTTAAGCTACTGTAGGGGTAAATGGAAAGTCAGAAGATCCCCTGATGCTGTGCACGTGGGGTGGGTAAGCACGTCATGCAGCAGATGCACTGGGCACAGAACACACTCCATCTGCAGGTGAAAACTGAAACCCACACAAGAAAACACAGCAACTATTCCTTCACCTTCTCAGTGAACAGGAGCTGACGGCAAGGCAATCTTCAGGCCCTTCGAGAAAGGGATTTCTCTCTCTCTCTCCAAAGGCCACTTTTTTCCTCACAAAATTGGTCTTATTTAGGATCCTGTCAATTTTTCTAAAGGAAAGAACCTGTTAAATCAGAATATTTACTACTAGTGCACTCAACCAGGAGGGGTGCTGTCCCCTTCTTCTGAGAACTCAAACTGTTCTTAACCTTGAATTTGTTATTAACTTCATATATCATTCACAAATATACTGTCCTAATGAATATTTTAAAGCCCTCCTCCACAAATCTAAGTATGCTGCCTTGGCAACCTGTCAAGTTTCTTGTTAGCTGTATCACAGGTTGTGAAAATTACTTGAAATATTACAACTACACAGTCCTGATCCCCTGGTGAAATACTTCAGTTTCTTGTAAAACTGATTTTCCAACCTTATGGAGAGGTTCACTGTAGCCATGCACTCAAATACATTAAGAAAAGTTTAGTGCATTGATGCAAGTTATCCAATAAACAAAAAAATATTTGGGGTGTGAGAAAAAGTCGGAGTAGAACTGAGCACTTCATCACATATGAATAGATTATATGGACTTTACTGTTCCATTCTATTCTGTAATTCTCTACTCTATCCCATCCTAGAAATTATCTAATATTTAACATTTTAATTAATGTCTGTGGAAATTAAGAGGGAGACATTTGAAAATTAAATCCTGCAGGCTGATTTGGTTCAGCAAACCACATTTAAAATTCTCCCATCACTAAACTACTCAGTCACATCCAAAATTGCACTTTTAAAATATGCACATAATTATTTTCTTCCAGTTTGACCCTGGTGCTTCTTCAGAGAATTATATGAGAAGCCTTTGTTGTTTTTTGGTTTTTTTTAATCTTAGGAGTTAACATCCCCAGCTCCACATGTCTGAACAGGATTTTATTTTGCCATGCACTTTTTGTCGTGCAGAATTTCCAGATGGAAGTAGGCCAGATAGAATTCTTACATGCAGAGCATGTAAGGCCATTATTGACTTGCCACAGAGCTCCTCTGGAAACTATTTTTAGCCCAGAATTTTAGCATCAGACCTGTAGCAAAATCAACAGAAATGTGTCCAGTCCTTGTCTCCTTCCTGCAGCTGCCATGTATCCCAAAAGCTTTAGTTCCACAGGTGGCTTGTTTTTGTTTATTAAATCAGTTCCTTTTGAATTTGCTTCTCATACAGGTGACTGCATTTAACTCAACCCAAATCTATATGTAATTTGCTTTAGCCTGACCTATTTTATTGAAGAGACTTACTCAGAGCTATCCATTCCAAGTGTTAAAATGAGATGATAAAGAAGAATGGATGCTGGTCCATACAAGAGAGTGTGAGTTTCATCTTTCAGGCAAAAGGTTCTGCTGAGGTGTATTAGGACTTGGCCTGATACTACTTCATAGGAAATAGATCTCTAGAGAAATCTGTACCAAAGACAGGGCCAATCTTATTGCCACTTTGCTCCTTAATAGATCTACTCTGAGTTTGTCTTCCTGATGACAACACAAGATCAGCTCTGAGCACCAAACAGCCCAAACCTTGCAGTGATGATCCAGCTGTACCCATCCACCATATCCATATCTCTGCAGAGGAAAGAAGAGAAAGCCAGTGCTAGTTAGCTCTCTGCAGTAGTAATAATGATAATAATAATAATAATAATAATTGCAGTTCTTACAAAAATACCTCATTCAGGAGAAACACACATGCTCAGCTTAGAGCCAGAGTAGCTTCACTGACTTCAGCAGAAGTGCTGAAGTGGAGCTGGACTGGTGTCAGTAGAGCTACATTTTAGTTTCCAGTTCAACAACATTTTTAAACAATTGCTTTAAAAATGCTTAAAGTTGCTTACTACACTGAGGTTATAAGTGAAATAATTTTCATACAGAAAATATTAAATTAAGCATCTGGCAGTGTGAAAATTGAGCTGACAACTTTCCAATCTGTGATCAGTTAATCATTAGCACAAAGATGCATTGATTCCACTTTTCAGCTTCCATGATTCAGCAGCAGGAGTGAAGGTCAGCCTCTTGTCTATTAATATTTAAACAGGGAACAGAAGCTAGAAAGGAGAAGCTTAGATGCTCATTGATTCTTCCAAAGAGATTCAGATTTGTTCATGCAAAAAACGCAAAACCTACATAAGGTGCTGATTTCCTTTTACTTTCATAAATTATCAATTAGAATGGAATGAACTCTTGAAATCTCTGAGTGAAAACAATGCTCAGAATTCCCATTTCTCCAAAAAAGAAGCATTTAAAAGGAAACTAAGAGCAGACATTTGTTTCACTGAAGTGGAAATGATTTGGACACAGTCCTGAATTTCCTGTGATACCACATTAGTACTTAATGCCACTGTGAGCTTTCCTAACGTGGGTGTGAAGAGCTAAACCTCCTGACCTCAGCCAGAGATGCAGTCACTGAGGCTGTGTGCTATGTGTAACTATGCTAATATGGAAATTTATTACAATTTATACATTTATAGGTTTATTCACATATAAAAATACTGAAATTTTGAGAAAGTTTGAGTTACAACTAATAAAAACTTTAAATTAGATCCATGCTAATTGCAGTTGTAAGCTGAACCTGAAATGGATACTGAAGGAGCCTATAGGCAACAGAGAAACTCACTAGTCTGGTTTTGAACTTATATTGAACTTATTTTATTCTTTCTTCCACTCAGCTATTAGTTGTGGGTATTGACAGTCCATATCTGCTTTCTCTGTGATTTTCTATACTTGTGATCTTTCCTAGGCTACTAAATCAGTATCTTGACAATAGAATTTTCTAGTTTGAAGGTCCAGTATTTACAAAGCTGGAAACAAGAAAGAGAAGTTTAGCACTAATTAAATCTGTGCATGTTCAGATGCCTTATTGGTTTTCCTTGCATGAAATGGAGAGATGTTAATGGCTTGAATTTCCAGAGGACTCCAGGGAATTCTCAGAGTTGTTTTCTACTCTGAGTCCATTAATAAACCTTGAATTGCTCAGAACAGAGGAAAAAAAACTTATCAGGTGGAAATTAAATTTTAAAAATTTGGTATTTGCCTCTTTATCTCTGTTTAAAGAAATGCAGTGCTAGCCCACAGTGTTTAACATTAGTGAATTTAGTTTTGATGTAACTCTCTAAACATCAAGGAATTCTTGGGGTCATTTTATCTCAGTGAATTTGTTGCCCTTTTAAAGTACTTACAGACAAAATATTTAGTTTAAAAAAAAAACATATAACATCAGAATGAAGGAATTCTATAAGCTTTTTTATGAAGTTATGCACAAAGACAACAAAATCTAAAAGTAAAAAATAAACTGTCTTTGCAGTTGGGATATTTAAACTCCTATCCACTTAAGACAGACATAATTATTCTAAAAGTATCTGTATCCTCACCTACATTATCCAGTGTATGTGGTTTTCAACAGGAGCTGTTATTATTATAAATAGGAGGTTCAAATAGATATTTATAAAAATCTTTCTAACTCAACTAGGAAATAAACATTCTTTTCCAGGAGGTTTTGTGCATAATAATGTTATTTTTCACAATTAATGAAGAAATAATGCTATGTATGTTTTTAATGCCAGGTTTTCTTATGACGTTTTTTCCTAATATGCTGTTTACATTTCCCAGCCACTCTCTCTCTAATATTGACTGAAACTGGACTGCTTAAAATCACAGAAATGCAGAGCTAATAGATATGGTACCCTTTCAGATTGATTGCATTAAATCCTAAATGACATTTTTCATTCTAAAATACATTTCACAGGATCATGAAAAATATTGTGGACAAAAATAAATTTATGTTTAAATTAATGACAACAACAACAATAATGATAAGTTAACAGAAATTCACTTATAGCTTCAGTATTCTGACAACTGAGATTTTCTATTTTAAATACAATAGTGCTTCTTTCCAGTAACTGAAAAATAACAGATATTAGTAAAATTATCATCATCAATTAACTGTTCTTAGGGTGACCCCACTCCCATTGAAGTTAATGATTTCATGCCTGTGGGTATAATGATGTGAATGAATTTGTCTTAGATAACATTAATTTTGTCTAATATTTGATTATTTATATTATTTAAAACAGAAGTGAATACCATTGAGGAATGGAACAGAACAGCTCTATTTTTATCAAGAAAGTGGAATTTATATTATCATCCAAAAATTTTGTGTCTCAAAAAACTCAAGGAAAACTTTAGGAATTGCTTCAGGATAAATAAAAAGTGGGGAAGAGAGCCCAGTTTTACATCCCCTCTGACTGGACCCTTGCTTTTCAAAGTAGTGCAATGCAAATATTTTACAAAAAAAAAAAGAATCCCAAATTAGACAAAAACCTAGAGGTATTTACCACTGAACCCTTCACTCATTTTTCTTTCAAAAACCACATTGGTAGAAATGGTTGCTGATAACATAAGGCACTGAATATCTAAACTCTTATTACCTTCTTTAGGTCAGGCCATTCCTTAGGTAGAATGTGGCTATGAATATCAATTTTCATTTTTGAAGAGGAGAAATACTCCTTCAGTGCTAATGTTTTCTGTGTCAGTGCTGCTATCCCTCCTGTCTCTGGGCCACAGGTTATTCACTTTGGCTGCTGTCCAGATCCACCTGCTGTCCTATCAGGAGAACCAGGTACAGTGGCCAACCAGGGAGCCTAATTCCGGAGGAGTGGCTCTCCAAAAGTACAACTTCGAGCAGAAAGTCCCTGTTAATGCATAAACTGCAGCTGACTGAGGGCAAAGGGAAAATACTTGTTTATATTGGCACTATGAAGGGATTTATTTTACACAGAATCTAAAATGTCAAAAATAATTCAATAAAATTGAGTTAGAATAAATGTATTAAGCATGCTGACTTGAATTTCCTACTTTCTCCTTCTTAGGTTGTGAAATAATTTGTAGAGGGCATATAATATACCCTTGGCAGAGTCACACATCCTCATCTATTCTCATTTTTTCTCTTGCAGTTTCTTTGAAGTTATATTAAACCCCCTCCAAAATATTGAATTTTAGCCAAGTCTATGCTTTACATTTTATATTCCCCCTCCTCATCATTGGCTCACTCAGGATATTTACACAAGCTACTGCATAATGGTGCTTAACAGCCTCTCAAGATGCCTCAATTATACAGTAATACATAGATGTATTCAAATATAACAGCTTCTGCATCCTAAGTTAAGCTTAACTGGAGCTATTTCAGATTTCTTGTGAAACTACATCTCATCTTTTGCCCTTTACTCAATTTAGAATTACACTTTGCTTAAGATACCCTTGCTCTTTATTTGTGCTGTATTTTTGTCTGTAATTTATTCCCCCTGTAGTTTTATTTCAGTATATGTTACTCACGCAACGTCCTCTTGTGAGTGTTTGTTAACCATTCCCTGATTAGTTTTGTTTAGTGAAAAATGCTGATTTTTTTTCCCAAACCCAAATGCTGTTGTGAATCTTGCAACTTGAAATCTAGCATCTTGAAAAATAAGTGGCCCATTCTGTTCCATCCTTTTCCTGACTCCCCTATTTTATTTGGGCTTGAAAAAAAACAACCCAGACTTATATTTCCCTACTTGTTCACTCATTAAGCAAGTCTGCTTGGGATTTGGTCAGATAACTTTCTCAGGAGTTATTTTTCATGCCAACTTCTTGTGACAGGGTAGTTTGGTTGATCTCATACTTCTCTACAGCAAGAGGTCACTGAAGACTGAGTGTTCCAAAGAAATAGGAAGCAGCAGTTTTGGGAAAGTATTCCCTAAATAAAGCAAGACAGCCAACGATTTACTTTAACAGATCAAAACCCTGGGATTGAAAATGGCAATTATTTCCCTCTCAAAACCAAAATCAATCTCTTCATGACCAGACTGTCAGGTTCAGCAGTAAATTTGCTCTCTGGCTCCCAGATGTGACAGCCATGCTGTGTGATGTGGCACTGCAGTGTCAGCCTGTTGACAGCACTGTTTCTGCATGGACTGCAGCTGACAGAAGAAAGAGGGATTGATTCAGCTCTGGGAGATCTGCATCATGAGTGCACAGATGGGAGGCAAACTAAGTGAGTCCTCTAATGAAGAGATGTATAGAAAACAATTCCTTAAGCATAGAAAGCAGAGTGAAGTGAGGGAGAGGGGCAGGGAGATTTGTGCACCTGAGTAGTCCAAGACACCAATAGTCTTCAGTCACCCAAGCTGCAGGATTCCATGCAGAGCTCAGCTGCATTTCTTTAACACTGAGCTTAATTTTCCTCAGCTCTAAAAAAAGCCGTAGTTGTTAGTTACAGCTCCCAAGACACAGCTTAGCTTGCAAACACTGTAGTACTCCCACACTGCATTTCATTTGACAAAACATATCATTTGGAAACCACACCAGATGAAGGCAAAATGTGTATCCATGTCACTTGATCAAAGGGCAGTGAGACATCTATCTACATCCAACATGATCCATTGGGTCAGCAGCAGAAAGACCTTCACTGGCTAGGAACAAAAAGCTCTTCAGATACACAGGCACCCAATGTACTCTAAACTGGAAAACATGACTAACAGCTCCTTCAAGGACAATCTAGCTATAGACTATTCAGCCAAGGCTGCTTTCAGATACACACACAAACCTAGCAGATATATAGGGTTTTATTTCACTGTAGGGACAAATACTAAAGTGAAAATGGTGTTAATTGTAGGGCATTAAGTGCTCTTTTCCAAAGCTACTTAGCTGCTTTTCTGAAACAAGTGCAGAATCTGAGATTTGGAATCTTCAGGACTGAAATTCAGTGTTGTGTTCTGGCCTTTGCTTATCAGGGTTAAAAGTGTTTCCTCGTATCAGTGGGAAAACCCTGACATCTTCAAAAAAGGCTGCATCAACAAACTCTTGTAAGCTCTGCAGAAAGCTCTGCTTTCCATGCTGCAAGAAATGCTTCCACATCCATGCTTCCAAGGCAGCCCATTTTTAATTAGGCTGAACAAAGACACAAAGAGGCAAATTCAGGATGCTGATCTTAGAAAGGACTAAAGTATTCGTGCCAGTTTTTTATACCTTTCATTTTGCGTGTTCCTCTCTGGCACATGTTCTTGGAAGTGCACATTTGATTGTGCAAATGGGCTGTTTTACACATGTGCACAGCTACAGAAAAACAAGTGGAAAACTCTTTGTGCTTAGTAGCTAAGATGAAGTACTTAAAGAATACGTTCTTTTCCAAATGAAATAAATGTTGAGCAGCACACTTATATTGGTTGCTTAGCAACAGGTTATCCTTTGGTTGTGCTGGGGACTGCACGGGTCCTTTGAGACTGCCATTGCAGACCTGCTTGGAAATGTCAGATTTGGAAAGGATGCAAAAGTCAGTAATTCTATTTTTTTTCCTATGGTATCAAATAATTAAACCTCTCCTATTAAATTAGCGTGATCACAGAACTTAAACCTCTTCTGGGACTCTAAAGAACACTGACTTCAGTGGGAGTGGTGTGGTCTGAGTTCTGCAGGGAATAACAGCAATGGTTGTGGTTTCCCTTCTAATGAGGAATAGCATTAAGCAGTTCCCATGCAGCACTTCCCATGTGCAGCTCCTAAGTGCTATTTTTCACAGGAAAAATAGCAGAGCTATACCAGGAGGACATATCCAGCTACAGCTACACCAGTGAAGTCCTTAACCAAGATGTCTCCCAGAGAGGGTGGTATTATAATTCCCTGTTCTCCAACCAATAAACCACACTCCAGTGTGACTGCCTGAGCTCCGGGTGGCTCACACAGCCAGCTGGACTGCAGTGCCAGCGTTTCCTTTATACTAATTTGCAGAATGCAACTGAAAAGGCACACACATCTCCAATCCACTGCCAGCTAAACCAGCTCAAGGTGGCAGCAGTGCAGGTGTACTCATCACTAAATGCTGAAGAGCAGTAGATTTTTCACTTTGTTATTAAAAAGCCGTTTGCAGAAACAAACAACTATTAACTCTGCATGGTGAAGCTTCACAGTTGCACAAGGTCAGGGTGATGCTCCCCAGGTGGGCTCTCTATCAGACCTGCCAAAGTCTTTTTGTGTCACTAAAATTTGTAGTGTAAAGGTGTCCAAGGCTGCTGATGCCTTTGGCAGCCCTGCACTGCTCTGTGACCACCATCCTATCAGAGTTCTGATGAATCACGTAGTGGTGAAAGCAAACAATGTCCTCTGCCAAATTCGTGACCATTACCGTGTTCTCTGCTGCCTAAGTGAAGCCATTAAAAAATCCTTATTTATAGAAAATATTACATTGATGAAATTCAACTGCCATTCTAAAAGAATAAAAGAAAATTATACAGCTAACTTTCAAATAGCATAATTATTTTCCTAATACACTACAACTGCAATTCTGCAATTTACACCTACCATGCATTTATCTTGCATAAAAATCTTCTACTTCTAAACACTTCTAAAAGTGTTAATTAAATAGATATTTTCTAAAATGCCAGTATGAGAAAAATAGAACTTTATTTTTCTCCCCCATGTGTAGACTCAAGCAAAAAACAAAAAAATACTCTATTTAAGCATGTACCAGGCCAAGGGTCACTCCTGTGCAGTGGGAGCAACCAGACGGATACCAGCAGCATAAATGTGGGCCAGAAAGAACAGATGGAATGAAGCTTACAGATACCAAAAAGTCATAATTTTGAAGTTAATACCTCATGGTAACATCTGAAATAGTTTCAATTATTTAGAAGGCTGATGCCTAAAACAAATTAATAGTAACTGCTGCCATATGTTGTCTCAACAACTTTTTTTCATGGGTGCTAGATAGCCAAATCCTCACTTTTCCCTCTTTGCAGAGGCCTCTCTGGGCCACTCCGGGCACATCTGAATTTTGGGGACAAGGACAATCTTCTCAGAGCTTTCACTGCTTCAGAGAGAAGTGAGTGCCAAAGCAAAGATGTCTCCAGCTCTGCAGATGTTTGTGGTGTAAATGTTTAGGGTTTTGTGCTGCAGCTGCATTTCTTCATCCATCTGGAGCAGGGAGCTTGGCAGAGAAACTCCTCCACAGAACATTTCTGGAGCTTGCTTTCACTTGTTGAGTCCAGCTACAAACAGGCAGGTACTGCCTTTTCTTTTTTTTTTGTTCTGACATTAGGAATTTAATAACACCCTCTGAGGATGAGCCACCTTCTTCACAATTACTAAAATAGATCCATGACTTCCTGGATGTGTTTAAATGTGCTTTACTAATATGCTTGATTTTTTTTTTTTTAATTGCTAAAAAAGATTAGGAAATTGGCACTTTCTTGGTCACAACTACAGCTAGGACTGTATTGCAGATACACTAAAACATCTGTGTTAATTTCTGAGTGTGAAGATCAGAAAAAAAGCTGTTCCTAAATAAGATCTATTTTCCCCTTCAGGATATTGCCAGTCATCTCCATCTAATGTTTCATGTAAATTTTTTAACAATTGAAAAAAATTGCAGGTGTTTTAGAAGAACTCTATGGTAATTAATACTTTCAGACCCAACAGAAAGACTCCTTAAGTCACCAGGAAACCTAGTTGTTACAGAAGACATCAATCAAATGGAGATTCAAAAAGTAATTTTGAGCCCCTGGAAAGACAGACCCATTTAAATGAGGAATCACAGGTAAACCTTGCCCGAAGTTCAGTAATTAAAAGCAAGATGTGCATTATCAATCAGAAATTTGTTAATAATGTTTGTGCAGCTCCCTGTGAATGCTGCAGGCTGCAGTTTGTGGAGCAGCAAACAGTGGCTGCAGAGGTCCCAGAGAGCTGTGATCTCCTGCTGATGCTGGGCTTGCCCGTGGGAGGTGACGCTCCCTCCTCGTGGCCGATGCTGCAGTGTCAGAGCAGCACTGGGGTGAGCTGCTGCTGAGCCCCATGGTGATTCATAATCTGTTTTACACATTCATGTCATGCATTGGCTGGTGAATGGGTGTTTTAAAATCCCTTTGTCTCTAGTAATTCAGCTTTTTTAGGAGCTGAAAGGAACCACATGCCTCCAAATATCCATTTTTCTAACATGCTTGCTTGTCTCTGCTGTATGTTATTGAACAACTGGGAGTATTAAAATCCCTTGAGGGCTTAGAGCACAATCATTAGGATCCCAATGCAGAATATGTGCTTCAAATACCAGGATTGGGATGTTGATTTTCACTAAGTGTTCACCATTGACTAAATAATAAAGGAAATTTCTGTCACTAACCCTCCCATATAAAAATGTTAATTAGCAATAAGATTTCACTACATTTGTGAAACTCTCAAGTTTTGGATTCTAGTAATGAAATACTAAATTAACCAATAATACAATTAACAATAATTAATGTCTACTTATTTATATTATTACTAACCATCTAAAAGCTACATTCAATCTCTTCATCTCAAGTGACAAGAGTAAACCAGTTGGTCTAATTCAGTGGATCTATACCCTAGTTCATATTTGCAGTTTGTAGGTACTTCAACAATTTGGTAGAAGGCAGCTCTCATGAGGTAGTTTTTTTATAGCAGTGTTACGAAAGGGTTGAATCCCATCACCCATCATAGACAAATACAAACCATAAACACTTCTATGTCCAGGAATCATACATTGCATTATCTGCAGCCCTGCACTGCACAGGACAATTAAAATTATAGTTTATTGAACCTCAGGGCACAGCATGAGTAAAATAAAGTTTTAAACAGAAAACATAAACAGTGCAACAGCCTGAGTGCATGGCAATCTTTTGGTAAGTTTCTCCAGGTGGCATTAATCTGTTCCCTTCACAAAAGCTAATTTAGAAACAAGCACAGGTTCTACTTTTCTATTATGTGTTCTAACAGCATGAAGATTTAAAAGACCTTTTTAATACTAAGCTAATATTTACTTGATTTCTTGTCCTTGTACACTTTTCCATTATTGTCCCAGGCTAACTGAACTGGTTCATCCAGCTCATATTCTACATCTCTCTTACAGTAAAATGTTGCAATATTGGATTATCCCTTTCCAGCCTGGAGCCTCTTACAGTCTACATAAAGAATAAAGAAAAAACACAGCTCAGAATACAAAATACAGGGAAATGTACCCTGGCTTTTTTGAAGGTGTTGGACTTCTGCTCCACCTCAGATGGTGCTTCACTGGTCAGGACCTTAGGTTCTAGAAGCCTCACTCTTGAGCATCACATAATTTTGTAGGGGGATTGCTAATAGTTCACCTGGATGGAGGAAACAGCAGCATCTCTATATTTAAACTTGAAGTGATAAATTATTCTGATTACCTATCCTGAATTAGCTACTAAATAATAAAAAAAAAAAAAGCTCATGTGGGGATCTTTATTTAAAAACAGTCTTCAGCACTGCAGCTTTACTTAGGACACTTCCTATCACTTCAGCTGAAGCCATGCAGCCAGAAAGGAAGCAATCTGCAGCATTAAAGTCACTCTGTAAATGTTAAATGCAGAAATGGTTGGACAAGTTTTATTCTAAAAAGCACACGGCACACATGATCAGATATTGTTGCCATGGCTGACTTCCTTTATTTGCTTTGAGTAAATCCATATTTGATGCATTAAGGATGGATTGGGTTGCTGCTAGGTAGAAGTAGGTCAAGTGATTTTTAAGCCACAGTTCTGAGCATAGACTAACAGCAAATACGATAGATCATTGCTTATTTTTAAAATCTTTAGCATGTGCAATTTTAGTCAACTTATACATTAACTTGCACTTAATGCATAATGGCATCTAGTGGGAAAATCAACAAGTCTAGATGCAACAAGTCTGGATATCTCATGCAATATCAATCTAATTAGTGTTGCCATCACTGGACAGTTTTAATACAGAAATAAGTTTAAAGCAAAAGAACTGCCACAAAAACAAATCTTCACAGATGATTATTAATGTCTCTTCCAACTCAAATTGTTCTATGACTCCATGAAAATTTAAATGTCTTCCAAATATGTTTTATTCTCAAAGTTAAGATAAGCAAAACAATCTCAATGAACTTCTATTTAAAATGATTATGGAATGTGAAACAGACCTCGGTAGCTTCTTGATTTTATTTCCTGATTAAATTTCATTTAGAGATTGAATTTTTGGTAAACACAATTATACAAACTTCAGGCTGATAAAGGAGACAATTCAAAGTTTACTGTTACATCAGCCAGAACAACCTGCAATTCCGGAGAGTTTCACAGTTAATGATCTTCATAAGTATGAGATCACTTTTCTAGATCCATAAATAAAAAAGGAAACAAAGTGACCAAAATTCAAAGTCATATAGGGTAAAGGCAGTATGCTTATCATAAAAAGATAAAGTAGAATAAGGGACTTAGATAGACTATCGGATAAGTAATGTACTCCATTGAGAGCCCATCTAAAATCAACCAGTAAAGCAACAATCCAAAAGTAAGTCATCAGTATTTTATCCTTCAGGAAAACATAGCACTTGTCCTTTATTGGTAAATTAACCTGCTCTTGGGCTGGAATTTTCACTTTCACTAAACCTCTAAACATTTTGTGGCAATCTGCTTTGATATTACTTTATTTATCATTTACAAGGTAAAACCTGACAGCAATATAACCACTGATGTTTATATTGGTTCAACCAAAGAATTCAACCAAAGAACTTTGGGCCTGAAGGATCTTGTGGAGATCATTTAGTCCAACTCTCTCCTCTGGGAATGATCATAAGCACCACTATCCCAGGTCAGCTCTGGTTATCTGTGGCTTTTGTGGTAGCTGAACTTAGAAATCCTCCAAGAGGCAAGATTCCACCACATCTCTTCAGGTGATGCACCAACATCAGAGTGAAGAACATTTTCCTAATGTCCCATCTGAACCTCTCATGACACAGTTTGTGATTGGCTCAGGCCATTAATTCTCATTCTCCCTCTTCAGTTTTGAAAAGGGAAGAAGAGCAAGCAATTCTACTGTAGCAGTAAAGGAGATTTTGCACAGCAGAATAATGGAGAAAAAGTTATGTTATGTGCAGGAACTGTGGCCCCCAAATTCTCAGCCTGCAAGTAAGGCTCAAATGAGGAAGCCAAGAAAGAGCTATCCAGAGCAAAGTTAGAGAAGTGAAAGTTAAGAAACACGAAGCAAAAAGCCAGATCTATCTTATAACTAAATAACAACTACACCCAAACACTAATAATCTCTTACAAATATTGTCTGGTGCAAGAAGTGTGCTCTGCTGCTCCAAGAGCAGAAACTGGGCTCCTTTTGTACATGAAATGGGCAGTGGGTCTGTACGAGTATTTTGGGGCTGTGACTGCCACAGTGAGGCCTTTATCTGCTTTACATGTCTGTGTTACAATATTGGCCACTTGTTAAAAGTCCAGCTAATTAAAAAACATCACCTTGCCTCCATTAGCTGATTTTCAGACTTTATAGGAAGAAACTTTTTTTCTTGTGACACACATAAAAAATCCTTTCTGACCCAAATATGGCTTGTAGTTGACTCAAGCTGAAAAGTCACTTTGTGATGCATTTCCTGCCAACAAATTATACATCAGTATCCTAAATGTGACAAAACCCAGACATGTGAAATGAAGACACTTTGGTATAAAGATAAGGCAAAGTCTGTGGACAGGCTTTTAATTTTAAAAAAATGTGAAGCAAGTAGGTACTTTTGGACATGCAAACCCTGAAGTCAGGAAGACTGCACACCTAGCTACACTTTCTGAGCATATTATCTGGAAATTAATTAAAGCAGTTGGTTTAATAAAACAAATTATTTTTATTTACAGATAGTCCCTCTGTTTGCCTAAATATATAATGACAATCAATTTGTATAGTCCAGTATCAGCCGTGTTAGTCAGTGGATAGAGAAAAAAGTAGTCAAACTATATAATTTCTGTCAGTAAAATACAACCTGTTAAAATACACATATTCTAATAGAAGAATGTGAAAATTAAATGAAATTTCTGTGGCTATTAAGGCATCCCTGCACCCCAATACCAAAACTATCAGTGGTCTTGATGACGGAGAGGGAGCTGTCTGCATTGCTCTGTGACTGCCTGTCCCTTGATAACTTTTAGGCATCATCAAAAGCTTTAGGCAGAATCTGAAAGAGGCAGAAATTGACTTTTATCATAGTCTGATTAAATTATATGACTGACATTGTCATCTTTCTTTTTGGTTACAGGACAATTTTATTGCAGCAGAAGTTCAAAATTTCACTGACATTTTGAGCTTCAAACTTCAATTGAATTTAAATTTCAATTTTATTGGTTGTTTAAAAAGGCATTTGCAGGTGAAGTGGATTTAACACTCTTCACTCTACAGAGGAAAGTTCTTCAATTTCCTAAAGATGTTCCTCTCCCTTGTAAAATTGGCAAATGCTAACAGCCATGCACAACTCCATCACAGCTAATATAACATAAATGTTTTAGTGGGGTTATTAACCAACTACCTTATCAATCTTCCATAAATCCAGATCTGACAGTGTTTGCTATGCATAGACCAATGTCAATATTCACATTGTTCTTCCCCATGCAAGACCAGAGATCCATTGCTTTTCCCAGCTGCACACAGAGAAGGGCCTGGCTTTTGGGTTCAAATTTTTGGAGTTGTATTCCACTAAAAATTTGCCCCCATTTCTTCTTACAAGAAGAATTACAATAATTATGTGATTCACTTTTTAGGAAGATGAGAAACAATCAATATATCATGAGAATAAAGAATGCAGAAATCTATTATAACTCCTCTGTGTGTGGTTGACAATATTTCTGTCTCTTTCAAAAAATTAGTATCTACAGAATAGAATTATTTTACCTACAGCATCTCCCTTCATTAAAATGAAATATTCAAACCCAAATTGTATGTCAGGACTCAGGAAACTAATTTTATTTCCTCCAGAAAAAAAAAAATCAGTAACAAAACCAAACAGGCAAAAAACATTAAGTGGGTAACAGATTCCTCTAGGTATTGGAAATTTGGTGTCCATCAAGACTTAGCAGAATTTGATTTAAGGTGTCAAACATCTGCTTGAGAAGGAGTAAAAAAGCCCCCAAAACTAGTACATGGAGAAATGTGTATGGTTTCCTGGCTATGAAGAACATGTTTTACAAAATACTCATTTTGGCAGTGGTGGTTATCAGGCTTTTCCCAAACATTCACTAGTTAGCCTTGCTAAATACTCAGGTGGGAACGTGCAGAACCCTAGCAACAATTCATTTGGCATCAGAAAAGGAAAATACTCTTCAATCAAATGCAGAAATATTGTCATCTCACAGAGTTTATCAAACAACTTAAAGCAAAAGTGAGCTGTGGAGTACTTACTCAGAGCAGAGAAGAAGCAATCTAAGTATTACTGCTACAGAGGAGTAGAAAGATAATTCCCTCACACAGGGTCTTTTGATAAAGATAAAAATACAGCAAGATAAAAAAGTTGTGTTGCTGATGACACAAGGAATAAAAAACCAAACCAAATCATGAATTAGAGCTTAAAATATGAGAAAAGATATGAGTTGGGCGCTATTCCCCATAAAAGCTATTGCCTGTCTTTTCTGACACAGGCAAATCCCATAAGGAAATGGGATTTCCCATTACCTTCAAAGTAGGGATTACCACTGTTAATTTTTTTTCTTTTTTTAAATGCACAGGGTAAAATTTATAGACTATAAATATTTCATATATGCATGAGGGGAATCTGAGTATGAAGTAAATGTGTATCTACCTTTTTATGCAGCCTTTTCAACAAAACCTGGGTCTGGCATGGTGGGAAAAGGGCTGGTAAACAGGTATATCAGGGGGAATGGACTTAGCAAGAGGAAAAGTGACTCAATCTATATATGATAAAAAAAATATTTTGTGATTTCTGTTATTCACTTATCTCACGTTTAATCAGATGAACTTAATGGAAAATTGCGTATAAATTTTTAAAATAAATGTGGAAAAACTTTAAGTTATGCAAATATGTTGGAATTGTCTGGTTGTTAAGATGCTTTAGGATGGGAATAATAATCAAGTAATTATAAGCAATTGGATAAGTTTATTACAAAATTATATTATTTTGCTTCCTAGGAATTCCCTAGCTTTCTTTTTTTCTTTTCTGTGATGCAAAAATGAAATATCAGCTTCTCAAAGTCACATCATCCACTAGGCTATAGTTAAAGTCTCATTGGAAATAAGATCTCACTACACAGTGTCGAAAGCAGAAAAAAAGTAAAAAATAGGAAGATTATGACTTAAGTAAAAGTTTGAATTTTCCCTTCCATTTCTCTTCAATACTTGTGAATAGTAACAATAAAATAAAACCACTGTCAAATAAGCCAGTTTTATTCAGTTACACAAAACCTGGAAATGAGATGTCACAGAGGTATAAAGAAGCAGCATTGTGTGGAATAGACACATTCAGTCTTGCTTAACTGAAAAATATTTCTCTGAACAAAATTGTCAGATTAGTTTTTATGGTTTCCCATATTTACACAGCAGTTTTATCTTGAGCTAAGAACAACTCTTAAAATAGTTGGGAAATGCTCACCGTAAAGAATCTTTTCCAAGATTTTCTGCTCATTTTCAGATTAAATATTTTGCAACCTGTTTTTATTCTTCCTTTGTTGCCACGATGGAATCTATCAATGCTGGTGGCCCATGCTGGCTGTGGCATTTTTTGCAAATATGATCCTGCAACAACATTGTATAGGGAAAGGGTAGGTGCTCATGTGAGGTGTCATCAATTACTTACCAAGGTCACTGCATGCTGTATTCTCTGGGAATCATATTATGGGCACTCTTCATAGCCTGAAGGAAAAGGTAATGAATTATCATACGCCTTTTTCCAAAATAGCATTCTGTTTACTTTTGACCCAAGTTAATATTCAGTTTAAAAATGCCAAGAAGAGAGACAAATTCAATTTAAACTCTATTTAACCCAGTGCAAGAGAAAAACACTAAACCACCGACATACTTTGGATAATAATTTAAACACACTCTGTAGTTTAAAAATTAATGTAGTGTTGTGTACCAACATCAACATTATTTTTGTTTTAAATTTAAAAAACAAGGTAATACTAGACTGAGAGGTATCCAGACCAGGTTAAAAGAACCTGGTGCTCTCATCCTGTTGGCCACTGAAAATGCTGTGGGGCTACAGGTGAGCTACAGAACAAGAGCAAGATCTGTCTGCCTCTGCCTGCATGCCACCAAATAAACAAACAAAGAGTTTAAAAACATCCTACAGCTGTAGCCTAACTTGTTTCTAGAGGAAAACTATTTGTTTGTAGGAGAAAAGAAAACTATGGCAGCCAATGTCTCACAGAATGGTTGAGGGACTATTAAAAGAAATGACTAGGTTTGTGAAAAAAATGTGAAATATAGAATCTAAAGGTTTTTATCACTAAAGAGACATAATTTATCAAGTCATTAGAGAAGGACATGTCTAAATGATCTCAAGTATCTTATCACCTCATCCACAGACAGACATGAATTGGGATCTGTACTGCAAAATTTCTGACCATTTAAGCACCATAAACACCTATCAAAGGTGTTGCCTTTTGGAAGATCAGGATAAATCAGCCTCAGACTTTGGTCCTAGAGGAGTGACACTGAAGATGAGCTATAGTGATGACCTTTATGGGACTTGGCTTGGGACTATGGATTGATGGCTACCTGTGCCTTTAGAACTGGATTGGTTCTTAGTTTTGTTTGAGATGTGTTCTCTGCAGAACTGCTCCTGCTATAGGGCCATGATCAATATTGATCAAGTAAAAAGTGAGCATTTTCTTTAGTCTTTCAGCCATGAAATGTCTGATAGACCAAATTAATAAACCGTCCTGGATGATATTTGCACTTCCTGATACTGCAACACAATGCCACTGACAAACACAGGATTTTGTTGCCAAAAATGGGAAGTTTTGTGTTTAGCATATGTGTGAAATGCAACCCAGCAAACAGAATGGTGTATGGCATTATCTTGCTCTTATGCCTTTAAGCATAATAAAAAATAATCACTAGGTCAGCTGAGCAGCTCTTTCCAAATCTGCAAGAGTGCTCTTAAATTAAGTGCTGCACTTAAGATGTTGGTCAATATGGACAAATTAATATCAATGAAACCAAGCAAAATTCTTTCTCAGGAGCCTTTGAGTGCATCACTGTGTTCTAATTCAAGTGAAAACATTCCAGTCAGTTGGGCAGAAATTCAAATCTGATTGATATTATTCATTTATAGGAAGGAAGGATTCCAGGAAGGAAGGAAGGATTCCAGGAAGGAAGGAAGAAAGGAAGGATTCCAGGAAGGAAGGATTCCAGGAAGGATTCCAGGAAGGAAGGAAGGAAGGAAGGAAGGAAGAACCACAACAAAAGCAGACCACTGACAATACAGGTAAGTAGGAAGAAGTTCCTTGTGTTGCTGTTTGCTGTGATGCATTTCCATCTCATCTGAAATCTCCTTTCTCTGGAAGTCAAAATATTATGGATATTACAGGCAGCTTCAGTTGGGAACAAAGTGTGTATTAATCTTGCAGCAGCTACAGAAGATAGGATGGTGTCAGTCTAGTTAGACGGAATTCAGACATGCCTTTTTTTTTTTTTTCAAATTGATTTTGGCTTTCCATTACTCCCATCCAACAAAGGGAGGTTTGAGGGGCCAAGAAATAAAATAATGTATTAATATGGCTATTAGAGTGAGGCTTCTTATCTTCATTCACTTTGCCTATAGGTTTCATACACAAGAACTCCAAAATGACTGGTAAACAGGATCCATGCCTTTAAAAATCTAGCTCTACATCTTTATCCAATGGAATATTCTTTGTATGAATGTCATGAGAAATAAGAGGCAATGCTGGAAAGCAGCTATGATATGACAGTCTTTCTGCTTCTTAGTAGGCAGTTTGAATAGACAATAGTGTGATCTGTAAGGCCCTTCATTGTGGATCTGCTTAATGTTTTGAATTTATATTTGATAAATGCAGTGTCTGACTCTTCTCATGCGAGGCTGTGTTTGAAAGCACTGAAGAGAGTCATTTAAAAGAAACTATAATACTCTTTGCAGGCCTCATATTCTTTGCTATAGCCTGAACACTATAGCAATTATACAATTAGAGGCAGCTCCAGTCCCTGCCAGACACAGTTTTATGTAAGAACAGCAATTGAGGGCAACTGAAAAAAGGAGAACTACATTAAAGTTTAAAACTTGTACTTTGGTGTTCTTAGTTCCTATTTTTCTCTCTAATTCATTTGTAAACCTACCCCTTTGACCTCCTTTTAAAGAAACGGAATTAGGAATCTCCAGGCACTTTTCTCTTGGTTTGATTTCTGGAAGTTGTAAGAGTACCAAAATAGCTTGGAGAGACAAAGAGAAAGGAGGTAGTGTTCAAGGAGAGTCACTGGTCAGTTTCTCATTTATGCAAGGAGTAAGAAAGTTCTTACTGGAATGAATTAGATATGGATTTATCTCCATAAAAGAGGAGGGATCCTGCAATAACTGCATTAGGGAGCACTGTATCTGTTGCAGCAATTTCAAGGGATCCTTCATGGTTTGTCCTGGCTGCACTCTGCTTGGGATGGTGTCCCATTCCTTGTCTCTGACCAGGTTACAAAACTGGTTCTACTCATTTAAGGATTCTCAGTTTACAGATACATTTTAAGTGAGACACATCACAATCTATTTTTATGGTAAGCAACAAAAGGTTAGCCTTTTCTTCTCTTCATTCACCTCTCATGTGCCTAATCCATCTGCTCTAGCATCTTGCAGGTTCAAAGTAACCAAAGATTAATAAAGTGCCCTTAAAGAAAAAATCAGGTTTTAAATGCAGTTTTCAACCCCTCCCAACTCAGCCCGAACCTCAAAATAACAGTTCCCTCAAAAGAACTCACTTGTGTTAACCTATGCACATGAGAACAAAACTCTTTTGACATTAACATCAAAGAGGGATGATGTAATTGACTATCCATTTCATGAGGAAAAAGCAAGTAATTTTGGCATTGCTTATATTCATATTAATGCTGATCCAACTAGAAGAGCAAGAGCTCTGAGATCACAAAGCAGGGTAGGATAGCTAGGGGTGAAAGTGAAATTTAGGTGAGAGGCAAGAGGGCTTCAAAAATATTTCATACAGTAGATATGGTTAACTATACACAAAGAAATAATAAGATTGGGTAAAAACACCAATCCCTCACGTTATGGCAGCCATCTCCATTTCACAAAATTGCCAAAATGCCAGTCAGTTTCTAAACTAGTATTTTATGTCACTTAACACTTACTTATATTTTAGTTACGCTTTTTCAAATAGTTAATGATTTAAAATTCAGATAAAAATATTTTGAAGATTAGTATACTGTTTTAAGAGGTGTTTTTTAAAATTAAGACATTTTGGTAATAATGTTGCACTGATCATTTTTAGACAGGTATTACTACAAAACTGTTTGTAAGGCTGACATCAGCAAGATTCTGACACTTCATAAAATCATGTCCCTATGTTGGCATAAATATTAATTTCCTGCTGGCCTTTCTATGATTCCCAAATTCACAGATTTCTCAAACGAGAAAGGCAACCTGGTCTTCCTACAACTTAAATAGGCATTGTTTCCTTATGTATCACCAAAGGACCAGGGCTGCAATGTTTAACTGTCTTTTGATATTCTCCTAGACAAATTTTTCAAGTCAAAACATGATGCAGCTTCAAAATATATCTTCATCCTAGTAAGCATGCAATTGGGATTCTATGGTTGCACAAAGAACGCTTTGTTTATTTGCACCTCTCAATCTAGTCATTAGGAACCAGCACAGAAGAAGCAAGCAGCCCTGAACAGATTTATCTGTAAAATTCTACATTTTAAAAATATATTTCCGCGCTCCTGAGATTTTAGTTTTTTTCCCCTGTGTTCTTCTGCAGCCCTAGGAAAGGCAGGTGAGCAATCTGAAGGGCAGCAAGTCCAACCCCATGCTTCAGCATGAGATTGCTGTATGTTCGAGGGCAGTTTTAAGGCAACTCCGAGTGTGACAGAACGTCAGTGCTGCGGGCTCTGAGAGGTGCCTGTGTGAGGCGATTCTGCTCTGATCCCGGAAAAGGGATGCAGAATGAGCAGATCCCCAGCCAAGGGGAGCTGTGTCTTTACCTGCGTGAGGGGAGGCGAGGCGGACGAGGCCTCGCTGCAGGGCCGAGCCCACGGGAGCGGCGGGAGGGCTTCGGCCTTGGACAGTCCCTGGACAGCTCTTCCTCCTGGGGCTCGGCTCCGNGGCCCGCCCGCGGGGGGGAGCGGGGCGGGGCGGGGAGGGGACGGGCCGCGCCGGGAGGCGGCACCGCGCTCCCACCTGCCCCTCTCCGCCGCGGGCAGTGATGAGGCGGCCGCGGGCAGCGGCTGGCACCGAGTACCCGGAGTTTGTTCGCTGCCCGTCCTCGTCTCCCTGATGCTCTGAGCCGGAGTCTCCTCCTCTCCCCGGGCTCGCACCCGGGCTGGATGCTCCGCTCTCTCCTCGCTTCTCTGCCACAGCCGCCGGCCGCTTCCCGCCGCCCCGCAAGAAATGGAGCCGTCCGCTGTCCCCCTGGACACCACTCCGGACCCCGCCATCGTGCAGCCCCCCGGGGCCAACCCGCCGGGGGGCCCCCGGGAGCAGCAGCAGCAACAGCAGCAGCAGCAGGAGCAGCTGCGGATCGGAGAGAGCGGGCAGTTCAGCGAGGGGCTGGAGGACAGAGGTGAGCGCCCGCCCGTCCGTCCGTCCGTCAGTCCCCCGCCTTCCTGAAAGGTGCTCTCCGCTGTGGCCAGCCCCATCACCTCCCCTGCATCCCGAGGCGCCTGACACCCACCCCGACGGCTCCTCCGATTTCCTCTCCGCAGCATCCTCTCGCTCGCTCCCCTGGACCCGTACCCTGCCCATGCCGCCGCCGCAGCCCTGTCGTCCCCTCCCCTCCAGCCCTGGCAGCCGCACTCCGGCTCTTGCCCCCCGAACTCCCGCTCCAGCCCCGCTTTCCCATCCCTCATCCCGCCGCTGGCAGCCGCTTAACATCCCCCCCGCGCCTCCCTCGAAGCTCTGCCCCGTTTTAGCTCCCGTGCGAGCACTCCGCGACAGCTTTGAAGTATTTTTATAAACTCTATTCGTGGCTGTTCCCACCTCGCCTGAGAACTTGCCTGCCTGGCGGCGGAGCGGCTGCCGGCGGCACATGGCTCCACAGGCAGGGCTCCGGCGAGGGGCGCGGGGCTCCCGGGGGAGCCGGACAGAGCCGGGGGTTCCCTCGGGAAAGCTGAGGTGCCCGAGCCGGCGGGGTGGCCGCAGCCACCCCCCGAGCAGGGCACAACGGGGCGTTCCTGGGGGTCCGCCCCAGCCAGGCTGGGCGTTGAAGTCGGGGCACTTGTCTCACGCCTTGTCTCCGTTCCCCCACCGAACTGTGCACTTCTACACAACTCGTTTTTTGTTATTTACTGAAATACCTGAGCAGGGACGGAAAGCTGCCCGATTCCAAACCGCGCTGCGCTTTAGTGCGGAGCACATCCATCCCGGACATCTGTTCAGGGCTCACTCACCTGCCGCCCACAAAGACAGCTGCCATTTTACCCTCCCTCCCCACTGCCCTGTCCGCCACAACGCCTCCTCTTCCACACTATTTGTCTCCATCTTTTAATTTCATCTCTTGGCTTCCCTTAGCCTCTCTGTTGCCTTTTCTTCCTTTTCCATTTTGCTTTCAGCATCCTTTTGTGTTCTCAGTCTTCATGCATAACCCCTTTGCATGCAACCCCCTCTATGTCCTGTTCTTTGCCCTGCTTCCCGAAGCCTGTCTCTGCTCACAAATCGTAGACACAAAGTAGAGGCGTGAGGGGAAAGAGCATTCACCACCCTCCTGTCAGGTTCCACTCCTGCTGGGGCTGGGGACGGCCCGTGTTCAAGGGGTACCCTCACTGTCACTGCCAGCGGCTGAGGACAGACACTGTGCTTGCTTAAGGGCACTCCGAGGCTTCAGCTCTCTTTTACATGAGTGCGGAATTTTGATTAAGGTTCGAACATAGAAGTTTGGTTACAGAAAATTTTAATTTGTGCCCAGTATGACAGAGCTAAAGGTGAAAGCCATGCCTTTTGGCATTAAGGGTAATTCCATAAAGATACCGTCTGTTGTACCTAACCTATCTCTTTCTATGAAGGAGATGAAGCTAAAGCTGCTGATTTAATTTTCTTCCTTGCCTCCATGCTCTTTCTAGGGCCCTTGCAGTACCTTTCTTTTAGTCTTTCCTGTAGTTCCTGATTCCATCTATTCCAGGATAATTCACAATCATTGTAGAGGGAAATCTGGTATGTTTTTTGCAGGTTGTCCCTATTGAAAATGTTAACAGTCTGTCCTTTTAGATTGTACTTTTTCCTACAATCCTGTCCAATGAATCATACCAGATCCAGTTATAGAGATGATGCTTCCATGTTTGCTAAAAATAAATACTAACCCTAAATTTTGGAACATGATATTTGCTCTTTATGAGCCAGATCCAAAAATCAGTGATAGTTTTGTGGATGGGATCCTTAAATTAACATCCTTAGGTGAACAGGTTTTTTTATTAGTCTTATGTCTTACACAATTTCTAACTTGACATTTTAAAATGATCCCTTAGCCAAATAGAAAAGTACTTCTGGTAAGTCAGCATATGGTAAAGAATATCCTAGAATCACTTCACAAATATGCCAAGCTTGTGTTCTGCAACTGTTGGGCAGGTTTTTTTCTCCTTCTGATTTTTTTATGGGAAGAAAATCTGTTAATATGTGAAGATGATGAAAGATAAATTAAAAATCCAGTGGATTTAACCAGTTCATCATCCTTTCTAAACCTTAAGAACATCCAGGTGTTAAATAAATTATTGGCAATAAGATTACTCAGTATGCTAATTTCAGGGCGGAGGAATTTCATTTGTAGATGCTAGCTTTTTATTTTTGTAGCAGTGCAGTTCATACTGAAAGATTAACTTTCATCCTCCTGTGGATGCTTAAAACTTGCTTTCTTATGGTCAGTGAAAAAATATGGATGTTTACCTTGCAAATTTTGTTCTTGTGTGTTAATTAATGAGCTGTTGTTGCTTCTAAATAATTTTCATTCTTTGGGCTTGGTATCATGTGAATGAGTTTGTATTTTTCTGTGCTGGCCTCAGGACACTCATAAGAATTAGATGATCTTTCTTGGGGGTGAAAATTTTAAATACAGAAAATGTATTTGAATTATTTCAAGCAGGAAGGGATCACATCGCTGACAGCCAGAACATGCCAGCCATTTTGAGAGGCAGAGAAACACATACACATACACAGCATAAGTGGTTGAGTTTTATACAGACCGCAGTCTCTGTCATACTGGACACATGCTTGACATGTGAATAGTAATCAGGAGTGCTGCACTAGCTCTGGGGCTTATTATTCATCCCTCTGCTTAATTAAGATATTGTTTGATTTGTTAGTATCAACTATGTATGTTGGACTTCCCAGGTGATAGTGAGCTGTAGCCATGAATTAAAAGATGTCTTAAAAGAAAGAAGCAGGTGAGGATATCGGTCATTTTCATCTTTGTTTATTTGAAGTTTGAAAGATTGAGAGCCATAATTGGCTGAGTAAACCTTTGCTTTACATTCCAAAAAGATTTGGGCCATAATTTAAAATCCTTGGTTTGGGGAGGGGACGGGAGGGGTGAATACACAAAATGTGAGAAGATGGGTTTTCTCTATGGTTATATTAGTAGAAATCCCTCCTATGTTACAAGATGTGTATTTAAATTACCTCATACCAGACAGCAATTAAACTGTACATCGTTATATATAGTAGCAGAAGATAGGCCAAACATTTGTGGGGGAAAAAATTCTTCACACAAATGAAAGCAGACATGTGAGAAATACCTGTGCAACACTGTCAGTAAAAGACTCAAAGCTTTTGGAGTTGTCATCTATCAGTTTTTGTGTATTAGAAAGACAAAGAATGCATGTAATAGGAAATATATATAATTTCAGTATAGGGGGTCCATGCAAGTTTGTGGATTCTTTTCCATTCATAAAAGGGGGAGTGTAGCACAAAGCATGATAATCTTTTAAATTTTCTAAAAATACCGTACAAACATGAAATTCTCAGAGTGGCTTTCTGAACTCCCATAGAGAAACTCTCTGTGCTTTATTGTAACTGAGGTGTAAAAAGCATAAAGAATGTTTCCAAGACAGCATGTATCCCACCAATTGTGCTAGGATTACGACCAGTAATTTCAACAGACTCCAAGTGGCAGAATAAAATCTGATGGCTGAAATCTGACCACCCCTGGATGCCTGCCCCTCTGCTGACATGTTGCTGCCCCCGAGGCAGAGATGTCTGATTCAGTTCTGAATTGATTCCAAAACCATTGCAGTTTTCAGCCAGTATATTACAGTCAGTTGAAATTAAAATCTGGAAAGGTTAATAAACTTGGTTAAACATGGTGTGGATTCAGGAGTACACTGAGAACCAGATTAGATGTCCCTGCCTTGAAAGAGGGAATAACCATCAGAGAGAAAACTGGGGAAGGTGAGGATAGTAACAGTTTCAATTCTTATGTTTTAATCTGATGCTGTCTGACACAGCCCCTGTTCTCCACCCTTTGTCTAAGACCTTAGACCAGCTACTGAAAGTCATGCTGTTAAACCAGTGTCTCAGTTCAGTGCATTCAGTGCAGGCAAATCTCTCTGAAAAGTGCTCATCATTTGGGATGAACCACCCACATCTTCTGGAGTAACTCATTAAGAAATTCAAAGCCATCGGGTTTTCTCTCCAGATTAAGCAGATTTGAGCTGAAACTTGATGGTGAAAAAGAATGTATGTTTCAAATTAGATGAATGTATTAAGCATAAAATAAACAGAATGGGGTATACAGAATGGATATATGTGAAATTCTGAATACATTTTAGAAGTGGCTTAAGACTCAGACTGTGAGAATAAAAACCAAAGAATGTTGTTAATTTCTGTTTAACCTGCATTCTCTGTAATTTAAGATCAGTGGACAAAAGACTTCCACAGACCGAAAGCACCAAAAAAGAGAAAAAGCAATAACATTCCCTTGTGTTCAACAGCCTTCTGCACTGACTGCAGCAAGGACAGAATTTGTTCTTCAGGTAGTTCTAGGTGGGAATGTGTTCTTACCCCAAATGCAGGACAAGATGCTTCAGGAGGCTTTTTCAGCTGTGATAGCTCTGATTCTGAGTCATGCCCACTTGTGCTTTGATGATCAATATGTGCAGTGCATCCCTGGCCATTGGGAGGTTATTCCACAGGGACTGGTGAGCAGGACTCTTTCTCTTATGTTAATTAGCCCCAGGATCCTCAAAACAAGTTTTGATCTGAGGAAGTATAGGACTGAGCCATTTCTTGTGTAGAGGTACAGGTGGAAATCATAATGATTTGTGAATTTCCATAACAGGAATGCAGTTCTTTTTAAGAGATTGATGTATGGGTCTTTCTGTGTGGAGTCAAAACAGCTTGTGTGTACTCTTCTTGCTTACTCACATATTGCTGGTGGCCTCATTCACTTAACCTTTATAATGTGAGCAGGATTTATTCTGTATTTATTGTTTCTGTGTGTAATATAGAATATAAATAAATGTGTGTTCTAGGGCTGAACTAACACAGTTGTGTTTTGAAAAGGAGCAATGCATTGTTCATACATTCTTTGCTTATTACTTATCAGGTTTACTAGAAAGCAGTACAAGGCTAAAACCTCATGAAGCTCAAAGCTACAGAAAGAAGGCATTGTGGGTTTCCTGGGTCTCCATTATTGTCACACTGGCTCTTGCAGTGGCTGCTTTCAGTGAGTATTGGGACTCTTTTAAATCTTCACACCTCTACCTTTTTGTTTTTCTTTTGGTGTCTCAGAATTTCTTTATTTGTGGAAGCTTTGTCATTTTTTTTGTTTGCAGATGCTTAAGAGGTTACTCTCTAGACTGGCTATGTCTGCATGGTGCTTATAAATTAGTAAAACTGTTGGTTTTTTTCTGCAGAGTATAGGGTTGTTGAAGGTCGGAGAAAGAAACAGGAGATGTTGACTCCTGCTAGCATTTATACATGTGGAACTGTTCATTTTGGAGAACAGTGTAAAAATCATTATGCAGTGAGTTGCCTTTTACCAAAGAGGTCAAATATGACAAGTCCTAATCTACTTGGGGTTTGTAGAGGGAATGCTATAAAAAAGAACAGTGAATTGTAAGGGAGAAATATATAATTTATGTGTATTACACTGACAGACAACCTAAGACAATGCTAATCTGGAAGAGAAATTCCATTTTCTTTTTAGACCAGTGTTTTTCTCTAAGTTTCATGACATTTTTCTAGTTTACCTTTAAACAAAGAATTTGGGGGAAAAAAAATCCAAACTAAACCCAAACCACTTTTATATGGGAAAAAAAATGAAATCTATTTATTTCAAAACAGGAAAAAAATGCAATATTGTGTAAACACAAATTTTAGTTCAATGCAAATGTGCAAAGTACAAGCTTTCTATCTTGGGCAATTAAGTAACACATTAAAGGCAAAAAGAAACATGGAATGTGGAACAAAATCTTTGCAGTGCCAACTTCTCTGTTTTAGAGAAGGAAAAATCATAAGTGATTGAATTTATGCTTTAATACAAACAAAAGGAAGATTCTATCTAGGAGACATCAAAGGGATCTCAAAACATCATTCTTAAGCTTGATAAAGACAGACTTGTATTATTTTTTCCTTTTTTTTTTTTATAGTCTCAGCACCATGTCTTTTGTTATTCTAATCTGCATTGTATGACCTGCTGCTGGAAGTTGGTGTCAGCTCCCAGGAGAGGTGATTAAAATCTGACCAAATGGTCTCTGAAAACTCAATATATATTACTCAGAGCAATTTATATGGAAACACAGGTACAATAACTTGGTTCAGAAATAAGAAAAAAGAGGAGGAACACTTAAAAGCAGAATCTGACACTGTGAAGAATTTGAATGTTAACAAGACAGTGAAACAAGTTTCCATTTTGTTCTGCTTCATGGTAACACAGTGGTCTGTCTTTGCTACTGAAGCAACATAAAGGTAAATACTATGTTACAGAATAACTACTTTGAAGACGCTTAACACTATAGTTTCAAGGAATATTGGGTTATGGCTTAATTTTCTTTTTCATTTTCATTTGTCAGGGTTGCAAGAATTAAGTGTAATATAGAAAACTAAAAGTGTGTCTTTTAAAAGGATCCTTAAACACATTTTTAAAGATTATTTAGGCTGAATTCTTTCTTTCCTTATTTTTGGCACTCTGGTAGTGTTTAGAGAAACAAACAACAGCAAGGAGTGTAGTTCCTATCTGGATATACTGTGGCTGCATATTTAGCTGGAAGGGATAGGCACTGAACTGATGAAATCAGTAGCAGACTAATTATATGTTTTTGGAATGTATCTTTCCCCATGGTTTGCTGAGGCAAAATTTATGAAGAATAAAAAACGAATCAGCACATAGATACATATTAAATCTGTATGGAATCTCTTAATAGGTACTTGGCAGTTAACTTACATGCCACAAAAGCATTGCCAGGGCTTTTCATGTGTTTACTATTAAACGTTTTCAATCATTGAGGAAAATACAGTGACTTCTGGGATCACTTTGCTGTCCCCGTGCAATTTCAGAAGTTCTGCTCATTTTGTTGTCTTGCACTGGCTGCTCTCTTCCTCAGAGCTGTCCTTTTATCAGGCTCCTGTAGCCAATCCATGAGTTGGGAGAGATGCCAGGTGACCAGAGTTTGCTGCCTGTTTGATATAAATGTCTAGTTGTCACTTTGGGGTATCTGACACTGACAATTCTTTGCACGCAACTGCTATTTAAAGCATCCTCTTTCCATTTTATCTCCTGTCTGTAATGGTGAAGAGTTAGAAATACAGCCCTGATGTTCCATTTCAGTGAAAAGAGGGGACCTTCTGTAGTAGTTGTCAGGCTACACTGACTATTCTCATTGCTCTTCCTGGCTCCCCTAAAGACTCCTCATTTAAATTTCTGTTTTATCCCCTTATAGGCTTCAAAATACATTATTGCAAGTGTATCCCACATGATATAGTCAAGAGAGTAGGCTAGGGAATTGATGTTACTTGATAACTGTAGGAAAAATGCTGCCCCTAGTTGAACTCTGATCTTTCACTTGTCATTTTGAAGGAGACTGAAAAATCTCATGTTGATCTGAATATGTGAAAGTAGTTTCCTTATTAGGTAATGTGTATGGCAAATGAGGCTTGAGATCACAGAATCATAGAATTTTAAGGCTGGAAAAGACTTCTAAGATCATTAAGTCTGACTGTTAACCCAGCACTGCCATGTTCATGACTAAACAGTGTCTCTAAGTGCCACATTCACACGTTTTTTGAACACTTCCAGAGATGATGATTCCACCACTTCCCTGTGCAGCCTTTTTCAGTGCCTGACTACCCTTTCAGAGAGAGTTGAACTAAGCTAGGCTGGGTGTGGAGCAGAATGACTGCTTAAGGGAAAATGAAGTTGTCACCTTTCATTCACTAATATTGACAAGTAGGACTTAGACCATGAAATCAGCTTTTCCACTTAGCTGAAAGAACAGATCTCTTACTGTCAAGCAGTTAATAAACTTAATTTTACTGCAGAAATGCCATACTTACAAAAGACCACTTGGAAGTTCCAGCTGCTGTCTCTGATGCATCTCCTGCACTCTGTGGTAACCACTGTGGTCTCATGGCTCTGAGACCTGTTGCACGTGTTGGTCTCCAGCATGAAATTGCACAAGACTTCAGTAAATTCTCTATAGAATTAAATGTGGGAGATCTTTAGGTCAGTAGAGCCCCATGTATCATCTTTAGTAGCTGAAAATCTGGTGCTCTCAAAATATTCTGGCAGTGTTGTTTTATGCAATACTTTCATGATCAAATGCTATCAATGCCTGGTCAATAAATTCATTTTGTTCTTCATTTCTGTGCTGCCTGAAATATGCATACTTGTAGAATTCTCATCAAGAGTGGATTTACTTTGTTATAAACATATAGCAATAAACAGAGTCTGAGCATGATAAAAGTTATTAAAATGAACATTAAATTATTCCTTAGCATCCCAAGTAAGTGCCAGAATAATAATGCTAATATAATTATTTCTGGATTACAGTCATATAAGAAAAGAATGATAACAGAGAAAAGAATGATAACAGAATAAGAACTTTTTTTTTTTTTGCAGTGTATATCTGTGTAGTATAAGGCTGCAATCATTTCATAATAACAGCTATTATTTCTCTCCACAGCTGCAGTATTATGTGTTCATACTGAGCCTAGTTTAAGAATCATAATAAAAAACAGGTGGAAAAGAACTCTGGTGTTTTGAAACCCATTATTCTTAGTTTCTTGACATTTATGTTACTAAAGCATAATTTTGAAAAATATACAAATACAGCTTCTGCTGTTACAGTTCAGTTTCTGCTCAGGCAGCTAATCTCTGATAATATTGTCAAAGCAGAAAACAAGATCATTCTGTCTTGTATTTTTTGTCCAGTGTAGACTTGTGATTCACAGAAAGCATCATGCTCATTCATCTTCCTGATCTGATTATCCAAAATTGTTTCACAGTGAATGGAGGAGTCCTATCAATACATCAAAACAATGTATAGACCAAATTCTGCACTGAAGGCTTTCTTTGTAGTGGGAGACTGAGAGAAGATTTAGAATGTATGGGTTTGTAAATGCGAGCTTTGTGAAGGGCTGCAGCCAGCCTGCCCCAGCATGGCCAGGGCAGGTCGGCATTGGCCCTGGTCACTGAGGGGTGACAGGGGCTGTTTGCAGAGTGCTGGGAAATAGCAGGCAGCTGGGTGCTCACAGCTGTCCCCAGGGCTGCCCTGGAGACCCCCCCCTTCCAGCTCACTACAGGCACAGGTAAGGTTCAGCTGTATGGAAATAACTGTGCAGCAAAAAGTCACGTCCTCATAAGTGTTTAGTCTCGTGTAGTAAGAGGTGCTGGTATTTTGAGAAGGTGAATTCCATTTATCTGGATCAAATCTCGGGTGGAAACTGAGTAGGTAGAATTCTGTGAGTGAGAGTATTTTACAGGATTAGCTATTGGCCCATGGATAAGATATTAAATGTAATTGCAGACACTGACATTCTGATTTTATATAAAAAATTATTTGTGTTTCAGAATGAATTGCTGAAAAATGATTTATCATAGGGACCTTCCACATAATGACAGGCATTTTGTATGAAATGTGTGGTGCAAATGCTTACAAATTTCAGGGCAGGTTTTGATTTCAGATCAATGCTAATTCAGATTCTAACATTTATAAATGCCACAAAACTTAGAAATAGTATATCCAGGCCCACTTTTTTCAGTGGAATGACTACACTGAGCCATAAAGTCTCATATGGGTTAGCTCTAGGACATGACTACTGGTTTTCCTCTACTCTGGTGCATGCAAATAAAGTTACATGGGACAAACATTGAGCAATTGAAGCTGCTGTCCTCTGGATGCTCACATGTGGATGTACTGATGTAATCTGTCACTCCTCAGAAAACTGAGATGAGGAGTGACTTTATTAATACATTGATGAATATATAATTTTCTCTGTAGCCCATTCCTCTTCATGCTTGAAAAATTAAATATATGTGGGCTTTCCCTGATGTTTACACAATACTTAGTATACCCCAGGCACAGCTGTGAATCATAACACTACTAATAAAAAATGTAGGGGAAGGTTCATGGTTCCAAGGCGCTTTAGTTTGGATATTTAATTCTTCAAAGGTCACTAATTTCAGACAAATGATGGGAGTTCAGCACTCAGTGTCTCATCTGGGAACCTAAACAGAACTCTCCAGGATCACAGAAAACGTGAAAAGTCTTGCTCTTTGTGTTTTCTCTTCCAGGAATTATACTGAATTGCATCTCTCACTCCTAAAGATCTGAGAAGAGTTTTTTTGTAGATTTTTTTTTATTGAGTAGAACACATTACATTTATTCAGAAAGTTACATTTCAAGTCACAATACCATGCAAACACTCAAAACCCAGTAAAGACTAAATACATACTAAAGCTCCTCCATGATAGTATGCAGATCCCCCACTTTGCATGTTTCTCAGGGTGTTTAATTATGTCAGATACAAAAAGACAGATGCTTCAGAGTTGTAGCCTCACAGAAGTGTTAATGAAATATGGAACTTAAATTCCCAAGGCAGAGCTCTGATATTGGTGACTTGGGTGCTTCCCTGTCATCCTTGTTACAGCTGCACCACTACAGGCGAAAATAGAGTTTGGTCCTAACCATGTTACACATAAAATCTAAAGGACAAAACATCCATTGCCTGTGCAGCACTGGCAGAAGAAAGCCTTTTGTGTAGGTCAGTCTGGACTTAATAACGACAAAATGCAATTTTCATTCACTGAAAATGAAATGAGAGGCCAGTAAGGGCCTGTCTATTTTTTTTTCAGTCATACAAAACTCTAAGTGACTTTCTTGGGAGGAGAAAATAACATATGGATGTCAAGTTCAAGACTGATAGCTGTTGAGCAGAAGTGTGGGTCTAAAATCTGCAGTGCTTCACACTTCATGAAATCTTTTCCTTAGCTGGCAGGGAAAATGATGGTAGAAATCTGTGAAATCTAGAACAGGCTAGATAATGATATAGTGTATTTGAACAGCAAACAATTAAAAAATTGTTGCTGTGGTGGAAGTTTGTTAAAACAGCTGAATTTGTGTTTAAATGCTAACCTTTAAAACACACTAGTCTGTTGTATTTTTGCTTTAGAAAATTATAATTTAATAATTGCTTATGTTAAGTAGTTATTCTTTTCTCATGAGAGAAGATCATCCCAAAGAATTTTGGAATTAAAATAGGGTGCTGAATTAAAACAGGGTGCTGAGGGAAAACCAGCACTATAGCATGACTTAATGAAGAGTGAGAAATGTGCAAGTACATGGTCTAGGCTGCTTAGTGTAATAATCACAGTCACAGTTCCTTCCTTTGTTGCATTATTTTTCCTTTCCAATGTTTTTTTTGGGGGGTATATTTTGTGTGGAAAAGATTGAAATGAGTCTATGCAACATTTAGACCAGTAGGAATGGTAAAATCTTTCAAATGAATTGACATCTCTGTAGTGCGGGTAATATATGTTATATTTAAATTATAGCAGGAGGTTTTAGACATTTGGAATTTGGTCTTCAGTTTTGCCATCAGATCCCTGCTTGGATTGTGTCAAAGGCAACTCTGATGGGTCAGAGCTTCCAATGACCAGAATACAGTTGTGTAGCAAGGTGCAATATACAAGTAAGTTTAAGTAACTATGTGCAATTATTGTTAAGTAATTGCATGGATATCATGGATCCTACTCCTATCCCTGAGAGAATTCTACTGTGCCATTACATACAGGTGTAGGTAGAGGGCTGATTTTTCTTATGGGAGTATTTAACACTGAATGGGAAGGGTTTCTGGCAGGCCACTTGGTGCTAGCTGGGTGGTGTGGGAACAATGTGCCCTGCAGCCATGCCTAGTTTGTAGCGAGTGAAAAATGTGTATCTTGACTAAAAGCAGATGGAAGTAGTTAGGGGGGAAAAAAAGTAATATTAAGTTTATTGCATGTGATTGGTGTTAACTGTTATCCATAAAAAATCTGCTTGAATTTTATGTATACAATTGAAAATAAATGATGCTCTAGCACAAGTCTCAGTTGTTGCTCTTGCTGTATTTTCTGCATCACATAGGTGGGTGTACATCTGCCCTTTGAAGGACCATCCCTGCAGTCTGAAAAGTCAAATGCATTTTCAATGAATAACTGTAGTATCAGTTCCACAAAGTAGTGCTTCAGCTGTTGCAGGCTTGCGCAAAGGCATGAATGTATGAACAGATTTCTTTGGGAATGCCTGATATACCAATAGAATTTGTTTCCGTAGATAATTACATATTTTCTCTGCTGTCCCAATTTAAAAATGCACTTTTTTGCTTATTGCCAAAGGTGAACTTGGAGCTGAAAATCAATATTAATGACAGAAAAGGTATGTTTAATATTCATTGTGTAGTTTCACTTTATTGTTTGAATTCTGTGAGTTTTTAAAGCACTACTGGATTCAAACTTCATGGGCAGCAGTGAAAGTAATGAAAATCAGTGCACAGCTTTCTTCTTAGGTTTTTTTCTGCCAGAAATTTTAAAATATTCACATTTTTTAACTTAATGTGCAACAAAATGTAAGCAACAAAATACAAACTTGCACCTCAGTTAATTTTTTTTACTAACATTTGTGACTTTTACTTTACTGGGGAGGTTGATAGTGCTTGGTGTTTCCTTTTTGGCACTTATTTTCTGTGATTTTTCAGTAAGTGTGTGAATTCCTTACACTGAAAGTATAAATTTGTTAGATTTTAATACTTTCTCAGTACAGAATATTATTCATAAATGGCTCATTTTATTTAAACTGCACTGTAGGAGGACTTAGTAAAATAATCTCATAAATAATATTTGTTCTTTACCCTGCACTTGAGTTCCCAGCAGCTCCATACCTTGAAGCTGGGTATGCAGCCATGGTAGTGATTGGTGAGAAAATAACAGAGAATGAGGTTGTGACCTCTGCTGAGGTCAATAACCCAGTGTGAGCTGAAGGACACTTTGGTTTCTGAAAATACCACCAGCAAGAGCATAAACCTCGTGTCCTGGGTACTCCTATTGGTCACATGCCATGACACTTTGTGAGAGGAGGCATGCTAATACTCTGTGAAAAACCCAGTTTGATAAATCTAAAGGTTGCAAAGCTTTGATACATTATACTAAACAGATGGTACAACCTGGTTGAATTAGTTTGGTTCAAATAACGTTATCACAATCTTTGGTAAAGACTAAAAACGTCTGGAGATTGTGGAAGACAAGATAACTTTTAATGGACACTAACCTTCATTTGCAAAGCAGTCTTCTTCAGAAAAACTATAAAGAACTCCTGTGTATCTCTTCTGACTTTCTTGTGTGACTTCCATTACTGTTCTTTTTCACTCTAGATATTGCAGAAAGAGGGACAGAGAAGCTTATCTTCAGAGTTCAAAGAAGATTAGTCAGTGCTTAGTCAAAGAAGAATGACCAGAAATAACCAGCTGGTATTTTGCTAGACTGCAGAGGAAGTGGGATAGTCTGACAGATACCATAAAAATAGGTAGACAAGAGGCATCTGCCTTCCAGGAACTGTTGCAGGATAAGTGGCTTTTGGCACTTGCACCACAAGCTCCCCTTTCTGGAGAGATCTCTGAGCCATTTTCGTGCCAGGTGTGATGCTGAGAATGAGTAACATCTACTGCAGAACAGGATCTTTGGCTGAATCCTAAATGGAGTTTTCTCATCAGATATGAGGATTGTTTATCTTCTGCTACTAAAGATTTTGCTTCAAGGAACTGTTAAGTACAATGCGTATTTTCAATATATCTAAGTGAAGAAAAAACACATCTAAGTGCATTGTCCACAGATCACATCCTTTAGTGAAACATTTTAATGGCCAAAGAATGACAGTGTTTCCCCAGGCTCTGAAAATAAAAATTTTAGAAGAAAGATTTATTATCGTTCAGTGGGAGATTTAATAGGATGGAAATGGAGCCTGCAGTGTCAGCTAGGATGCATAACTGGGAAAAAAAAGTAACTCCATGCATTGCCATTCTGGTAGGGAAAAATAGACAGGCTAAGGTACCCTTGAAATGTTGATGTTAAATTAACATTTAGTGTGAATTGAGTTAAGTGCTGCTAACAGGTCCTTAAAAAGCACAGGGCAGAGCCAAGGACCCAGCATCAGAGCTGGCCAACACCATGGAAGCCAGAGACAGAACTGATGGTGATTGCAGTGGTGGCAGATCACTTCCTAAATACATGGCTCAGGGGCTGTGAGAATACTGCTCAACAGCTCGAGACAGCCTGTACAGCACTGGTTTATGGGGATCAATTTGCATGTGTGCTGGAGCGTGCTGCCAGGAATAAGGAAGACAGATGTAAAGCATCAGTCTCAGCTTGTTGTGTAAAACAGGGCTGTGTGTATGCCCAGAGGATTATTGTGTACCTCCCAAATTGATAGACATCACTATTCTGTGACTTGCTGCTGAGGTTAACATATATCAGGCTATAATGTCTAACTATGTGGAACTAATAGCACCCAAAAGAGCCAATTCATCTGCTCATTTTTGTGGCATATTAAAAACTAACAGTAAACTGTGTCTCCTTCTCATATAGCATGGCTTGACAATCCTGTGTGTAGCCACCTGCAACAGGAAAAGGAGAGGTTATTTAACAATTCTCTCTAGCCATGAAAAATAAGTCAGCAAATTAAATTATTAAGATTTTTAGTTAAAGAGGTAGAAATCATAGTTATGTGCTCTTTACCACATGAGTTCTGATTGTGGGAAACCCGTAGTTACTGCCTGTGAATGTGTCAAAAAACCAAACCCACAAATATCTGATACTGAGAAGTGGGCAGGAAAAGGATTCATTTTTTGTATTTTGGGTCCTGCCACTTGAGCAAACCCTACTCAAAGAGAAATATCCTGTTACTCTCCCACTGAGAGATACTCATGGGGTTCTTGTGTGTACATTTGCCTGCTGAGAAACATCTGGTGGATGAAAACAAGACTGTGATTTAAGGGATAATGTTGCAAGTGATGTTTAATGGCTTATGGATCTTTAGACTTGAAATCACCTGAATACACTTAAGGTAATTTATAGGGAGAGATCTTTAGCTGAAGGCCATAGATTTGTTGACTTCCATGGGTTTATTTTAATTTGAAACTAATAAACATCAATCCCTAAAGTGTATGGCAAATGATAGGATGAACTTGTAGTAGATGAGGTGTTTTCAGACTCTGTTTAACGTTTCTTTGGTATTTTGGTAGTAAGTTGTTTCTCACTTTTGTGAGGAAATATTTGCTTAAGGCAGTCTGTCTTGATTCTTACAAGCATTTTTAAATACTGGGGAAAAAAGGTGAATTAACAGCAACTCAGATCCTGCTAGATTCATAGAGGCTGGGCCAAGAATTTGCTCCAGGGACTGTTCTAATCCTGGGCATAGCCCAAGATTTTTTGTGGCTTTGGGAAAATAATTTTACTGCCATAAGCCTGTTCTCCATCTGCACACATCAAGCTTTGATAAATGAAAAGGTAACTGATTTTTCTGCCAAAAATTGGAGTGTTTTGCTATATAGCTGAGTAGCTGAGACATTTATATGCAACCTAAGTCTTTCAGAGTGACAACTTGCTCTGAATTTTGTATGTGCAGTTATAGGAAGGCTTTGCTGGCTGCTCCACCTCAGTATTGGGCCCACTGATTTGTGGGACAATTTCAAGAGTTTGTTGAGGTTTAACTTGTGGAAGCTGTTTCAAAGTCACAAAATTTCTAACGGTGTAATGTACTGAATGCATTTAGATGTGTTTGACTTCTTGTTGCCTTCTCGTGCAGGGATGACTTTAGGATTGATTTTCTTGTGCTGGCAAGCTTATGTTTGTTCTCTTTCTTGGAGTAACCATTTTCATTGTTCGGGTAGAGGTTGGAAAGGATCTTTACAACTTGAAGCTGCTGTTAAATGAGTACTATTGAGAAATAAAAAGGACAGCAGAATTCTAGGAAGTAACCTGCCTTGAGTCCTAAGTGCATGAAGTTCTTGAGATCAAGGAGGAAATCTTTACAGAAGATGGTAGTTTAAAATATTTGAAAGTATCTTCGAGCAGCAAGTAAGATGGCTTTAACTTTTGACAGTTGTCTGAAACACATTAGTGAAGCCTTGACTCTCAAGAAAGAACCTATTTTGCCCTGTATCTATTTGACCTGATGTTCAGTGTAACTTTTCATGTTTGATGTTATTTTTTGCAGGGCAGTGCTAGGTTTGTTGCATGTACTTTTTGTCTTTTTGGGAAAAACTGAGCTGGAGGTTTTTGTAACAAATCTCAGCAGTCCAGACTTCAAAGTAAGGTTTGAAAGCTGTAGAAAAAATAGAAAAAGTATAAGAAGTGCAGTTGGGTTCCCTGAGGTTACCAAATGTTTTCCTTTTTTTTTAAATTTTGCCAAGAGTTGAACAGACATTTGAGGTTTGACTGGCTCAGGTGTGTCAGTCTAAAACGAGGTAAGTTACATTATTCACAGAATATATAGACAGATTGGTCACTGCATTTACTACTCTGTAAGAATCTGCTGGTAATTTGTAACTGAGCTGTGAATATTTTTCAGGGCATGACACAGAGAAGTGAAATGGGTGTCTAATGGATCAGATTAGGTACAGCAGGTGTGTTCCTAGAGATTGCTGTGAGTAGGAGAATGTGTCCCTACCCCTTGTAGCTGAAAAAATAAGCAAAAATCCATTCATGAAGGCTAAGGAAGCGTGCCAACATGAACATTGTCAAGCAAGCTGGTTTTCTTAGGTAGCTGGAATTTTGTATTTCTGTATTATAGAATGCAGAAGTCAGCCTTTCCACATTGTCTTAGAACCATAATAAACAGCTCTCTGCATATGAAGTTTCCCTTTATATCTCCCCCTGGTGTGTTTAGAGTTCACTATGAAATAAATGCTGCTCTGCAGTGACCGTGAGGCACACTGGAGTTTAGTGAGTTGGTGATTTGTTACCCTGGCTGGGTACTGTGCACATTTTCTGCATAGGCTTCTTGCTGCATTGCAGGTTTCTGCTGAGCAGTAAAATACCTTGCTAAATTTTGCTTTTGCAAAAAAAAAAAGTCAAAATAATAAGCCATCTTCTGTAGTAGGGGAGAAAAGGTTTGCTAAATATGGTATAACTTAGACAACGTAAAGAAGCACCCCAAATGCTGGGTTATGTTTGTTTAAAAATTAGGGTAGATGCTGCTTATTACTGATTAAATCAATTTTTCATGATCAAATGCACAACATTTGTTTAACGGACATGTTTCTGTGATGCTGTCCTCTTTCCTGAGCCTGTTACACCTTTATTCTAGCACCTGGTGTGGAGAGGAACTTCAGGTAGATGGTTTGAGGAAGAACTACTGAATGTTTGTTTTCTTGCCTTTTCTTTACAGCTGCTGCAGCCTTGTATGGCATTTGAGGATGTGGATGGGCAGTAGGGAAGTCATACAGAGAAGTTCTGAGGAACAGAGGATTATGTGCTAACAGTGCATCTGTTGCTCTACAGGTTAATCCTGGGAAGATTCCAGTGTCCTGTGTGTCACAAAGTCCTGTTGTCAAGTCTTTGAAACAGAATTTGTGTAAAAGGCTGCTTTCAGTCCCAGTGTCTTTGCCATTCTCATGTGCACTGGCAAAGCTCAGTGCTCCTAGAATGAGGAAAAACCAAAGGGTTTTTTAATCCTCATATGTGCAGATGACTTGGGTGCTTTTGGATGCATTCTTGGTTTTAATGTGCTATTGTATGGAGGTGAGCACAATCAGCCTTTCTTTCAATGGCAGTCTTAAAAATGTAGCTGGGCCTGAGGATTCAGTGACTTTCATAGAATTGAAGAAAGCAGACACAATATCAGCTGGAAGGAAGAGATGGAATCCAGTGATGTCAGTGCTAAAGAGAAGTGGAAACAGACTCAAGTGGATCATCCAAGGTAAAACCCATCAAACCTGGCAGCAGAACACAAACAGGGAGGTGATGTTCCTTCATCCTGCCCTACATAGTAGAGGACACGTGGTAAAAGAGATTGCACAACTGGGTTGCAAAGAAGCTGCAGGACTAAAAATTAGGTTTGGAAATCTCACAGAAATAATGTACAAACATAAGCATGCAGATTCTGTGGTTTAAAGTAAGGGCACAAACTATGGGTCTTGAAAAGTACTATGTGATGAGAAATTGCTTTGAGGAGATGTAGTACTTCTAAAAGCATGTTCTCAGTTCCAGACCAAGTAAAAGCTCTCAGGAGAGCTGGGGCCACTGAGGGACAAGGGTTATAAAACCAGGCTTGCACTCTTGTACACTACAGTTTCTTTAGTACTTGGCACTGGGAGCAAGGGTGCTTATGGTAGATGATGATACAAGATTGAGTTTATTCAGGAGTGTCCTACACTGTCAGCCTTTGAAATACTCAGAAATCTTTGGAGAAAATGCACTTTTGAAGGGAAAGAATTGAGTTTTCTGGAGCTTCTGGTATTCAGTTCTGTTTTGTTGGTTTTAATTTCTCATATAAGTAGGTTATTCAAGAACAGTAGAGGTCACATGAGGGACTGACCTTTGCTTGTAAATGAATGTATTTGACTGTCATTCAGGTGATACATTTTGCAGTTAATTTAAGAAATGATATTGCTACCTGTCCCTTACAGGCAGTTTGACAGTTACAAAGCAGTTTCATTCCAAGAAGCACCAGATTTGATCTTTGGTTTAAATGTGTCCCTCTCTGTGGTCCAATTAGGAAGGAAAGGAAATGGTGTGCTTCTCCTTTCCTGGAGGCCTGGGTTTTACATTTGCTAGCAGATAGAACTGCTAAAAATATTAGTTACTACAGTGCAAAGACATCTTATAGACCTAAACATTTGTAGTCTGTTTCCTCAGCTCTAACATTCTGTGTGTATATACAATGATTTCACTAGGTTAGGTAAGATGCAGGAAAGTTAATAAAACATATCCCATTAATGATGCTGTGTCGCTCCCCTGCTCCAGGAATGTATCTGCCTTGATTTCACTTCTGTAACTTCAATCAGAATTAATTTTTGCCTTTGTGTACTTCTGTGCCTGTCTTATGATGCTGATGAAATTAAGATAAGGAATGTCAAGGCCCTGGGTCAGCAGAAGATGTTGATAAAGGGGTTCTGTTTGGGAGATATTTGGTATTCGTTATCTTCACTGCAATCAGTAAAAATCCTTTGACATAGGATGATATCAATAGCTGGTAAGAATTTGGCATGCAAAAAAGTGCATGACTTTAGGAAAATCTGAGTTCTGGTGCTGGTGGGTACTTAACTTTTCTGTCACCACTTTGCACTTGGATTTTGAGGGCTGCACTTGGTTTTAGTAATTCTGATTTAGGATGAAGAATTAGAAATTAAATAGAAATTAGAATTTTAATTTGCTGATGTAATTTGTTTAGTTTTCATTGACATTATTCCCATTGTGTTCCTGAGCTTTAGTAAGATCATGATCTTGAGCTTTGAAATCTTCAGGAAAGAAAGTAGTTTCTAAGTGTTGATACAGTAGAATATGGTATAGAGTTCCTCCAGTTTTAGGTAAAAATGACTGTGCTAGATAGTTATAGAAAGCAAAGAAATACAGAAGAAGGTACTCAGGATCTTGAAGGTTTAGAAGCAATTACATGTGGTTTTGTTGAATTTCCTCCTTTTAGCTTCATCTATTAAAAAAAACCCCAAACATGACTGTTCAGAATTCCAATAGCTAGGGAAAGACACCCTGGCCTCAGATGTGATTTTGTAGGATTCTTCAATAGGTTCAGAATTTAATTTGCTAACAGTATTAATGATTGAAAGGAATATTTGGTTTTCTCCATTAGAAAACATTCTCCTTGGCTCAGAGGGCCCTTCTGGAATGCTTTCTGCCTTTGATTGCTATGATGAAATCCCCAGTGTGAAAATAGTTTTCTGTAAATCTTCCAGTGGTCATTTCCAGTGGTGGTCAGCTCCAAGTGGAAGAACAAAACCTAATCCTTCACACTCCACTGTTTTCAGTGGCACTAATACAGGGGTGTGGTAACCCTGATTTCCTTCTTACTCCACACAAACTTTTGTCTATTTGACAGATGGAAAGAGGGAAGTTTGGGCATTGAGAGTTATTAATCTTCTCAAATTTTCATTCATCACCTTTGGCAAGGGCTGCCCTGCTCTGTGTTTGATTTCACAGCAGCTGTGGTCCTGAGTCACATGGAAAACTCACACATAGTGTTTGCCTCTAGTGCCGTGCCCGCTTCCACAGACACTGGTGAGGGATGCAGAACATCCTGTTACTTTGCTGTTTTGTGAAATGGTGATTAAAACTGAGCTGCTTTAGAAAATAACAAAGTGATTCATAATGTTGCATGGAGCACATGTTGAACTTGGAGATTAATAAAATTGTAGGGATGGCTGCTTCGAGCAACTATCAAGTTTCTAACTCAAAAATTAATTGACAATTTCTTTACTTTCTTCCCTGATTTGTTTGGATTATTGAAAGAGAGAATTTAGCTTTAAGGGATAGGAAAGCAACAGAACCTGAAGACATGAATTCTTTACACATTTACATAATTTTCCATCAAATGAAATAATTTTTCAAATAGAAAAGTTTCTTAGCTTTTAAACTTAAAAAAATATTATTGTGAAGATAGATTATTTATCAAACAGATAAAGAATATTAGGCAACCTCCTCTCTTCTGTGCTCACTGTAGAGGTAGCGATGCAATATTGCAGATATTTGATAATACAAGACTGTCTTGCTGATATAGTTAATATGGTTAATTGCTTTTAGCAAGAGTTAGGTCAGCCTTAAATGTAGTAGACTTCAGAGCAATATGTTTGAGTGGTTTTCAGTCCCCAACAACTGAATGGCTTGTCATCCTAAAAAATTAAACAGCACATTTCAGACCATTCTGATCACTGAAAACTGTATTTTTTATTACATGTTTATCATTCTTAGGTGAAAGCATGTGGTCTTGGTTTTATATACAATGATTATTGACTTCAGGGGCAGGTACCTGTTCTTAGGCTGTTACCTGTCTTCAAAGAAGATGAACATTGATATCCTTGCTGTGTGGTATCAAGAGCATTTTAACCAGCTCCTCTTTGTTTCTGTGGTTTCCCTGGCTGTAAACCTGCTGTTGTTTTGATCATGTCTCAAAAGTGCATATTTAAGTCCCAAATCTGTACTGTGTTGCAGCATTTTATGTTTCTGGTTAATTGTTAATCACTAAATTCCTGTGAATTGGATCATGTTTACTATTCCAAGCCACTGGAAAGGTTACACTGAAGAAGAATAATTTGAATACTGATTTTAGAAGCCTAATTTTGACTCTTAGTATCTCAGATCACCTCTTTGAACATTCTCCCAGTGGATAGTTTTGCATTACATGATGTTTTCTTAAAATGTTTGAGAGGAGTTTTTATAGAAATATTGCAGCTTTTTTCCATATCTTCTTAATTTTAAGGGAAATTTATCTGCAATGTTTTCAGAACTACATTTATGCTTATTAATGCTTAAGGACTCCTAGGCCAGGGCACTGGCCTTCCATTAAGTTTGTTGTTTTCAAGATCTAATCCATTGCTGAGGATTAGCCACTTGGGATTTCAGATTTAACTGTGTTTTTCATGGTGTGCCCTGTTTTAACAGGCAGCTTTTGAAACTTATCAAGTTAGGGATGGAAGTCAATGAAGTTGTGAAGTCTGAGTCAATTCTCTGTCAGCATTCAGAATTTCAGGAGGAAGGCTATGAGAGCTGATGACTGGGTTGGTTAACAACTGCTTGTGAGGAGTGTTTTTGTAGCAAGTGTCTTTGGGAAACACAGTGTTGGTTGAAGCACATTTCACTAGGAATCGAAGATGAAGAAATGACTGTGTAGCTGAGAAATACATTAATGAATTACTGACAAGCATCTGTGAATTGTTGGCTTCTGACCTGCAGCCTGACTTGGGCATGTGTTGGTTTTCCATGTGTAACAACACTGTAATTATCAGACAGAGAGCAGAGCATGGTAATAGTTCTCATGGGTACTTCCAGTAATAAATATAATTGAGTTCACTGAATAACAGTCCTAAATGTGCATTGACTTTTGGAAACAGAAAGAAATCACAAAATTATTTCCAATTAAATATTTATTTTATTAGTGCAGGAGTTCAGGAGGAATCTTATAAATTTACCGCTATGCTTTGAAGCAATCTACTGGGGGAAATTGTAATTTTAAAAATTGCACCATGAGTTAAATTTATACCAACTCAAAACACCAAACTGTTTTAACAAGCTCTGTGTTGTATAAATGAATAGATTAGAGCTGTGTTTGTGTCAGAACCTGAAGGTGCTACCACTGTGGAATTCTACTCCAGCAGCTTTCACACGTCACATGGCAGCTGGGGAGGATGCGTTGCTATTAAGTCAGCAAGGCTATCAAAGAAAGGGCCTCTGAGGTGTCTGATCTGTTTCATCTCATAATTAAATGATAATTATGCAGTCAGCCATTCTAGTGTAAAAGTTTGTTTAAGGCAATGTTGAAAATGAAGATCTTATGTAGAGACTTTTTTGGGGATATACTGTACTTTTTTGATCTCTAAAATTGTGTGTGTATCAATAAAAAATGTTAATGGATCTAGAATAAAAAAGACCATTGAAAGAAATATCAACAATAAGATGCTAGAAAATTTAATTTAATAATTCCATCCTTTAAAGCATCTTGTTGCTTTAAATGGGAAATAATTTTTTAACTAAGTCAAAAGCCTACTGTGGAGTTCCATACCAAGAGAAGTATGTGAAACATCTTTCCTGCATAAATATTGGAACTAGGAGATCTAATGTGCAAGGACTGAAAGCCCTCGTCACTGAAAAATATTATAACTTTGATACTAAGTGTATGCTGTGTAAAATCTATATATCCAAGAATAGACCCTATTGCCCTCTTTATATATGAGAATGTTTCCCTCTGTAGTGAATTCTGCCTCTCAGATGCAGTATTTTTGTTGAATAGTTTTGTTAGCCTAAGTTTTCCATAATTTTTCCAAATCCTGACTTTATATCATCATCTATATATATGTATGTAGTCATTGAAGACCAATTAAATATTGGAATGGTTGCACTGTGAGCTTCACTATTAACTTCATAGCATGAGCTTTTCTGGTTCTGATTTTGCAAGTTGAAAACATTTGGAAGAACTCAAAAATCTCACTTATATTTTTGGTAGCTAATATTTTACCTAAGGGGAACAGCTCTTTCCAACTTATGCAGTGATTATTTCTAATCCTGGAGTAGTGCCTTCTGATGTCTTAGCATTTGGAAGTACAAGTGATACTTGATATAAATTATTCAGTGTTCTTGAAATATCATTTATAACATAATACAGTATAGTCTTACTGGTGGCTGGAAGATATACTTGACCTATGGGCTTGTTTTGTGCAGACCTGGACTAAAAGGACTGAAGAGAGCAATGAAACAGCAAATGAGATGGGAAGAGGTGCTTCCTTGGAGCTCTGAGCTGAGCATCTTACCTTGCAAAGGAGAAGGTTCAAAGCTTTACTGGAAGAAAGAAACTTTCTTAGTGGATCTGTTGAGCTGATCACATGCTGTATTTCGATTTGCAATCAAATGCATTTCAGCTCTTTACATGTATTTGCTTCTGAAGGTCTCACAGTACAGGCACATAAAGAGGTGTTTAGCTCATTTTCTGTCCCCAAGGAGTCTTGCAGTATTTTAATTTCAAGGGTCTGCAAAGACAACACTGGTTGTCCAGACATGTCTTCACAAATCCCAGAAACTAGTGACAGTATCTAAAGCTCTTACCTTTTACAGAATAATGTTCTGCTTTGAAGAAAGGAAACTCTGTAAGTTATTGATCAGTGTTTGTGCTGTTTCTGAAGTAGTTATGAATTAAAACTTAAGCAATGGACTTCATGTTTGATATAATCAATCTGGCATGAGGAACTGAGTAAACCTTTCAGCATTTGCTCTTCTAATGCATTTACAAGCTTAAAAATCTGATGGAGTTGCATAGGCAGCCCTTAGACTTTTGGGATACAATTTAAGGATCACAACCATCAGAGATCTTTTGATAGCTGGGCTTGATATATTTTGCTGATGTGATAATACTGGGTAGTGCATGTATATTGAATTGCCATATTATCATTAGTGGACTCTGCAGAGCAAGACAGAATCCACAAATACAAATCATAAATATGCCAGTAGAGTCATTTAAGTGAGGGTCATTTAACCTTGTTTAATAGAGAAGAATCACTTATAAAGTGTTATGGGATATTTCATTTATGGTTTGGTCCTTTGTTTTTCTTGGAAGAGGCTACTCTTTGGAAACATAAACATTTTTTCTATTTTCACATAAAAAATGTTTAAAGCTAATAGTTGGATATCATTCTTTCCTAACTCTCAAGTGACAGAGTATAGCAGGCAGGGCTTTGCTGGTGTCTACTTGAACAGCATGCAGCATGGTTAACTGGACACCACACAAATAGAAACCTAGAGGATTTTCTGTCCCTTGCTTCCCTCACCATCCCTATCTCAATTTCAGCATCCTTTGTGGTAATCATGAGTGCCCTGGCTCAGCCAAAATTTGGGGTAGGACTTGGTAACACACCCCATCTACTAATGTCTCCTGGGAGTAGAGAATAGAGATGTCTCTCCCTGGCAGAAGAGAAGATGGATTTTGTAGATCCACTGCCTTTGCTCCCTCCTGCTGAGCCTTTGCTTTTGGGCCAGGGCGAGTTCCTGTGAACCATGTAGGTGTACACCCCATTTACTCAGAGTTGTCAGGGGTATGACACAAAATGACATTTTGCTGTCTGTGGCTAGGCAGAAGCTTCCTTTTAGCTTTTTATTTAGCTGTTTACCCTAATGTTATTTTAAGTGGTGTATTTTTAATTTGGCACACCTGAACAATCAATATCATTAAAATGCATTTTACAGAGAAGCTATTGAGTGATTTATTCAGAAGATACAGAGCATGGGCTAGAGATAATTGTCCCTTGCTTATACAAAACTCATATTCTAAGCACCAAGTCTAATGACAATATGAAATCCCTGAATTTGCAGTTGTAGCTATTAATCTTTCTTAATGAATGTAGGGGGTTTTATACCTTAGTTATGCAAAAGCTGTTTTCAGACAGGAAGATTCTGAATTATTCATGTTCCAGTCATGCATCAACACATATGTGTCCCTTGAGAAACCAGTGCTGTGTATTCTGCTGTTTGTTGTTTTTGGGTTGGTTTTGTCAATATTTTGTGGGGAGACTGGAAATTAGTAAACCCGTGTAACAGAAAACTGCTCTCATAATGGCAGACATGGAAAAGATAAGTAATTTGACCCACTGGAGAGGATTATATTTAAAATGTATTTGGATTTTATTTTTCTTTCTACTTATTTTTTATCTCCCTGCTAATTTCATTCTTATTATCTTTTAAATAAAATCAGCAGTAATAGGATTACAGATCCATTGAAATCCATCTCTGCAAGACTGCACATGATGGCTGTTGCTATGCAAAAGTGATGTTGTCTCAAACTGAGAAGATTCCAAAGATTCTTGGTGGTACATTGTACTTAAAAAGCACTTTTCCCAATGATGGCTCCTTAAAAGGTTAGATTTTTTATTTATTAGACTGTGGGCACTCCCCCAAGCATTGCAAAGTACTCTATAAATAGGGCATAGAAATACAAATACCTTTAAATAATAGTATGCATGCATAATGATTTCCAGCAATCCAATGATAACCTGGATTTCTGTGTGTATTTGGAGAGCACAGCTGCTCTGACTGAAAATGCTGTCTGCCCTGGAGCTCTCCCTCTATTTTGTGGCTCACCAAGGAATTGTTATTTGGGGATGTACAAAATTATTTAGGGTAATTAGTTAGGCAATAGTGTCTTCTGGGTTTCTTCCAGCAGTGACACTTCATTTGAATGCTGGTTTCAGGGCCAAACTGCTCTGGTAACATGGATTAAATCAAACAGGGATCAAAGTGGTTCACTGATTTATTGATGGCATGTAATTAGCTGGCAATCAGTAAATTGCACATTAAGGATCAATGCCAGCGGTGCAATGGATAAACCACAACATTAGACACTTGAAAGACGTTTGTAACATCAAACTCCCAGGTACTCTTGTACAACTAATCCTAACCTCCCCAAGTTTATATGTGCACCCCCATCCTTTCATTTCAGAAATAAAGTTTGGAGCCTTCCCATGGCATGTGCTGGATGTGTTGCCACCCCTCCAGTGGTGACAGATGTGGGTGCTCTGTGTGTCCTCCAAGGCACATCCTCGGCACTCCCTGAGGTCTGTGTTTGTTCTGGCTCCTACCTGTGCTGTTCCTGGTGCTGTCCCATGGCTTGGAGTGCTGGCTCCCCATGGAGCCTGGCAAGGAGGCAGGGCTGTAGTGCTGCTCCAGGCAGTGCCAGGCACACCTTGGATTACAGCTCTTCCCGTGCTGTTTCCTGCTGCTGCTACAAATGCTTATGTTTCTTTGTTTCAAAAGTTTCTTCATTCCTCCCCTCATTTCATTCTCTTTAGCACAGCACAGCCAGTTTTGAGCACACACTTTGTCTTCTCACCATTCCTGTAGGGATTACTTGAATCCTGACATTTTGTTCTCATAGACAGGGAATGCTGAATGTTCACCCCCTTTCAAGTAGGAGTTTCAAAGACAGATGGATGTTTCTTATTCTCTCTGTTATGAATTCATAAAGGCAGGCCAAAACTTACAGAGCTCATTGGGCCCTGCAGGGATTGTTATGTTTTGCATTTTGTATCATTCTCTCTGAAGTCACAGAATCAGGCAGAAGCAAAGCTGGAAATGGGAACCCAGAGATCAGACTGTGCCAAATCCTGGCCTAAGTGCTAGGGATGTCTTTGCCTTCTTGCCCTAGAATTCCTACCTACTTCAGCCTGCTTGAGTTTTTCTGAAGTTCAAGATAAATATTTAAGTTATGATGATAATTAATATTATATCTGTTTCTTATTTGCATTAAAGTCTCCAAGCAGTTTTGTTCCTTTCAGAAATAGCTTGAAGTTTAATGTGGATATCTATATGATGAGGGACCTGCAAAAATCTGATTTTAGAACGAGGATTGTTCCTGGGATTTGATTCTTTGTGTTGAAGAGTAAGAATTACAGCCTTCAGCATTTCTGGAAACCTTGGAAGGTGTAAGTGTTGGCTTAGCTAAAGAGCTGAGTAATTCACTCAGAAAACAGTGAACAGTCTGCAGAGTGTTTTTTTTTTTTTTCCCTTCTGAGCTCTGCCAATGTATGTTATGGAAAAATGGCTAAATGAGGAAACTCATGAAAACATTTCCTCAATTCACACCTCCCACTCAACTGACAGTTCAAAAACTGAGTCAGAAGGGCTAAGAATTGCTCAAAAGTACTGTTGGAATTTGGCAAGGACTTTGGAGCTAGGATTTTATCTCTAATTTGTAGTAAGATAGCTACTGCTGTTATCAGCTGCCATAAGTTTTGACCAGTAAAAGTCCTTCAGTGAAGATTAATGGTTCCAATTAAATTATTTTTTCTTGCCTCTTATTCAGATTTTTGATATTGGGACTCCTCTGAGGCTCTGTTTTGGCAGAGAAGTAGCAAACAGCTGTTGTGTTAAATTCAGCTTCCTGTACTTGCCACGTATTTTATTAGATTGTGTTTAACTGCACTGTCCATGGCTGCAGTTATCTAAAGAATTGAAATACTGGTGGATTGCCCATGTAATGGTAAAACAAAGTGTAAGTGCTGTGAGCACCAGGAGGCAGTTTTACTTGAGTGTTTGGGTGTTTTGTGGGCTGATGTCTGCCTAACACAGCATTCCCTAGGGCAGGACAGCCACTGTGGGGTTATGGGAGTCAGCTCCTGCTTGACCAACCTGATCTCCTTCTACAAAGCCCACTTAGTGGATGGGGGAAAGGCTGGGGATGTCTGTACCTGGACTTTGGTAATGACATCGTCTCCCACAAAATTCTCCCGGAGAAACTGGCTGCTCATGGCTTGGACTGGTGCAGTTTGCTGAGTTAAACCTGTCTGACATCCAGTGCCAGGGAGTGGTGGTGACTGGAGCTACATCCAGCTGGGGCTCTCACCAGTGGTGCTTCCCAGGGCCAGCCCTGTTTAACATCTTTATTGATCTGGACAAGGAGATCGAGGGCACTCTCAGCAAGTTCACAGACAACATCAAACTGGGCAGGAGTGTGGATCTGCTGCAGGGGCATCTGGACAAAGGGCTGAGGCCATTGTGAGAGGTTCATATGGTGATTGTGGGAATTAGGTATAGTGGGGGGAAGAAAGGGCACCATATTCATACAGCTTCGGTTATTGTTCTTTATAGCTTCATTGATAAATCCAAGGTTTGCTGGGTTATATTCTTAGAATATCAGACTGGGTAGAAGGGGAGAGCTTGAGAAAAATGGTAGTTTCAGAATAAGCAGCAATATTATATATATTACTTATTTACTTTCCTTTATTTGAATTTTTAACACTTAGTTACCATTCCACACAAACAGAACTGCCTCAGTGCATGTGCTAGGGCTTGAATTGAAATTGCTTCATGGTTGAAATCTGAATTTATTTTCAGCCCAGTTGTGTTAGCCATCGCCAGGATGATTTTAGCCTGCAAGTTGTTAAATCCTGTAGAGGTTTGTGTGTGATTCTCCAATAGGAGTAGAAAAAAAAGTAAGTTTCTAGGAACTTGGTGTGTGCACAAGTATTTTCAGCAGCAAAACTGATACTACCAGAGCAGGATGAGTTTTGTACTTGTGTAGAAATTTTACTCTGGTCTTTTATGGCTGTTTTTTTCTTTAAAGTGTTAATTAGAATTCTGATTCTGAAATTAGAATTTTGACCCTACATGGTTGTTCTTTTTGTTTGGTTGAACAGAACTGGCATAATAGAAGTGTAGAGTTTTAATTCTAAACTCTCTATTATTTAGCTTTGATTTGAGCAACCTCTTACTCTGTATTGCAGTTTTATGTCTTGTTTTTGGGAAAGGACTGACTGCAAAAATACAGTGTCTCTAAACCCACTGGAACATCCAGTATTATGTGGAGATTTTAATGAGTCTTCAAAAAACCCCCTACCTTTAAGGTGAGTATTTAATATACTTTAGAAAGTTATGTGTTGCAGTAGACTATAGTGGCATGATTGGTGTTACTAAGTGCATTTGTTTTGTTCACAAACAGATAGAAATACAAATTATTTTTGTTGTTGACATTAATATTTATGTTTCAAGGTCTGCATATGTAATAGGAATTCTGCTGGAAAATGAAGTCTGTTCCAAGCTGCTTATTATACATATGAAACTTTGTACCCGTTGTTTTATTCCAGTTATTTTAAAAATAGAAATCAAACAGATTTCTTTTTTCCCTAATATGCATATTGGATCTGATACAAGGACTTTTAGACTTCAGACAACTGAAGAACATAAGACTGGAGTACCTTTAATTTCATTTTAACTTCAAAACTTAAGTGCCTTACTTCTTTATAAAAGCAATTCCTCAAGGAGTATAGGCAATTCTATGAGGTGAACATTTAATCCAGATGTTTCTAAAGTGCTCTAAGAAAGCCATCAATTCTTGTTGAGCAGTTTGTACATGTTTTTCTTTTCTTTCTGTCAAACCAAAAAATCTAGTTATCTCAGCAGGAGTATGCTTTGTACAAGGGCAACAGGAAAAGAATATGCATTTTCCTGGGTTTACTCAATCTACAGTAACTTGAAACATTGGCACATTACACCAGAAATGTAACATAGGATGTATTTATGAATCTATTATCATTATGAATTCATTCATTATGAATCTAAGGATTTTACCTTTCCTTTAAAGGAAATTCTCCAACTTCATAAACCAATGCTTGACTTTCTCTGAATGTCTGTCGACTTCAGTGACCCAAGTTCCAAACTAGTAAGCACTTGGAGGCTAATGAACTTGGATGATGTCTTTGTTAGGATTTTTGTGGCTCTGGAGTTGCTGGCAGGATGTTTCCACTCTGCTGAAACTTAAAACACACTTGGCTGTGTCTGCTGCTGTCCAACGTGCTGCAAATGCTCGGCTCAGCAGCAAGCAAGGCTGTGCTCTGCGGCTGCCAGCATTGATCCATCCTTTCTCTGGATAGCTGGCTGAGGTATTATTCTGCTGGTCTCAGTTGCATCAAGTCATGTTGTCTGCACATTGCTGCTGAGATTTTGGGTGTGGGAGATCCTGGAACAGATCTGGCATTTCTATGTCTTGGGAATAATGGAGGAGGATATGGCAGCCACCAGCTGCAACAGCCAAGAACAGCAGCCAGAGCTCTGTGCTATGTTTTGGTTAGCTGGGAGTAGGTGAGGGAAGAAAATTCTGCTGCTGCTAGGATAAATCTGACAGCTCCTTCTTCCTGTTCCATCTTTCCTGGCTACATGTTGAATTTGTCAAGTAAGTTGCAGTTTGGGAGAAATGGACTGGTTGCAGATGCAATCCCTGGGTGGACGTGGAGAAACTCAAACCCCAGAACCAGGCAGCTCTTATGTCAGCTGATCACATGAGTACCCAGCAACTGCAGTTTAACTGTGTGAGGGAAAGAAAGGAAGTGAAAGAAAGTCTGTAAGAATGAATAGCCAAAAATGCAAGGCTGGAAGAAGAAGGATTGTTTATTACCACATGTCCAGCACTAATGGAGGAAGTAGTTCAACATTCCTTGTTCAGCCCATTTGCCCAGTAGATTGAGTCATTTTGATACCTTTATTTATGTGGTATTGCAAAAAGTATGTAGGCAGCAAGAGGGTGTAGAAAACTCATGCCTTCCAAATCCTGGAAATACTGATAAAGTTGTAACCTTGCCCAAATACATCAGAATCCTCAAATTTCAATTCAGAGTTTTTGATGATATGCAAAAGTTAGCATGCACTTCTCAGTGGCAGTAACCATGTTGTGTGAAAAGGGATTGTCAAAATACATATTATGTATCAGGACATGAGCTGTTCTGGCAGAAGGAATCCAGTTAGCATCAAATGAATATATCCTTAGAATACCCCATGTTAATACTTTTTAGGTCTGGCAGGAAGGGCTGCATGCTTCAAAAACACCATCATGCAGCATCATAAGACCACCACAAATAGCATTTCATTGGTAAGAAAGTGGCAAATATGTCTTGCTTGAATTTCGTGTCAGGATGAAACATTACAGGCAAAACTGACAGATTAATAAGTTCCTAGTAGGGAGGTTTATGAGGGAAAATTTCCAAGCAAGTGTTTCTGTTTAGGAAGAAACTGCATGGAAAATTGGCTTCTTTTAAGAATTAGTTCTTGGTCATTACAAATGCAAAAATCCCTCCTGTGTCTGCCCTTAGCTCTGCTAGCAGAATGAAAAAGAAGGAAATTCCCACAGCTAATAAATGACATATAACTATTAGGCATCACACTTATTTTTATGGCTGTTTACAAATCTGGCAAGGAGTTGCTTAAACATACTTTTTAGTGAAATAATGTTGTTTTAAAGTCCTGTTTGGTGTTGGATGAGTTTGAAGTCTGGTAGACCTCGGATGTCTGTTACCCAGAGCAGTTAACACAAGTAGATTGTTACACCTGGAATGTTGTGGTCAAAGGATTCCAGAGCATATTTGAGCATTCCCATATTGCTCTCCATGTAACATTCCAGGTTTCTTAGAAAAGTCTCAGTATTTTCTTTCTTTCTTCTGTGTATTTTTTCATATGCTGAAAACCTACTGAGGATAATTAGCAAATAATCCTCGGAAAGATTATCTAATTAATGGGAAATTGGAGTCATGCAGCTTGGCTCTAGAGATGAAAGGAACCTATGTGTTGGTATGCACAATGGCTCTGTGTTCTTTCCTTCAAGGATTTCTGGGATGCAAAGTGATAGGTTGGGAAGACTCTAAATCTTCTCAGAATTAACCTATAATCTACTAAAATAATGAGAGAGAGTGTTACATATAACAATTTGGGTAATCTTAGCCAATTTGAAGGACATATTGGACATGGCTGAAATTGCCAATTTCTGTGTGGTAGTTAACAGAATTAGGACTTCCACTTGACATTTATTGGTGACATTCATCGGGATCCTTTCTTTAATGCTTATTATGACTAAATGACTTTTTTTTAACCATTGTACTTAAGAGCAGAAAATTTTGCAGCATCTCATGTGCCAAAAATTGCTATGCTCCTAAGCTTGATATTTTCTATTAAAATTAACTTAATCAGAAAGAAAAATAATATTATTCTTCAAGATTGTATTAGTTTGCTTAATAAAAATCTTTATTTCAGTGATAATAACTGATATGTTCATACAGATTAAGAGTCCTGGGAGAGTAAACTGAAATCTGCCTCCCCACCAGCAGCTCCAGCCCTGCACGTGCCTCCTGTTGTGACTCCACGTTTGGGGTGGGTGCTGGTTTTCAAATGCAAATGAGATAATCCTCATTAGATGGAAACCGGGCGTTGCAATGCGGTTTTAGAGCAACCCCTTGGCCTTTTCCCCTCAACCCAAATCTCCTCGTGGCACAGGCAGGGGCCCCCACACTGTTCAAACAGCAGACAAGAGCTGAATCTGATGCAGAGGCACATCCTCTTTATTCCAGAAGGAGCAAGTGTTGATTGAACACATTTGCTGAACATCCCTTGAGCCCTGAAGCTCTGTTTATAGTACTTGCCTTTGCTCTGGAGGGAACTGATTAACTCTATTTAAATGCTACAGCAGCTACCAAAAGTGGGCCTGAAAGACAAATGAGTAGATGAAATATCTGTCTATCTATAAATAAATGCAGGGAATGATTAAAGATGAGTCTGGCTGTTCTTTTTTCTCTTTGTTTGCATATCTGTTCTTAAATTATTTTAATCAAACAGAAAGCCAGAATGATTTAATTTATTTCTAGGTTTGTCTCAAATACTTTTATGAATGTAGAATTAAAAATAATGGAATCACTGTTACAGATTTACAAGTAGATGCTTTGAAACTCACCTAGAGACAGATGGGAGTGTTATTATCCCAAAAAACTGTTCAATATTTATGATTAATATCCAAAAGCAATTTAAAACCAAAATATCCAAAACAGTTAATTGTAAATCTCCACAAAATATTCACTTTAGAATATTCAGACATTTGAAAGTAAAAAAACCAACTTGACATACTTAAGTTTCTTAGTTGTAAATAAGATATTGTGAAAGTCTTGCTTTCTGATACAGCAGAATTTTTCAGGACTAAAAATTAGTTGAAACTGCCCTTGTCTGTGCTGAAGATAGAGAACTCCTTACTATGCTGCTTCTCATAAAAAAATATTAACTTTTTTCAGGTTTGCACTGTTGAAATTCTTCACTGTTCAGTGAATAACAGTATGACTGATCTGTGTAATATTTCTTCCTCTAATAAAACTAAGAGGAATACTGCCCCCATTCCACAAACAACAGCTGCGTGAGATATATTCAAGATTTATGTTCATTTGTACAATATTTAAAGTAAGAGCACTTCCCAGCATGGGGGAATGTCCGTGTTGTCATGGCAACAGATGAAGATGTGGCAGGATGGATGAAGCAGGTCTCAGCCTTGCCCAAGCTGGAGCCAAACCTCCCCTGTGGTTTTGAGCCTCTCAAGGCTGAACCGTGCTGCTCTTGGGCAGCAAATGCTGTGGGAGGTGGGAAAAGGAGTAGCTGGCCTTGGGGGGTGAGTTTGAAGGGGTTTTTTAAACCTCCAGACAATTCCCCTTGTTTTCCCCCATGTGAAGCCTTTTCTGCTGGTGACACAAGGCTGAGCAAGGATCTGCTGGTGATGGGTGCTGACAAGTGTGACTGCTCCTGTCTTTGATGGTTTAGGCCGGCTCTACTTCCATTCTGTGTTTCCACAAATGTCACAAATGCCATATCTGCCAGCTCAGTTTGGTTTACCTTCCCTCCTCCCACTGCACTGTGTGTAATTGTGCCTACACACACATGGAAAACACATGGAAGCTTTTGTTTAGCACCTTTCCTGAGCTAAACTGTCCCTTTCTTTAGTTGGAAGATATAAACAAGTGGCTAGTTTGCATTTGATTCGATGTGAATTCTGCTTTGTACTTCCTTACAGCTTCTCAAATTCTTAGTAACACCTAGGGACTGAGGGAGTGGTTTTGGCCAGTTATTTTTATTGTTTTTCAGTACTTGAGAAGCTTTGGGGATGGTACTTGCTCTGCAGTAGTTCCAAAAGAAACCAAAGGGAAAATAAGAATACATTTTTGTGTCATTTTCAAGTTCTGATAATGGATTTTGTGTCACAGGAAACACATTACACTAAAATCTATTACAGAGAAGACCTGCATCTTCACAGTAACATCAAGGTATATCATTAATTGACCAAACTCTTTAGGAAATCGCCTCATCTCTGCAGGACTTGCTATGCAGACACTCCTCTCTCTTTTAACCTTTATAATAATTTGTACAAATCTGTGTAATGACATTATAAAGGGTTTCTTTTGATGCTGTTTCTAGATATTTTTTATTCAGACAATATTTCTGTCTGATTGTAAAAGAAAAGGTGAGTTATAAATTGTTCTTCAAGCTACATTAGAATTTCTTTAAGAAAGAAAGTGATAAAATTTTACTTGGATTCTCAAGTAGCTCTTTTGAAGTTTAAGGATGAGCTGGTACCTTACTGATGTGCTTTATTTTGACAGTTATTTTGCCTATGGATCAGAATTACTCACAGAGTGAATTTTATAAGGAATTGAAAATGCTCTTGGTATGGTTCTCTGTACAAATTTAAAGTGGTGCTGAGAGGAAACAGATACTGTACATCCATTTCAGGTCAGCTGCCAGAGATTTAAAAAAAAATTTAACACCAGCAGATTTTTTTACATTTCTGAGAATTTGTCTGAACATCACAGAGTGGTAAAGGCCCAGCCCTTGGCTATTGTCAGATCCAAATTTACAAATAATCAAAATTACTTTAATTAACCTTTTCTTGAGGTGTAAAATTCTGAATCTGGTTATTGCTGGATGCCAATTCGGACTTCTGTCTCTATGTGCCAAAGTAGTTGAATCAATAAATGATAAAGACTGTGTATTTTAGATAGGTGGAACCTGAATTATATAGGGAAACTAGATTGGCACAAACAGTCAATCTGAATGAATGTTAAATGTCTAATCTTACTGAATATTTATAAAATTGCTTCCATTTGTTTGTGCATATATTCTAGCTGTCTCAATGAACTTTTCTGTTCTCCCTCATACCTGCCATGAAATTAATCATCTGGCCTGTGTTCAGTACTGCAGTTCCCAAGTGCCAACACCTGTTTTTACAATTTCTTTCACAGCAGAATTGAAGAATTCATTGATTCCATTTGTGTCAGTATAAAGCTGGACTTTTAATCCTGAATTTGTTAAAGAACATCAAAGATATGGATCAAATAATCACTGTTTCTTGTTGTTCCATGACATAAATAGCAGAAACAGTTGAGAGAATAATTTGTCTTAATGTACAGCATGAATAAAAATCATTCACAAATTTGTTCAAAGTTCTTACTATCATATTTACTTAATAACTCCTGATAAGTGCCTTTTACTCCTCTATTGTATTTGCTTTTGAGTAAATGCTTCATTTGCAGCAAAAGCAATATCTGGTCTAAAGTCATTATCCAGTCCATAAGAAAATGGGTAATTTTGGACTCTATCAGTATCACACCCTAACAAGTCATTATCTTTTGAGACTCTGATATTGAAAATATTTCCAATTAAATTAGTGTTATGAAAGTGTTCTGCAAATGCATATGAGTCAGTGATGATCAGATCTCAGATAACCAGTGAGGTCCCAGCTGTGGGCTGGTGCTGTGTCACTGTGAGATGAGATCTGGGCCACCCCAGCACAGGGGAGCCAGCCTTGGACAGTGTAGGTGCCAGCCAGAGTCACAGGGAGGAGGTATTTGAGCTACTAATGGGCAAGAGTAATTTTATAAATAATTATAATTGTACAAGAACAGGTGAACACAGTTATTTCCCTTCTAGGCTGGAAATTAGAAAAATATTAAAAGCCATGCCAGTGAGTGAGTTTGCTCATAATTCCCACTGTAAAGTTTGTAAACTGTTGATTTGTTAAAGCACAACTCTTAACAGTGAAATCAGATAGGAATCAGTGTCGGCTTTAACACACAGCTGGCCAGGTAAGGATCTGACATTTTGTTCCTGTTATGGCTTATGACAAAAGCAAATTCCAATGAAGTCTTTTATAGAAAAGAGGGATACATTTGCTATGTGTTCCTGGGAAGATCATGGATGCAAAGGGAAAAAGAAGAAAAAAAAGTAAATAAATGGAATATTTAGGGTATAATTTTGGCTTTTGATCCTTTCCTCCTCTGAATTTTCCTTGCTTTGATTGGGATCCATCAAAACACGTTGAGGATTTTGATTACACCAGTTTGGAATGTCTGTTGAAAGTGAACTGTCATTCCAAGAGGTCATTTTGGATAACATAGCTGGGACAGCAGTGCCCCAAGATCCCTCCTGGGCAGCTGGTACAGTCTTGTGGCTAACTCAAAAGCCAGTGCAGTACTAAATGCCACAGAAAGTGGGCATGTAGTGACTACCTAGTGACTGATTCTGAACCATGGCCCTTTGGTTTTTTTCATATATTTATAAAAAATTCAAAGGAGGCCAGAAATAAATAACTATTTTATTTGAAATGGCAAGCCTATCGATTATATCATATATATCATAGAATATATGCATATTATAAAGATTGCTTACTGTATCATAAGAGCTTTTTGACACATGAGGGATTGCAAATCCACTTCACAAACATTATTAGAATACTTGTCTGTACTGTGTATGTTCAGAATGATCACCTCCTTTCCTGTGCAAGGATAAATTCTTGCTGCAGGAGATCTTTCAGAATTGTTCTTAAGCCCTTTCAAGACTTTAAGTGTGAACTGTGACTAATCTCATGGCTTCCATCTGGAGCAGCTGTGTCATTCCTACTTCCTACCCCAGAGGAGCCTCAGCTCCAGCTCTGAAATAACTTTTTTTCTCTCTGGAGATTCCTTTCAATTTCCTTTTCTTTATTTTATTTTTTGACAGAATGTAATGTGTGGCAGCATATTTTTTCAGAGACAGTATGCAAAAGGAAGTAATCAGGATACTTAAGAAGCTGCTAAAAATTCTCATTTGAAGAAAGGATATTATCTTTCAGCATTTCAAACATATATTTGCAAAATAATGTTTTTACTTGTAAGTATTCTTTTATCCAGCATTATCATTATCTCATTAATTTCCATGGAATTTTTAGACTTGTTTGCTATACTCTATACAAAATGGGAAATTTTAAATTTCATCTGAGTGTTACACACACAGACAATTGTATGAAGATAATCAAGTAGTATAAATAAACAAGCATATCTGAGGAACTTGGTGTAAATTTACACCAAGAGACTAGAGACTCTTACCTCCTATGTATGCAATCAAATTACCATGAAATACACAGGGAGGTGAATTCAGAGTACTCTGGAACTCGCTATAATTCTCTTTGCACAGGTGACAAAAAGTAACTTGTTCCTTCTGCTTTCCAAAAGTAAGCTACTATTAACATAATAATAAAATCTACATTTTTTGAATGTTGCAATAGTGTTTCCTGAGTCCATATGCTTGTTGCTAGAAGGAAAACATTTGTTAGACTCTACTATAACAAGACTACAAAGATAAGTAACTCATGTGCTTGCACACATTAACTTCAAATTATTTACATTCATTTTACTGCTGATTTTTTTATTCTTGATTTTTGTGTTAAAGTGACTGAATGAACTTGCTGCAGTCTCTTTTGTGCTGCTGCAAAGCAGACTTGGCATTGTTTTATGGCCCTGCCCACCAGGCAGCTGGAAGGATGAGTAAGAGCAGCCCAGGGAAAACAATGCAATAACTTGTAAACTTAAAAGGATGTCTCACCTGGGGGAGGTTGGGAGGTCATCAAGAGCAGTGGCTGAGCTGACTTGGAGCTGTCATGAATATGAAATACCTGTTTAGGCTGGGAAGGCTTTGCAGAAGGAACGTGTGTCCCTTCTCAGGCAGCAGGAGAGGGAAATCCTGAGTGGAATCAGGGCTGGAATCACCGTGGGCAGCGGGGCTTGTGCCATTCGGGGGCTCAGGCTGGGGCTGCACTGCTGCATCAGCCAAGGAGGTTCAAAGCCTCCCCTTGCCAAGGAAGGAAAACACCAATTCTGGCACAGTGGGAATGGTCAGCAAGACATCTTTGCTCAATTGCAGTGCTGCACTAGTGTTACAATCTCAGGCATCACAAAACCCACAACTTCTAAATTAATCTCAGGCTCAAGGGTCAGGATTGGTGACCATGAGTCCAGACCATTGGATTTTTTGTAAATACTAGTCCAGCATTCTGGCGTTAGTAATTCTAGGTTTCTGCTTTTTAAAACCAGCAAGTATTCTCAACATGATTTAGAAGTGAAAAAAAAAAACCAAAACCAACCCAAACCCATCATTACTGGTATGTGGAGCCAGAGAATGAGCAGATACTGGCTGATCTCTTAAAGAAGAGCGGATGATGATCTAAGAATGATAAAAGTATGTGTGTGTTTGGGTTTTTTGCTTTCAATAATCTGAACAAATGTTTTAAAAAATATAGTATTGCCAAAAATTTTTAAAACTTTTGCTGTCTGATGATTGTAGAAGACATTTTAGCCCATTTAAAGTTACATCCATTTTTAGAAGGACAGCTGCAGAAATTTTGAAACTGGATGTTCAGAGACATGCTTATCATTTCAGAAAAATTAAGTCAGGATATTTCAGATGATTCCATGGGTTGTTTATGCTTAGTATCGTCTACTAAAAAGTCATTTGGACTCCAGGTGAAGTGCATATCAACTCTGCTTTAAACATTCCCTGTATACTGACACATAACATTTTCATCTTAGTTTTGAAGGCTGCATAACAGGAAAGAAAAGCAAAAAGATCAACAGCAGAAATTCTTTGTATGTTAAAAACATACATATATGCTGCTTGACATAACAGGTTTTATCCTCAGAATATGTTTGTAAGGCTTTTCAAGAGCTTGCTCCTTGGAGTTGTTGTGCATGGAACAGCAAAAAATATTTGATGTAGTTTGAGTTTTATTGACATGATTACATGTTGCAAATAGCAATGTACAACCTTGTAATAGCCATCTGTCTTATCATCACATTTTTTATGATATTATCTGGACTGTTTTCTGTCCAAATAAATTAAGCTCATCTCATCAGAGAGGATTTCAAGTCTTCTGTTACTTTGATCAGAATTATCAGAAAATGTGTCAAGCCAATTACTCTAAAATTGGGCAGATGCAGAGCAGTGTGGTATGTCAATCACTCAGTGGGTTTTCTTTTAGTTTTACAACTCTGGGTCTGTCAGGGAAGTTCTTCCCAGTCTTGGAATGGCTGGATATGATTTCCTGTTGCTGCCTGTTGTCAATACCATGCAATTGGAAGAAAACTGTTCTAAAATGTTGCAAGATGGTTTATTTAGAACTACTGCATTTTAAAGCTACTAACAGAGGTTGTTTAAAAAAACACAGAACAAAGGAAATTTGTTAGTAAAGCTCACATTTCATTTTAATTTTTGCTTAATGACTTGGGGCTCACAGCTGGTGTGATACATCAGGTTTGCTCTTGAGCTGTAGGCTGAGCCTGAGTGCAGAGCTATTTTATGTGTGCTGTGTGTCTGTGGCATCCTTGCTGTCAGAGCATTCCCTGCTGCTGCACTGAAGGAGGATTGATGACAGGGTTCTTTATTGCAGCCCTTAGCAATAGATTGTTGAGATTAACACATTGTCTGAGAAAGAGATTTGTCTGAAGGGCTTGCAATTCTTCCCTACAGTTGCATTCAACAGAGAACCAGCAGACAGTTGCTTCTCTCCCCAGAAGGTTTGTTTATATTTCAGCTTAGAAAGATAAAAGATAGCACAGAGGGTTTACTTTTTCTGTTTTTCTTTCTGACTTTTGATTTGTTTAACAGAATTGTTCATGTTCAGAACTTAAGTGTTGGATTAAATTTGTGCAAGAAGAGTGAATTTTCATTGCTTGGAGGTTTTTATTAAAGGAGCATTAGTAATTCTCTTCAAACTTGAAGATTTCCTGCCATTTTCCAGCTGTACAAGAAGTAGAGCCAATCTACTATCTTTTAGATGGTGAGCTGAAATCAGTCCATTTTACTTGAATTACCTGGACTATTTCACTGCTTTGTGCAAATAACATAATTTTCCCTATCAGAGATGGAAATGTTAGTTTAATGTTACTTTGACCATGACCATGATAAAATATATGGAAATAGGTGTTAAAATCTGCCATTTGGTTTAACTGTACAAGGTAACATTTTCAGTCATCTCTTTATTTCAAATTATCTGATCATAGAAATGAAATGAGCTTTTAGTGTAACAATCTAAGTGATAAACTGCCACAGATTATCTGACAATACAGTAAATGTATATAAATATTGCTAGGACAGTACTGACATTAAATTATGAATAAACATGATAATTCAGGGTTACCATTGTTGTTTTGGCATTTTGCAAATTAATTAGCAAAATTTATTAGAATTATGATTGTTTTCCCAATTTACCCTCAGTTCCAAAATATCTGTTACTTTATTTCAACATAATCCTTCCAGGTGTGAATTTTGGTGCTTTGTCAAATTTGCCACATAAAGAAATTTTTGAACATACTGACCAGTAAAGGGACAGCAAATGACTTTGCATTTTTAAAACTGCAGATTTAGAGTGTGGGAACACCTCTGTGAGAGTTTTACTAGTTTGTGATGTTAAATGGCAGGAATTGGACTCTCACTTGTTAAAACTGGAGATTAAATAGAAGGATTTAACGGGGTATGGAATAGCTGTGAAGAAGTATGTAAAGGCATCCTTATCATGGTGTGCTATGTGCTTAACTTCTGAGAACAGGTGCTCAGGCTCCTACATACTGAAATGGGCTGGAGAAGTCTGGTCAGATGTCCTTTACCCACAGCCAGTTGAGGTATCTAAATTTTTTTACATCAAAAAGCAACTTTAAATTGGAATTCTGTTTAGACACGTATGTAAAACCAGGTCTTAAAGTTTCTCCAGGAAGTCACTGAGCTGTCTAGGATGGTGCATTCCTAATCTCCCTTTACAAAAGGAAAATCTCTAAGATTGTGCTGTATTCTGGCAGCCTGCTTAATTGTACTTGGCAGCTTGTTTTGGCTCTGGAGCTGCTCACCAGCCTTCTAATTAAATAGGGGTGCCCTGATACGTGTCTTGTCTCTGAAATCGATAGGGATGATGAAAAGGACTGTGAAGGCAACTAATTATCTTTCAACAACCAATGCTTTTCAGTTTGGATCTTCCCTGGTTTTCATATTTCTAAGTTCATTAAAATGCTCAGAGAACAAACATATTGTATGAGATGAAACGTCATGAATGTGAATTATTTCTGGTCTTGTGCTCACACACCTTGTTCCATTCTTGGCACGCTCAGGAGAGCCATGCACAGAGAAATTAATAAAATCTCCAGTTTTGGTTTCAATCAGGTGTAGATGAGCTACAACCAGGGTAGCAGCTTTAGGTCTCTAAATCCCAAATGTAGACGTGAAGAGAATTTATTCTATTTCTGTTTATCTTCCTCAAGAACAGCATTGCAAGACAACCACATGTGAGTTAAGGGAGGAACCAGACAAGAATATCAAGGAAAATTCCAAGCAAATATCTTCTTTTACCTTCATTAAGAAAATGGAACAGAGATAGGTGGTCATACTAGAAATGTATTTAAAAAAAAAGTTTCAGCCTGCCTCTCTGTTCCCAGATATCTGAGTTTGAATGTAATTTTTAATAGCTCTTATAATTTTTTTAGGTGTATTCATTATTTGGTGTCCAGCTGACAGTTTTGTATGGACTCATTTTTCTCAGATCCAAATTCAGAACTTCTCATAGGGAGCTAAAATGAGGGATGCTTAAAATAGTCACCTTTGCATTCATGGCTCTCACTGCATTTGTGTTCTAGAGGTTTCAGCAGGACAAAAACAAGCTTTAAAACCTACCAGTGGTGCACAAGTCACATAATTTTCAGTAATTATAATTACATTATACTAATGAAAGTTAAGGGACAATGCAAAATCATTTTCAAAATGAATGTTTTTCTCAGCACTTGATGCACTTCTGAAGCTGTATTTCTCTATAGAAGAAATCTGCTTTGATTTTCAGAAGTCTGTTCAAATACTTTTAGTATAAAAATAGTCTCTCACAACTGTTGAGCTGTGGGAATGCCATAAAGCTCCTACAGAAGGTTTCTAATTGGGGTACTGATTTCCATGGATAAAGGCTGCAGTTCTAAAAGTTAAGGCTTTGACAATGTGCAATATAAAAGGCAGGTCATAGCATGACACACTTTATTCAAATAGATGAGATATTGATGGTGCCTGCTGTCACTCTTTGCAGAATGACTCCATCCTTTCATATGGTAAAATGATTCTCCCTGTGTGTAACATGCTAGTCTGTGGAAGAACTTGCACCCTGTTTTAGAGATAAGAATCCTAGGGAAGTAAATGTTTCAGGGTTGGCAGTAAGGTGTGTGGGGCTGTGCCAGCCACCTGGATCTACCTGTCTTTTCACACAGTTACTCTCTCTCCAGACTCCAGTTCTTCTGGATTATTAAGCTTATTCTGGATCTCTGATCTTCAAATAACTCCTGTGGTCCCTGATCCAGTTCTGTTTATTTTTCCCCGAAATAGGAAGATTTTTTTTTAAAATGTAATTGTAAATATAGTTGCATGTTTATAATTACCTCAAAACCCAAAACTTCCTTCATACACACACTAAAAGGAAAAGTTTTCATGCTCTTGAGTTCTAAAATACCCCAACCTGCTCACAGTCAAGTTTGAAATAGTAACATGAAAATAGAGAGCAAAAATAAATAAAAAATACCCTGAATCTGGCACTTTGGCATTTCTGATATATTTTCTTCTAGTCTAAATCTGGCAAACTTCAAATTGCACATCTTTTAAAAATAAAACCAGTAGGCTTCTTTACAGGAATGGAGACAAATGACCCTGTCAGGGGCAGGGGATGCAGTTCTCACTGGTTATGCTCTTTTAAGTGTGCTGTGCTTCTAAATAAAAGTTATTAACAATATCTTTTTCTTACAGACATCAATACACAGCCGGTAGCACAGCCAATGATATCCATACATTTATTGTTGGCTGTGCTGCAGTTAGCCTGAATCCTTGCATATGAATTCTATATTAATACATCTGAGCTTTTGTACAATATCTGTCTTTAATTATCTTTTTGAAAGGATGTCTTCATCTTTCTAATGTGGCCACAGGACAAGAACTCACCAGAACCTGAGAATAATGGCAGTGTTTCATCTCTTTGATTAACAATTCGAAACCATCAAAGACTGGCGAAAATGTTTAATCTGTCCAAGCTGTTACAGATTTGAGGATATGTTTATAAAACATGAGTTTGTTGAATCCCTATGAAGATTCCAGAAACCCTTTAGGTCAGATAATGTTCTTCACCTTGGTGACCTGGCTATTATTCTGTTAATTTTGTTTTAAATCAACTGTTCAGACTTCAAAGAACAGGTTTTTTTTGTTTTTTTTTTTTCTTTTGTGCTGAGTAGAACCTCAATGCTTCTCTTGCCTCTAGTCAGGAAAACAAAAATTGGGAGAAATTTTGTGTTTGGAGAGTCTCCTAGGTCATTAAATCTGGATAACCCTGCTCTGGATACAGCAAGTTACAAATCTTGGCCGGAGGGCTTTAGAAGCAGCTGTTGAGTGTGTCTGATATCACCCAACATATGTGGTAATTTGTGACTTTTTTAGCCAAAGTATCACTCCTTCCTCATCCTTGTTCAGGGTCAAAGTACTTCCTTTGGTTTTGGAAGCTCACTCCAGGCTCGAAATTACAAAACTTGTGGATTGTAGGCATAAGCTGCAAAAACCTTCCTGATAAATGTGCAGTTACAAGCATTTGCAACATTCTAGGCCATTTCAGTTGTTATATTTGGAGTTGGGGCATCAATAATACATAGTTTCATTAAAAGACAATGTGCTTTAATGTCATTGCAGTGAGTTATTTTGGGCATTTCAAGTGACCCCATTTGAAATACAACAGATGAAAGTATGCACCTGTATATTCAGTTGCAGAGTTTGCACCATGTATCTAGCTGGTTTTTTATAGACCTAAAAGTTTCAATATTTCTATTCTGAAATACCAGCATATGCATTTAGTATCCCAATAAAGCTCAACTGGAGCTGTAACATATGGGCCCTCTTTTAGCTCCGACCCCCTGCAAAGCCAAAGCTAAACAAAAAGACCAAGTCTTCCTTTGCTCTGATTTATTGGTGTTCTATTTTTTTTGAGATGATCTTGTTTGAAAACAGAAGGTTGGCACCTGAGAGAGGAAGCACAGGAGTGTGTGAAGCAGTGGGATGCCAGACAGGAGGGATCCTGCTCTCTCCTGTGCTTTGCAGAGCACTTGCACATGCTGGAATATTGCTGGAATATTGCTCCTGCATGGGCTCAGCCTTGGAAATTGCTGCTAACTCTGCCTGATTTCTGTTTACAAACAGCTTTCCCTAAGGAATTGGTTCCTGGTGTTCATCTCTAGTGATGCTGGGAAAGAGTGCCACAGAAAATTGACAGCTCTGGTATAGTTGGCTGACCATTTATTAGTGCTCTACTCACTGAAGGGCGGCAGGGAAAGCTTGGTGTAGATAGAATATATTTCAGCAGCTGTTAAAAGATATCCCAGGCATTATTTTTTATTTTCCTGCAATAAGAAACAGATTTACTGTCAATGTCTGTGTGTCTCTGTCATTCAGGGGCTTTATATCAGGCTTCTTTATGCTCAGTTTGCTGTGTATTGCAGCTGGGTCACTGTGTTCTCCACAAGAGGAATGTTTTCATCATTTGAAAAGTTATACCTTGTTTTCTGTATCAGGATTATTTCACAGTTCAGGATTGGGCAGTCCTGTGAGTTTGCCCAGTCTGGCCCCTTTGTGGGATATGCCAGGGGAGGCCTGGTTGCTCTTTTGGTGGCAAAAGAGAAGGTGAAAGCAAATAAAACACAGGTGAATCTGGAGCCTAAGGTGGGTTTAGGACTGGACTGTTTTGCTGTTCTTTGTGACTAATGCTGAGCACCATGGTAAAATGGATAATCAGTTTCAAATGGAAACAAAAAACATGTAAGCAAAGGGAGTTAGGGGAGAATTGGCATTTCTTTTCAAGAACTGCAAAAACAGTTTTTAAAAACTTCTAAAATTGAAACATTGAAAAATGAATGACTTAATATAGAAAACCCTGAAGTCAGAGATAATAATATTAATAATAACAACAATAATAATAAATAATAAAAAATATTCTGCTAACGTGAACAGACTGGCAAGAACTGTTTTGATTAAACTCAAAGGAGAACCTTTGCAGAAGGTTCTGAAACTTTACTGCTTCTATAATAAAAAATGGGGAATACATTCAACTGTTGTCGTTCACTGAAGAAAATGAAGTTATGGAAGTTTGCAGCTGCTAAAGATATGACCATTGCCAAACAACAAAGCAAAATAATTAACTGCATAATAGACAGGGAAAGACAATTATTCCTGGAAAACTTTACTGTTACCAATAGCAAAATTTGGTCCCTTACTGAATCTACAAATATTTTTGGGTTAGCTTGAGGATTTTTTGTGGTTTCTTGGCCTGACAGTCATACCCCAGGCAGTGGCAGAGCTGAAGACTTGATGTCTGGCTCTAGAGCCCCATTCACTCAGTTCCCAGAGCTGAACTTCCCCAAGGACTGAAATCTCTTGGGACTCTCCTGCAGTTCACTCTGCACAGCGTTGCTGTGACACCTTTCAGGCAGGTGGAAAAATGAACCCTCTTAGGGACTTCTTTAAATGTCATAAATTCTAATGAGATGAAGATCCAGGTTTGATGTACATTAAATTTAGGCTTCACTCGGTAGATACATAACAGTGTAATGGTACTGAGCAGAAATGAGGGCCTTTACCATGTTGATGCAATATGAACTTAGAAAATGAGCGTAAGATTTTGTATAGATAATGCTGGTACACTTGCAATTACTTTGGGACAGAAATATGGATCTAGAAGGATGACACTGATGGATAGCTCTGGATTTACCCATGTGGATAAGGTATCTGGCAGACTTGTGTCTGAGGTACTGAATGCATGGCAGCCAGTTGTAGCTGCTGATTGCAGAAATTTAATCCATGTGCATAAAAATCCTTAAATTTTGCTCTACTAGAATTTTGGGGAAGGGAGAAGGCACCTGAGGAAAGGTATGTGTATCTGTTGATCTGGGTCAATAGCATTTTTAACAAGTATTAACATTATCAGACATGTCTGTTCTTTGCCTTCAGTTGTTGTCAGGGATTTTTAGAAAATAACTGCTTATTTGTTTTTCTCTGTTTGGAATGGATTTATTTTGAAATATTTATTGTAACATTAGTTTTAGATGTTTTACCAACTTTAGGTGATGAAAACAGACTGTATTTCATTCTCATTTCTGATTCAGCAGAACTTCCAGTTCCTCTTGCTCGTGACTGTACAACCTGCAAGACCTGCATGGAAATATATAGAGATATAAACCCACCACTTTCAGCACTGTTCAAATTGCCTGACTGATTTCTGCCAAGTCCAGGTCATGTGCTTTTGAAGCCTTGGTATTTTATGTGCTAACATCCAAGCCTGTCTTTCAGAAAGACTAATTTCAAAGCGAACATGATGGAGGGATTGTTCCATCTAGAGGAGCTGCCTAAAAATAATTTTTCCCATCCTGATTAGGTAAGAGGTGATTTTTATGGCAGGTAGAGGAGAAGTTTTTATGTACCATCTCTCATTTGTAGTGAAACTCATCCCAAAATTTCTGTTCGAAAGACCTGGAGTGAGAGTTCATTTTCTCTCCCGTTTCCTGTCTCCTAGCTTTGTACAAAAAGGTGCCAGGGAGCTCTCCCAACAAAGGGGAGGAAATGAGAGTCCCAGGGTAACTGCAGGGTCCTTACCCTGGAACAAATTTGAGCTGGATTAAACCTGACAAAGGCTGGATGTCTGGAAAGTTAAATTGGAACTATTTTGTGGAGTTAAGGCCCTAGTTACATGATTCCTTTCTGAAGCACATGAAATGAGTAAAACCCTTATTTTGTTGAGGGTAGAATGTGTGGGAAATAGGCTATTTCAAAAGAATTTGAAATCACTTTGAAAGGGGTGAAGGAATTCCAGCAAAACCTGACCTACAGGCTGGCAGACTTCACAAATTGATATTTCTGTGCAGGTGGAGACAGCGGAAGATTTGTTGCTTACTGTGCTGGCTCTATTTTTAGTTTCTGACTGCTTGCAATTTCTGTTTACAAATGTCAGGAAAATGCATTAGGATTATCTCTTTTATTGTAGAGGTAATAAAATGTTTTCCACTTTAGCCAATAAAACAGCTAAAAGCAGGCTCCCACTGTCATGGCAGGGTAGCTGCTAAATGTGGCCTCACAGTGGTTTTAAGCTGCCTGGTCTGCTCTTTCCTCATTGTTTCCCACATTGTCCTGGCTCACATGGAGATTAGGAACCTCTGGGGGATTTTTATTCCCATCTGGGAGTAGCTGAAAATGCACTTTGAGAAGAGGGAAGGTGAGGGATCAGCAAAAGCTCCGTGGCCCATCCCTGCAGTGCCCTGCATCTCTCCTGGAGCCCAGCAGTGATACAGGAGGCACCAGGATCACAATTATTCCCTTGCTAGGGCTCTCAGTTTCTTGGCTGCTGAGAAATACTTCCTCAAGAGTCCTTTCAGCTTCAGGGTCTGGAGTGGGAACAGTTGTTTTCAGTGGATGTGGTTGGTCTGTTGCAGCCTGTATTGGCTGATACCCTGTAATCCAATATTAGAGCTGCTTTCACTGCCACAGAGGCTGGATTCGTGGACAAACATCCTGTTTAAGCTGGGATGACTTACTGGGGAGCTTTATGGTTGTACTTGCCAGCTAGAAGTATTAATGTGCTTAAGTCAGTGCTGAAAGTGCTTTAACATTGTTATTTGACTCTGAAAGAAAAATAAATGCGCTGTTTATTCCATTAGAAAACCAGAATGTAAATAGATAATATAGAAATACATCTTTCCAGTGCTTAAAAGGTCTTTATTACCTTTATTATGGCCTTCTACCATTAAAAGTTAGTGTTATAGGATGCCAGTCCTAGTCATATTCACTAATTAGCAAAAAGGTTTGAGCAGAGTTGTGACACTGTTAGTTAATACTTGTTTTTCATTGCTGTTTTAGATAGCTCAGGACAAACAGATTGTGTGTTACTGCTGTGATAGAATACATAAAATAAAAATAGTTCTCATGCTGAATTCCCTATGCTTTAAATATACTAAATATGTCCCCTCTAGCATTCCTAAGGTGTGGCTATGTGCATGCAGCTCATCACCACAGAAATTGCATATTCATTTTTAAAGGAACCATAAAATTAGTTTGTTTAAAGTCTGGGTCTGATTTGGGAAAGAAACTGGCAATTTAGTAAAAACTGAGGAGTTAATTCCACTAGAGGGGTAAGCTAGAAATAGAAGTAGGAGTAAAAGTGTTGCTTTGAACTGCATCATATGGAAGCAGCAATGACAGGAACATTGCAAGTTTGTATGTACCTGTGAATCCTCATCATTTTTTTTGCAACTACTGCAGATTTTGAAACTACATGCCTCTAAGGAGGCAGACAATGAAAATTTGATAGGCAATCTATTATTATGCAGTGAAATGTTGAAATTTGCAGGTCACTGGCAAGTCTGACCAAGAAATAGAGATTCTTTTTTTATCTAGGGAATGAATAGTGGGAAATCATAGTTTAAAAATGAGAGGGAGGTGTAAATCTGCACTGTTTCAATACTCTTCAACTTTGAGAAAATTGGAGTGTGGAGAGGAACCTTGATGACTTTTTTTGGTGCTTTGGGCAAATGCAATGATAAAGTCCAAATATTTGTGACATTTGGCGTGCTTGTGACCACACCTAGGTCTTAGATCCATAACAAAAGGGTTTTTTTCCCCCCAAGAATTTAATTTCTGTTTATCCAGATAAGTGCCACAGAACTTCAGTTTGCTATTACTGAAAAGAGCAGTCAAATCATAGTCTCTGTTCTGCCAAGCTGCTCTAATGAACGCTGAGAATTAGATACTGTGTTTGTCAACCTAAGATTGACAAAGCCATTGATGAGTCTGGTTTTTTGGTTTATTTGTGTATTTTTCCTACAAAAAATGTATTCCTATTAAGTTAGCTGATATCTGTTCATATAAGAGTAGTCAAATCAATCCTTTTAGGCTTTATTTCAAGCCCTCTTAATGCTGGAGCTGGAGTTCTGTGGGTTTATTCAGGGAGCAGAGGTTCAGATGGTCCTTTACAAAACACAGCAAGCAGAGGGACCTGCTCAGTGCCTGAGAGCTTGGCTGGGGTAGCTGTGAGTCTGAGAGCAGCATTTGATGAAATCCCATCTCCTCTTCCACTGGTCCCTGCATCTTCCCTGATATTCCTCTGGGCTGTTGAAGTATTTGTTCTGGCATAGGCCTTCCTAGAATTGGAAATTGAGGTGATGAAATTAGGATATGAGGAAAAATCTAAAAAATTGTGGTTTTTTCCCAGGTATTAGCCCATTTTCAATCTTGGTTATGTTTAGAATGTACTAAGTGGTCAAAACTTTTCCTATTGATATTTTTCCACTGGAAGCCACTGAAATGATGGGACCTGAAGCATTTCTTGGGGCTGTGTGAGTTACCCTTGGGCTTTTTGCTGAGAAGATGGCACTCAAGAAATCTCAATGGGCCTGTGCAGTTTTCTGTCATCCAGTTCAGGTGGCCTGAAACTCCTGGCTGCAGCAAGGAGCACTTTGAGATGTGTTCAGTTTTCTGAGAGTTTGATACTGTGGTTTCAAAATGTTTTGGCTCAAATCTGCATCTAAAACACAGCTTGTTTCATGAGCAGACTTTCTGAATGGTGCTCAATCTCCCCCATAAGAAATCTCAGGAGTGTTCTAACCATTTCCTGTGGCACAAGGTCTTTCTGTAGACTTTTTAGTGTTGGGTCAGGTTGTTCTAGTGGGAATTGGGTGAAAGTAAATCCATGTGTTAAAATTGATTTTGTAGCTTTTCAACAACAGAAAAAGAAAAAAAATGTAAAGAAAGTTTAAAGTGATTCTAAATAATATTTTCTTTCCTTCAGCTGTCTCCGTAATGAGATACAGTGCATCATCCTTTGGATTTGCTGTAAGTAGAGAAACAATTGAAATATTACCTACTCTTTTTTTTTTTTTACCCCCCAAAAGCTTTTTCTGAGCATGAAATACTGCATTTCTTTCTTATGGTAAATTCATGGAAAGATGTGCAAAGTCAATAGTGGATTAGAAAAAATATTGTTGAAGTCAAGCATTGGAAAGGGTGGCAAAGATACTCTAATTATCTTTCTCAGTTTCTGTCCATTAAGTCCTATCCTGGAATTAATACCCATACTTATACCTTATTGTTGATAGATGTTATCCACCAGTTACAAAATCTTATACAAAATCTCTCAATTAAAAATCAGTTTTGTTGTTGAACTTGAGCCAAATTTTGAAGTTCCCCCCTGAACTTTTCCCATTGAAGCTGATGGTAAGACTGCTGTTGACTTTGGAATGACAGCTTCCTTCTCCAGTCCTTGCCATGACTTTCTGGATTAGTGGCTGAGCAAAAAATTCCTAACGACAAGCAGTGACTCATATCAAATAATTTATCTTTCGTTTTCAATTTTGAAGGTCAGATTGACTCTGTAGGAAGTTTGACATGAGAGTGAAAGTTCTTACAGTGGAATAAGCCTGGTTTTCAGTGTTCCTGACACCACATCTGCATTAATTGAGAATACAAGCATGGCAATTTTACTGATGATACAGAATAATAAATTCATGTAGGATGAAATCTGGGTGGGATTTTGGAGAAAATGTTAACATTTTCTTGGTTGGAAACAAAACCTATTGCAGGAAATTAGTGACTCCAGGAAAAAGGAATGCTTGACATTTATTTCTTTGCAGTTTTTGCATTGGAATCATGATAGTATTTTATCTCTTGGAGTGTTACAGTGGCAGATTATGATGTTTGTTTTGTTCTTAACATCTTCACAGCTGATAAATTACAAATTCAAACTTTTTAAATTCAAATTCAAATTTTTAAAATCTCATTATTGACTTTCTGAGCTCTGAAGTGTATCATTGTGCAATAATGCATGGCGAAAATGTGAAGATCAATTCAATAAATGTAAATCCTGCTTTCATTAAAGTGATTTATTTGAAGCTGCTTTGTGCCTGTGCAGCAGAATGGTAAATACATTGTTCTTAGTGCAGGGCACATCTAATGGCCCACAAAACAATTGACTCTGTATCTCTTTCAGTTTGATGCCACCCTGGATGTTTTGTCGTCAGCGATAGTTTTGTGGCGTTACAGCAACGCAGCCGCTGTGCACTCTGCACACAGGGAGTACATGTGAGTACACCCATCCCTTCTGCCTCTGCCAGTGGCCTGCACAGCTCTTCTTGTCAAGCTGGGAGGCTACAGATTCCAGAGCTTTGATTAAAAAAAATTGTCACATCAGCAAGTGTTCTTTCCTTCTGCCAGCTCACTGCTTGCTCCCAAACACGCAGCCTCTCCTCAGGCAAACCTCCCTGTGATTGGGATTTCCAGTTTCTTTTTAGCCAACATAGCAATGGTTAGGCCTTTGCAATTTTTTTCCCTTGCAGCACCTGTATCAAATGAACTGTATTTGCAATCTGTAATAAATTTGTAAATCTTTAATTTTACATCTTACTGAATATTTCTTACTAGAGTATGTTTTTTGATACTGATGCTTGTATTATATTTGTACTTCCCCTAACAAGTTTGAATATGAATCACTTTAACTTTTTTTTTAAGTAAGAGTATAGCAATCATTCATGTCTTCTTTATGCTTACTTTACAAGCAATTTTTTTTCATATTTAATGCTTATATATATATAATAGATATATATATATCTTATAGATATATAATATATCCTATGAAGGAAAAAAAAAATTTATATATGCAATGCAGTATTGATCACAGTGGGGCTTGTATTCTGCATCATTGTGGAGCATTTCTATGGGTGATTCATATGGTAGCTGAGAAGATCAGGTGCAGATTGACTCACGAATTTTTCCAACTAGAGCATAAAGAAGATTTAAAATTTCTACTCAAATTTTGGGCATCTAGGTGAAGAATTGCAGTACATTTGCCTATTTTTGGTTTTTCTCTGTACTACCATTGCTGGCAGCATCCTATCTGGCTGGAAAATAGTTCAACTGCCCCCTGGAATGGATTGCAATTTTACAATAAAGAGGGATAAGGTAGGTTTTGTGCTGAAACACCTCTAATGATGTGTCTTATAATTAAGAGCAGCTTGATGAAACTGAACATTGCATAACAGGTAGGATCAAAAGAAAACCCCACAGTAAACCAACCACAAAAAGTCACACTGGAGGGTCTCAATCACATCTTCACAATCCTTTTCTAAAAACTAAGTAAAAGTAAGCAGTATTTTTACATGCATTAACTCAGGCTCATGCAACAGCTTGCCAGGACTGTGTGCTCCTTTCTGGCAGAGCTCCATACAGAACAGTTTGGAATAAAAGACCATAGAAGTCTGATGTGGCATTGATTCATAAAAATAAAGTCAGAAAAATGTGATTAAATTAGTCTTCCTGCACAGATTTGGAGATTTTAACAGACATTTTCTTAGTGTCTTGTTTTTGTGGGTGTCCACAGAGATTCCTGTCAAGGTTCAATTAACATATTTTTGAAATCTCCTTCTGTTGAGCTTTTTCAAGTGAACCATGTAAAGTATGTAAAAGAGAAAATAAATCCCAATACAAAAGAAAACTCAACATATCCCTATGGCTAACTCAGTAAAGTGAACAGGCAAAATAATAAACATATTTTCCTGGTTTTTATGCTCATTTTAAGTTTGCTTTCATATAATCCCTCTGCTTTACAAAAGGCTGAATTAAGTCAGTGAATTTCTTGCCATGCCCATTGGTTGAAGACTGCTAAGGTTACATGATGAGTTCAGTATCAAGTGAAAGAATGTTCCCATATGCTGGGAATATGAATCACTGGATAGTCAGCATAGTTATCCCTCTGTTTCCAGAGCTGACAGCAGAACCATCACAGTACTGACAGCAAAGAGGTGGCGAGATGGTTGTGGTGCTTAAGGCAACTCTTACTGTGTCAGATTTTTGAGGGAGGCACATTTCTAATTTCCTGTTGTGTTTAATCAATCTCCAGCTTGAAACACTGCATGTAATTATTTTTCCTCCTTGACACTGGGAAAATGTTGCAATGACGCCTGCTGGCTGCTTGCTCAGCTAATGAATAATATTTGTATCATATCTACCTCTAACTCCACCTGCTCTGTCACAATCCCTGTTTTCTGTGGGCCTCCTCCCTCAGACTCCTGGACACTGTGGTGCAGATTTGTGTGAGTGCTTAAATTGTGGAGTGTGTTATTCCTGTTTTTGTGTGCCAGGCTGTATTCTGCGTTAGTGCAGGTCTGTTTACCAGATTAAGGTGTGCCAGAGTAGCTTCAGTTTAATTCTTTATTTATAGGCCTGTCTTTTATTGATTTAAATATTACATTCGTCTGTGTATCCTAACACATCTGAAAAAAACCCCTTAACTCCTTGTCAAAAGCCAAGTGGAATTGCCAATTAATTGTGTTTTGCAAATTTATAAAACTTCCTCTTTCATAAACTTGACAGCAAGAGATTGATCCAAAATCTGTTAAAATCAGTGTAAAGCCTCTCATGGAAAGGCAGCATTAGATTCAGACCTAGCTCTTGGACGTCATTGAGAGAGAACACAGACTGAAAAACACACCCCCAGGAAAAGGCACAGAGAATACAGCCTGACTCATGATGTGCTATGAATTAAATACTGAGAATAAAATGCTAAGATGTAAAAGGAATGCGTAGTCTTCCTTCAGCTGTGGCCATATGGCAGTTGGAGCTGCAGCATTTGATGGGCTGGCACTCCTAAGAGTACAGAAGTGCCAAGTGCCAAGTTCTGCTGAGAGCAACCAATGCAATTCCATTTGACTTCAGGGGAATTGGAGAGCTGAAACCATCATGCAAATGTGTCCTGCTGAGTTTAACTCAATTTAGTGCATTTCATTTGATTTCTCTTGTTTTTCTGGGGTGAGATGAGAAGGCACTTTCTCAGTGTTCATCCCTCTGGTTCATCCCTTCCCTCCAGGGCGTCAACCACAACACACAGCTCAGAAGAGGCTGAGCCCCTGGCAGTGGCACCAGTCCTGTAGCCATTTGTTGATTCTCCAGGATCAGCCATCTCAAATCTCTTTGCTCTGACTGGGAGGATTGATGAGAAAACTCCTTTTGCTCCAGAGTCCTTTACTGCCACTTCTAGGGCTCTGTCACCCTTCCTGCTGCTGCTCAGACTCATTTATTTCATGAAATAAAAGCTGAGGCTAAAACATCCCCCTAGATCAGGAATTAAACAACTGCTAGATTGTAGGTCCTGAGTCACTGCTTGACTCTGCCTTGCTGGCTCATTAATGAAAGAGTATGTGGGAGTGGGATGAATATTTGATGCTTTTTAGAAGAGTCCTTGAAAGAATTGTAAGTCTTGAGGCAATGCAAGAGTTGGGAAGGAAGGACTACAGATATCTGGGAAGAGAGAGTACATGCATAGTTCATGAGTACTTGATCTGCTCAGTGTGATCTGCTAGGTTGTAAATTAACATGCAGGAAATGTAAAGGTGCTGAACAAGTCATCAAAAAGAAATGATCAAGGAATTTAAGAAAGAAAAGAGTGCTGAAGTAACTGGAGAAATAATTCAAAATCTCCACTAAAGATGAAAATTTACAATGAAATTGACTGAGGTGTTTAAGACGTGCAAAGAAATGTGAATGGTCCCTGTGGCTGCTCTCCATAACTAGTTTCCAAATGCCTTGAATATTCTGCCCTTTAGTAAATCTTTAACAGCTTGGTAGCTTATTGGGTTGCTGAAGCAAATATAAATCTATTGAAGGAAGAACTTCATTGACACTGGTTTGGCAACAGTGGCTTTTCATCTGCTTAAATAAACTCAGTAAATGAACTGTAGAAGAAATTTCTTAATAGAAGACTGGAAAAATGTCTCATGAGATGTTGAACTAGTCGCTGGCTATACAGCCAAGGGCAGCTTTTAGCTTCTGTTAAATTCAGGAATGAAGGACTTGGTTGGAGCGCAGGAATGTGTCTGAGGAGAAAATGAGAAATACCACCAAAAAAGTCAGAAAATCAGAATAACAAACTACATGTTCACAGCCTTGTGGGAAAGCTTTAAAAACCAGAACTTTTTCAGTCCAGTTGGTTGGAAAGATCTTGCTTTTCTACAATGCAGTACAGGACCCAGTATCTGCCTGTGCCTGTGTGATCCATTGATTCTGGGATTTTTGGCTACTGGCTTTTTTATTGCAAAACCCAACTCTGTACAGCACATTTAAAACCATGATTCTTGACAGTTGCAGCTGGTGTTTGCTATATATTATTTTGTTGATGGTATCAAGTTAAATTCTATGTTTCCCAAGAATCAGTCTGTCAACATCTTTCTTAACCCAGTGCCAGAGTAAATAGGAATCCTGACTCATAATGAACATTCTGGATTATGGCAAGAGCAGGAAACACACATTTCTTACATTTCTTTCACTGTTTTGGTGTTGTGGTTTTGTTTGTTTGTTTGCTTGGGTTTTTTGATTATGTATTTCAGACTCTAGCTATGCATCCCTTAATTACCTAATAAGAAAATTAAATTGTATCATGGACTAATTATTTTAAACACACTTGTGGTGCTCTATGTTGCCATAACATAATACCATACCATAATTCTGGTAATGAATCCAGATATGTCTTTTTTTTTTTTTCCTTAATATTGGTGGAGCTGTTGTCTGAAACATGACCAGTAATACTAAAATTACAGGAATTACAATCTACAGTGTGGTAGACATGGGTGCAGATATCTGTCATACCTTCACCTGCTTCTGAGAAAGCTTTCTGCCAGAAGAAAACAGTAATTTTACACTTAGACATCACCTAAACAATTTGCTATGTGCCTGTAACTTAACTTTCATCTCCACACCTCTGCTGTGGTTGTAGATTTGACATTTGATATTTTGTGAAGAATGCCTGTTCTGGGGATTTGCTTCCTAATAGGCTCCTAAATTATGGGGAGGAAGAACTGATGTTCTCACCTCTTTTGACATTCAGAACACAGCTGTAAGAGCTTAATCCAAGAATTTCTAATTTAGCTTCAGCTAAAAACAATCTCTAAGAAAGATATTTGACTACTCCTCATCAGAAATAACATGAGGAATCACATGAGAAAATGTGATGAGACCCTAAGACAGAGAGAGCCTCTCCTTCCAAAGTAATTGTAACTCTTTTCTCTCTTGCTCATGTTCAGATGACACCACTTGGGAATATTTACCCTGGTATCTGGTGATGGGGAGCCTTGCAGAAGTTATACTGAATATATGTGCATTACAATTAGGCATATGAGGATTGTGACATATCCTACTTTTGCACTTAAAGCTTGAAAGAATTAGAAGCCACCTTTTATGACTGTCATAGTGCAAAGTTAGGTCTGGCTCTTCTCTCTTCTTCCGATTCCAAAAGAAAGCATATTGATCTATATGGTTTCAGTGCATATTCTCTCTTGGTTCACAGAATTAAATAAATCCACCCACATTTTCAATATTTCTATTGTATTTAAATTTTCATGTGCGGATTGGCTCTGCTGTACTGGTTAACCCAGCTAAATGAGCACTGTCTATTTAGGCAGTGTTGAATGAAAATAATCCTCTGGGTTCAGACCCAACATACCAGTCACATTGAAAAAACTGCAGATAATTTTATCTGTACCATACATACGAAAGAGACTCAAAGCACAGATGGCAAAATCCACACCTACCCACAGTTCAGGGCAAACCTCTGTGGCTGGAGGCAAAGCTCTTTTGTCAAATGCATGAAGCTGCAAACAGCACACAGCTCAGAACCTACCTCTGTGTGGTTCTCAGCTACCAGGAGTTTCGCCTCTCACCAAATTTTCATGTCTCTCCCACAGAATGAGGCACAGTGAAGAGTTTTCGAAGGGAGTGCTCACCTGTGCTTGGCTATCTGCTTTATAGTTTGCTCTTAACCACACTGAAAATTTCTAAACCGTTATTTCTTCTGAAATATTTGGCCAAAATTCTACATTCAGGTGCAGTGCTAGATGCGAGTTTCAGAGACACTTCATTAGGCTGACTTAATAAACATCATAATTTCTCCATAAATCCATTATCCCATATTCAGACAAAAGTAAATCCATCACAAACTTTGCTCCTACCCAGACAGAAATGCATGTATGCCTATGGTTGTGCAAGCACACACACAAAAATCATTGCACATACAAATTATATTAAATATGAAATAGGAAATATGTATATTTATATATTCTAAAATCTGTTTCAAAAACTGTGGCATCTGTAGACTTGGCAATGACTTTACTAGAGCTAGATCCAAAACCTATGGAAGCCTTTCCTTTTACTCGACTGGTAATTATTGAGCAGAATTCGTGTGTGTTGCCTAGTATTTACACGTAGGCCTATGTAGGTAAAATCAGGGATAGGATGTTTCCTGTGCTGGAGTTTGATGATCACCATAAAAATGAATATTATAGAAGTTCTCAAAAGGCTTTAATTTCCAGGTTCAGGGGAGTGGCAGAGTCTCTGATCATCTGCTGCAAGTGGAGGAGCAGTGCTGGAGCCAAGAGGGTGGTTGCAAGGCAGGTGTACTCCAAGACAGCTGCAGAGTCTGTGAAGACCTAGGAACTACAAAATAGGTCATGAGAGTTTTCAAACTCCCCCCAGTTGTAGAAATGTCTGTTATCTTTTTCTGGCAGATATTCCATACTTGGAGTATCAAATTTTTATGGAACTGTTGCCCCAGTTCAGCTGCATGATGTTAAAGTATGTAAATACCCTGTTCTGCAGCAACCAGTTGAAATCCTAAGGGATAATAAAAGTTTTAGAATGCCTGCAACACTTTCAGCATGAAATGGTTCCCTAGCAGAGCTGATCTGAGTCTCAGACATAAACAACATTTCCCTTCCATGTCTTTTAAGAAGTTAGACCATGTGATATCACAATTCTTACACAATAATTGAAAAATTGACTTTTAGTGGTGATTTGGACTGTTACTTGTATTCTCTTTATTGTGTAACCTAGTTTGGGCTTATGTTTTTTTATAAGGAAAAAGGAGTAACTTGTAATGATGCTGATCTGGATCCTGGCAGTTGGGGGTGGATTATGGAACATGTGTGATGAACAGCAAGCCCACTTTGTTCCTTTTAAAATGCGTCTTAAATTGACTCTATTCCCTCCTCACCCAGCTCCAGGCAGGTGTAAATACTCTGGACAGCTGTGATTCTGTACAGTTTGGCGTCCTAAAGCTCTTCAGGAGCTACACCTGGTATAAGATAAGCTACACCAGTAGCTAATATAACTACCTAATTGGACACAAGGAAGCTTTAGATTTGCAGTAGAGCATGACAAATCAGCAGTGGTCTCAAGACTGAGGCTATTACTGCATCTTTTGCCTGTGTATTACCATAATATGTCACAGTGGCTAGTTCTTTTTAGAGAAAGTTTTTAATGAGTTTAAGAGGCAGATATTATAGTTGTCAGAGTTCATGAAAAATGTGACTCCAATGGTCTCAGCAGTGTTGGGGAACAGCAGCAAATGTTAGTGAACATCTGCATTGTAGTTTGGATGCCTCTATTTAAAGTAAAGAGCAGCAGAGCAGTGGCACAGTGTGCTGTATGCTGCACAGGCCCTTCCTGCCACAGAGGTGAACAGTCCCCAAAATAGAGCTGTTGCTGTCACCTGGCCCTGCTGTGCCTGGGCTGTGTGCAGGGGTGTTGTTACTGTGCTGACAGACATCCCCAGCACAGATCCCTTCTGCTTCTTTACACACCCTTCTTTCATGGCAGGAGTGGTCCTTGCTCAATTCCTCCTCTTCCTCACTTGTGTGACAGCAGATTTTCTCTACCGTGCTTCTCATCATCTCCATCAGGCAGATCCCACTGGTTTGCCTCCAGAAAAATAATTCTCTTGTGACCAGATTTGAACCTTTTCCTCCCAAATTCTTATCCTTTGGATTCCAACATTCTGTTTTGACTGCACTAGAGAAATCCTGGGCTGGCTGTAACTGGCATTTTACACTTGGCTACTGCAAGTAGGCTATGAGAGCTGCCACAGTACCAGTGTTAAATGAAAGCAGTCCTAGCTGTGTTTAAACAGGCTGACAGCTTCTCATCTAGAAGAAATGTGGTGCAGGTTTTGCAAGTTCCAAGTTATTAATGAAGGAGCAGTGACAGCATGTAATTCGTGTTTGGTTTTGGGAAGGAGGAATGAAAATGAGTACCAGCAAGGCGATAGTAAAGGGTTCCTCTGATGTGGTTAGACATAGAAGATAATTGAGAAAAAAAGCATAGATACAGAATTAGAAAGTGAATGAATACTTCATGCTCAAAAATATTTTCCTAACTTCTGACAGCAAAAGCCTCCTGGACAATTGTCTTCCATGTTACACCATGTGACTTTCCCTGAATGATTCCGTATATGATATTCACTCTGTCAGCCACTAATACTAAAATCCCTTCTAATCATAGGGAAACAGGATTTAGCACTTTTACAGTTTTTATTAAAATAATTGCTTTTATAATTTTTTTTCTTACTTTCACTCTAGAGGTTTTATTGGTGGGTTTGCTCAGAGATTAAATTCTGTATCCATCATAAAACTGATTTTCTCAGTTTTACTGAAGAAGCTCACATTACTCCTGGGCTTAGAGCTCTTATTGCTCTTATTGGCCTGCAGCTCATTTTAATGTGAAGCTACAGCTCCTTGCAAAGTAATATTTTTCAGCACTTCAGTGGTGAAAACAGCCTGCAGAGATTTTAACATTTCCTTTTCTGTGGGCTATTAGGAGTCATTAGTACTGACAGATCTTGACAGAGCCTGCAGAGTTAAAGATTTTGTGAATAAAAATTAATAGGATCACAGGATAATGCAGGTCAGAAGGGGCCTCAGGAGGTCTCTGGCACAGGCTCTTGCTCAGAGCAGAGTGAGCTTTGAGGTCAGAACAGGTCACTCAAAACTTCATCCAGTCAGGTCTCCAAAGCTTACAAGGATGGAGGCTCCACAGCCTCTCTGGGAAACTGTTCCACTATTAATCCATGGTGGAAATCTCATTTCTCTTATGAAAATATAATGTGGTAAGATTCTTAACAATCAAAGAAATGGAGAATTAAAATAGAGTAAACCAGCTCTTTTAGGATAACCAGAATATATGTAGAAATTAGAAGTACTGTCTTTTATTTACAACATTGTGGCTGCCAGAGAGTTGGATGAGGAACTGAAGCTTGTTTAGATGGCAGCTTTGCATATGTGAGAATAGAGTTTTTATCTCAAGAATACGAATACAAATCCTAGTGGTTTATACAATGATTTTTTTTCTGATTCTTTTTGCCATGTTTACCCCTGTAGCTCAGCTGAAATGATCAAAATGTTTTCCATGAATAAGACAAGTAGTCTTTATACCAGAAAGGAAGTTTTTACAGTGAGAACAATCAATCACTGGAACAACCTCCCAGGGATGTGACTGAGTCCTCATTGTGGGAAGTCTTCACTCTGCAGTTGGACAGGGGGCTAGAGAATCTCATCTGGGCTCCCCTGTCCCGTGAATAGTTGGGCCAGATGATATTTGGAGGTTCCTTCCATCCTGGGCTCTTCTGTTGTTCTGTGAGCCCTTCACTTTGGTAAAAGTGAAAAAAACCCCAAAAAACTCCAAAGCTCAAACAACACATATAATCAAAAAAAGTCAACTAATCTGGCATACTGCAATGAATGAAGCAAGTGGGAGAATAGTGCAGTATTTGACAAGAAAGTTAGGTTTTTAATATTGCATTTTAATTGTATCATATGTTAACAAAATTGGGAAGTAATTGGACTGCTACTGACAAACTTGTTTTATTCCACATGGTGTCATCACATTTCAGGCATTATTTTAATTAACTTGAAGGATGGTGGTAAAATAACTTCCAGGCTGTAACAGACAAACTACCAAGTGCATGAGACCCTGTCCCCTCCCCACTGCCCTGAAACAACTGCCTGTGAGCTTCTTGGAGAAAGTGAACATTTCTGCAGATTGTATTCATATGCATCACTAATTTTTTCTGAATCCTTAATTCTGTTGTGCCACCTTTGCTGCATGAGAGCAGATTGACTTGAGAGCAGTAATTACCAAGGGTTACATTGCAAACCCTCGCTGGTACTGTGTTGCTGTTAAGATTTGTCAGAAAGAGAATGGAATGATAATTAAGAAGGGAAAATTCTTGCATTGGCTATTTCATAGCAGTCAGCTGATACGAGAAAAACTCCATTTCCAGTCAACCTTGTGTAGCTTTTCCCAGATCACTTTTGAGGTAGTTTATAGCAGAGCTCGTTACTCAGCATATATTTGTAATTTCATTACTAATATTAATTTATTTTTTGTAAAATGTCACCAAAGATGTAGTTGAGAATCTAAACCTGCAGTTTTACATCAATCTGACTGCTGCTTACCTGGAGGAGCAGCCTCTTTATCTGAAAGGGGTCAACTCATGGAAAAGGTGTTTAGTGTGGCAAGACCATGCTAAAGGTAAAATTGCTTCATTATGTAGAAGATTAATCAATATAGAAATCTGAGTGAGATTAATCTCTAATTCTATGTTGGCAACATTACAGAATTCTAGTCTTATCACTACCTGTTGGGAATTATAACAAAGAATTGCAAACTATAACGTAGAATTAAGGCTAAATCCACAATTTTTGATGGTGTTTTGCTGCATCTGCTAAATGCAAATGAATTGGATCATTGGACTTTTCTTAGGAAATTAATTTTATGATAAAACGTGCTGACTTATAGCATCTTGAAAATTGACAGTTTGTGGAGATGGAAGCCCCTGAATCTCAGTATTTTTCGTAGCTACCTGCTTAAAAGCCATTTACTTATGCAAAGCAACAAATTTTTGATTAAAGAAAAGAATATCAGGAGCTTACAGTGATTGATTTCCTTTTCTGGTTTCCTTATGAGTTATGAGAATTTTTCATCAAAATGAGGAATTCTATCTATTAGAGCTCCACACAGGGAATATGTGGTGGAAGAGGTGAGGTGGCAGCTGTGTGTGCTGTAATGCAGTTACACTGATCTGCTCCTGATGGGTGTGAGTGCAAATACCCAGGGCTGCTGTAATACAAAATGGGTATTTATAGGGCTGTCTAAATATAAATGGGTTGTATGTGGGTTGTAATACTGCTTTCAAGAAAAGTCTTTTGAAAATTGCCAATATGTAGCACTCCCAGAATCAAGCTTTAGTTTTTAGAATTTATACAGCTGTCTGAATTCTATTAGAAGTGAATTAGCAGTGACCAAATCTCCAAAACGGAATAAAGTTTTTGATGGTTTTGAGAGTCTAAATAATTTCTCTCTCAATGAGGCTGCAGTACAAGCAATTTAACAGAGTGTTTCATCTGTGACAAAATAATACTGAAAATTTGACAAAACTGATGAGCTAATTTCTAATACAATGAATTACACTTCATGTTGTCTTCTGGATTTTCACAAATAGTGCATCAAAAACACATCAAGAAGTACCTTAGGCAGATCATGATCAACTACCAACACCTACAGAAAATTAAAGAAGACTTGGTGGTTTCACTGTTAAATCTGTAATATGAAATTCTCTTGTAGTTTTAATTACTCTTGCATTCCAAATGCCATTGCTCTAAGAAAAAAAACAACTTTGGAAGTTTGAGCTGTAGTTGAGTTAGAAGTTGGTTGTTGCCTGAGTATCAGAGAGGTGCCCTTGCCTTGTCCTTCCTGCATTAGTCTATTATTCTTCAAACTACTGCATTCTGAAAGATTCCAGAAAGCTTTTTTTCTGAAAACCAAACAAAGCTTTTTCACTACGCTTTAAAATGTTTTGACTAAATTTTCTCTTTTTAGCAGCAATATATTACATGGGACTGGAGGAGATTCCAGATTCATGCATTCTTCATTAGAGCTTTTCTGTGGCCCGTCAAACTTGCAGCAATCAATTATTTTGCTTTACAGATAAATTATAACTATAATGATTTAGTAGATACTTAGTGGGAACCTCTGACACTAACTCAGGTAGAAATGGCTGTAAAATAAGGACAGGATCTTCAATAGGTGCTGGACATGTGAGTCAAGGTTTAGGACAAAGCTATCAGGGCTGTCTTTAATTCTTGTGTTATCAGTCAACCCTCACTTCTGAATCACTCCTCTTTCACTATTTTTATGGGTACTTCTGAGCTGATTTAAACCCGTTTAGAAATGGCAGTTTTCTCATCTAATTTAATTGAATGTTATTAATGAAACTGCAATTGCCAAGCACCTTGGCACTAACACCCTTCGTGTGCAGTTGGAAACTCTTTAGTTACACAGCAGTGATTGTTAGCAGATGGAAGTGAGCTGGCTTGTATTAAAATTTTTGTGGTCTAGTACACTGAAAGTAGAGCATGCTTACAATAACCAATTGAAACTTGTTTATTATGTACTACAGTTTCTCAGATTAATTTTTAGAGGTTTGTTGTTTTTACATTTGTAGTTGAATTTTGCATGATTTGCAGTTTAGTTAGAAGTTATTTCTTTCTAGCTAATGAGATTAAAAGAAGACACTGTGCAGTGTTATGTTTTAGTGGTTTTGCAGATAAATAAATACACTCAAGAAGACAAAAACCATGTATTTTTTTGCTTAAAGTACTATACTCATGAATTTTGCATGGCTGTGGTTTCCAAAAGCCAGCATATAAAGGAGAAGCTAGGCTTGCTAAATATGACTGCTGAATGCTGATTCAAATCTCAGACTGCATTTCTGTCTGCTATTAATACCCTTGTCACTGTTGTTATCATCTTCCTTTTCTTCTATCTACTTTAGCTATTTCTGGGTAAGTAGGTGGATGGGAATTCTTTTGCCACAGTAAAACTGAGCTGGAGAATAAGAGAAACAGATCAAGATTGCTGAAGTCGTTGTGTATCTGCTGGCAAATATGTAAAATATTTGCTGTTAGACTGGGATGGTTGGCAGGTTCACAGAGATTACCCCAAACTCTCTGACTCATGTGGGAGCAAAATCCAGCCAGTGGTCAGGGCATTCCCCTTAGGGAATTTACCAGTCTTCCTCAGAGGTGTGCAGGGAATAAAAGATGTGCTGAGGGAAGGGGATAGTGCCCTGAACAGGCATCCAACCGTGTGTATTGCCACAGGATGTGTGATCCACAGTTTGCAGCTCCCAGATTTGGGGCTGTGTTGTTTTAAACCTGTTGGGGGTGATAGAAAAGCTTGTCTTTCAGAATGGCTTTCAGATTAAATGACAGCATATCCTTGCAGGAAGTTCACGTATCTTATGGCTCAGCAAGTGGCCTTAGGCAAATCAGCCAGCTTTTGTGGGCCAGTTCCTGAGTTATGTCATGCCTGACTGGGGAGGGAAGGGAAGGAAACAGCTGTTCCAGGTTCTGTTATGCTACTGATCACATGTACCAAATATCTCTGCTGGCTTGGTAAAGAGAATGAAATTCCCTTCATTATTTCTAATGGGAGATCCTAGCAAAACAAACAAACACAGAGAAACAGTCCTTCTCTAGAGGACTCTGTGATAAATCATCAGGAGCAGAAGTGGCAGGTCTTTGTCTCTGAAACATCAGAGAAAGAAACATCATCTGGTATTCCCTGTCTTCTCATACATAATCCAGGTTTTAAGAAAGGGAGAGGAACTGGATGTTTCATTCTGTTCTTTAATTTAAGCCTCTATCTTTAGCTCCTTAAGACATTTTTTTATTATTAATATTCAGTCACCTTCTGTTACCCTGGAAGAGTTGGCAACTTCAAATATTTTCTTAACATTTTGTATTTTTCTCTATTTTTTTCCCCCAGGGCTTGTGTTATCCTGGGTGTCATATTCCTCCTGTCATCTATATGTATTGTGATCAAAGCCATCCACGATCTTGCGAAGAGGGTGCTTCCAGAAGTGGTAAGGTGATTCCTGTTCTTTTAAATGCTCTCTTTATTCCCTGCCCTGCCAGTGGAGAAATGCCAGTGTCTCCTTTCAACAGCCCCACTGAACTCTGTGGAGCTCTAGCAGGTGCATTTCCTCCCTGGTTGCACATACTGGCCTGGGTCTTCCAGCAGTATTTTTTACTTATGTGATGGAGTCTATACTACTTCTGAATTTTAATTATGGGTTTTTATAGGTTTGACACCAAATCTCTCTTAGTGTAACCACTTAAAGCTTCTACACAGGACTGTGGGAGTTCACTTACAGAGAGGAGGCCTTTCTGGGCTTAATGAATGTCCCAGAATTTTTTGAGAAGTATGTTTCCACAGTTTACTACTCCAATGGCTTCAGCATTTTATTTTAATTTTGTTTATTTACATTTCAAAAATATATTTTTGGATTCTATTTTAATATCTTCCAGCTCTTGTCTCCAACTCCAGAGCCATGTACATGTGGCAGGGATGAAATGGGTGAGGGGAGTGTGCTGGGTGAAAGAGCTGGCTTTTAGACTAACTCACCATGGAGCACCACAAAGGGCTATTCTCCTGCTCTCTGCTTTCTCCTGGCTGTGAAAGCAGCCCCTACCTGGCCTGTAGAGCAGCTCTCCCCAGTAGCCTTTCTCTCAGCTCTGGCCTGTCCTGCTTGCTTCCTTTCAGGCTTTTAACTTCTACTTATCTTAACAAGCTGCTCACTGGGAAAACCATTTGGCAGTAGTTCCACTCCCACAAGACTCTTCCTAATGTGCTCAGATAAAATGAGGCCTCAGTTCAGTTGTTGTGGGCACAGCCTGACTCAGAGCTTCATCTTCAGCCTTTGTGAGTTTTGGTCTGGTTGTGTGTTCAGCCTTTCAAATCAAGGCTTCACCCTGACAAGTGCCATTCTCAACACAGCACTGCAGAGAAACCAAAACTCCTTCCTTTCAGCCAGGAGATGGAGGCAGAGCTGGAAAATAAAAAAGCCAAAATGGAATTCCATCTGTAACCCACTGTTAGCAGTGCAGATGACCTACTGGGTCCTGTGTTCTCATGGAAACTTGGAAGAAGCTGAGCAATTCCAGAAGTTTATTTTCAGTAGTTTATGAAAATCTGGGTGAAGATGAGTAGCACAGCCCATGAGTTAGCACGTTACTGAATCCCAGCCAGGTGCATTGTTTGACTGCAGGTGATTCATGCTCTCTTTGCATTTTGCTTGCCCTCGTTTCCAGTCTTCAAAATTTACTGCCTCCTCAGCTTTGCCAGCATTACAGCACATGGAGTTCACCAGCCTGGATCTGTCAAACTGATCTGGGTTAGCTTAAACACTTTCACTTAAACCCAACTAAAACATTTTGACAGAACTGGGTTGGGGAGCAAGCATGGGACATGTGCCAGTGAGGATGAAGAGGAGGCAGGTAAGGGTGAGGGGAGACCCTGCTGTGATGGTCACCTAAGGGACAATTTAACTTGTCTTGGTTTGCACCCAAACAGTGCAAACTGGCTAGAGTTTGACTTCTGTTTAGTGAGAAAATGAAATGTATAGTCCTGACTCAGTGAAGAAGAGAAAAGGGAGGATACAACCATGATTAAAACACTCTTTTTGGTGAATTTCTGATAGTGTATATCAGATTAACTGGGATATCTCTGTCTAATCCATTGTGGGCAAATGCACTAATAATTCTATCAGTAGAAAAAAGAATTTAAAGTTGTTTCATCTATATCTCACTCTTTCATCATTACAAGTTCTCTCTACAGGAGAGGGCTGTATTTCTGACATGGGGAGAAATGTCTCATATTTGGATTGTGAACGTATTTTATGATTTGCAGGCATATTGTACTTACTCATTTTTAAAGTTTTTAAATGCAAAAATACGGAAAAAAGTACGGAATCAGAGCTACAGAAAGGCATCCCTGAAGAGAAGATCCCATTACATTTTCAGTGTCCTATAAGAATGATTTTTACAGACTTTAGTCACAGGTTGCCTTGGATTCAGTTTCATGTGCTAAATCTGTGTCAAGTAGGAAGAATTTAGAGTGGATACTGCTTAGATTTGACACAGTATCAGGGTACTGATGGATAATCTTCCTCCTGTGACTGTTCTCACTCATTTAGGCACTCAAGAACTAACAACAGTTTGAAGGATGTATCTGGCAAGGCACGGGCTGTGGATGACTGGTGGCAGGGTAAAAGCCACATGCACACAGGATTTTCATACCTGGCAATTCTGCCTGGAATGTAGGTTGGGGCATGGGATGAAAAGAGATGGAACTTTTGTTCAATCTTCCTTAAATGACATGGCAAGGATTTTAATTTCAAAGCCTTTCAGTACATCTCCTTGTGGGAAACTGATCCAGCAAGGGTTGTGTGACAGGTGAAATATCTCTGTGCAAACTCAGAATAACAGTGAAAAATGGGAAGGCTCAGAGGACAGCACCATGGCTGCAAGTCATGGCCAGTGAGGTATAATGCCTAAGGGTTGCCAGCATTAAAAATAATTGGGGGAACAGGATGTTGTTGAATAGAAACATTTCCAGTTGCCCTAGCTGTGCCTGACTGTGAGGCTGATTTTCAGGTTGCTTGTTGCTTCCTCAGCTGTTCCAAGCAGATATAGCTGTTCTTCTCAGTTGTTTGGGTCTTTGTTGATGGACTGTGTTCCCAGCAAAGCTGCACCTGCCCAGGCCAAATCATCAACATCCAAGCAGAGGGGATATCTGCTCAAATTTCATCAGTAGGAGGCAGAAGTTTCTGCCTCTGCTCCTTTATCCAGGATGCTGTCTTCTACTTCTTGGGCCACTGATGAACTAATTGCTAATGATACTAATTTCTGTAGTATCTTATCATGTAATTTGGCTTTAGTGTATGGAAAATACCAGAACAATGTTTTCTGTTAATAGTTTTTTTGCATAGCAGTGAAGAAACCAGTTCTGCATCAAAATAGTGATCTGAAATATTTTCTAGTGGTGATATCTGTGTTACTGGGATTTATATGAACTTGCTATTCTGAGACCAGGGATTTATCCTCGTGGTGTGAGCAAGAACAGAACATTAAGAGCAGGGAAAGCTAGTGTGACTGCACTGGTGTCCCAAACTGGTATAAAACTGGGGTGAAGAGCTGAGCACTAGATTAAAAGGATCTGTGCCTCAACAGAAGTTTCCCATGAGTCAGAGTCGCATGATTTTTTTGTACAGTTTACATCCTTATTGCTCTTTAATGCAGCAAAGGTCATTGAAGATGTGGGTAATTTTTAAAGCATCTTGTGAAATTTTAGCTGTGTGACTTCAATCTTAAGGGAGATAATGATGTGAAAACCCAACTGGAAAATGTTGCTCTTGGTGTTCAGATGCTGAACACAAAGTTAGCACTGTCAGCCCTGAAAATGGAGATGGTTTGGAATGCACTGCTCTATGTGAGGGATTCAAGATTAACTTAATGATAATAATAATGCAAAGCAGCATGACTGAGTGCATTGTTCTTAGAGCTATAAAGTCTCTTTTTATGTCTTAATTTCTGGTAAACTTCAGGAACTTTGTAAAAGTTTCTCTGAGTTAATTTTGAATTGCAGAAGTTTCAGAGAAAATAATATGATATGGACAAGTTTAATTTTAGAAATTAAAAGCAAACTGGGTAATCCGCTTGCCAAATGTAAAGAACTGTGACTAAAATCCTAAAAGCAGAGTCAGTAACTTTTGAAAAATTCTGGATCAATTATAGGAAGGTCATTGTATTTATTGTTGCATATGAGATACACTGCTTATGTATCAGTTCTTAATATGCACATAGCAAAAATAAAAATATTGGAAAGATTTTATTAATCTTTTGATGTATAGATCCTGTTGTCCTTCAAGTGGATCTTAAAAGAGTTGCTTTCATGAAAATACTAGCAATAAGAGAAAATTTTGAAATCACATGATTAAGAAATAATTTGAAGTGCTTTTCCAAATGTTTTGAACAGATACTCAATTCAGTAGCAGTTAGAAACAGGAGTCTTCTGTATTGTTGTCGTTTCATATGATGATTTCAGATGCAGGTCTGGCAATCCTCAGCAGGATTCAGAGAACCAGGAAGAGAATGACAGATTTACTGCACATTAATGGCATTTCCACCTTGACTTCCCCATTCTGTAAGGGGCTTAAATGTCACAGAATCTTGTTAGACTGCAGAGAGGTGCTGCTCAATTTACAGGGCAGGAGCTCATGGTTAGCTCAGTCAGACATTTTCCAGTCACCCATTTGAATTCTCTTTTATTCCATGCTGATAGTAATTTTGTTGAAACCCTGTGAATGACAACACTCCTGATCTGCACTGGCAGAGGAGGGAGGACAATTCGAGCTCCTGACTTTCTGTATTTCTTGATATTGCTTCTCCCTTCCTTTTCTGCTTCTTGTTTGTTTTACCTCTTGCTGTGTCTCAAGTAAAATTAAACAGTAGGTAGTGTTATGTCACAACACAAGCTTTCAGCACAGGCAGTGATTTTGTGATTCTTTTGAATGCCTCAAAACCTTGGGAAAACAGAAATAGTGTATTTCTCCTTTCGGTTCCCTAGCTTGGTATGCTAAGGACTGTAGTTAACTTTGGCATAGCCTGTAAGGCAGGATATGAATGACTAGGTAGATTAATTAGTTTAAAATAGATTGGGTGAGTTTAATGACAAGAGTTTGTCTGGAATTTTGACTTTGGTAATGTGTGTGTTTCCTACATGCAACCATGGCCCTACTGGCCCAAAAGGCCCAAATTCTGTCTTCAGTGATTTTCTTCAGGCCTTTATTTTTAATTTTATCTCCATCTTTAGATGAGGAAACCTCGAGAGCCACAGAATTCAAAGGATAAGGGTCACCAGGGATTTATGCAATATGTTCATTTTTGCAAATTACTGTTTAGCACTGAATTGATATTTTTAGAGAACTTTGCCTGTAGATTTCATTTCCTGCAGTTAGCAGCAAGTCCAGAAATTGTCATTATTAGGTAAACTTAAGGTTTTCCCTTTGCACAGGACTTTATATTTATATTATAATTAAAAAGAAGCCTGCCCTCGAAAATGATATTCTGTGTCAGGAGAGTTGGCCAGACAATTAATTATACACTTTCTATATAATTTTGTATTTGTATTAATTATACATCTCTTAACTGTGGGGAGAAGTTCATATTTTCATATTAATCCTTGGTGTTCAAAACACAATTCCTTGTGCCAGGGTTTTTGGTACTTGTGATGTCGAGCAGCGTTCTTCAACAATGATCCATAGAATGGTGTATGTTTTGAAATGAATTATTTAATGAAGTCATGAATATCAGGGTTGACTATAAGGTAGATGTTGGAGAAATATTGCAACTGAGGGGATCTGTTTGTCCAAGAGAGCTGGAAAATGCCAGTATTGAATATGTGCAGTGAGAAATAGAATGGATCTTTTTTCTCCTGCATTTTTGAAGATTTTTACATTACTTTTTGTAAGCATTAAAAAACGTATGATGGGTCTCTGATTCTTGGAGAGGAGAACAGAGTTTTCCTGTCACTTCCAGAGGGATTTGTCTGCTATGCAACCTCACCTTGGATTTGTGGACATGCTTCATTTTCCTTTGGAGACAATTTGGGTGTGGGAGTGGAGACGATTTGTGCCTGCACCAACACGTACACGCCAGTCGCTCTATCGAGCTGTGACCTCCATTCTCACTTGCCTGAAAGTATTTTAAATTTAAGATTCCTCATTTTGAGAATTTAGAGATGTGATGACATTTTCCACTTGCCTTGGAACATGTTGGTTTGGAAGGAAATCTTGTTGTTTCTCTCCTATTCTTATATCTCTAGAATGCTTTGGTTTTTGGGTCAGATTCCTGTACAGGATCTGTTTGGAGCCCACACCCTGCTCCCCACCCTTCCCAGGATTTTTCAGTGCCACTATCAAACTGAAAAAAATATGGAAAGATTACAAAACCCAAAGGGAACAAGTTTTATACATGAGAGAGATATGTAACATTAAGGTGTGAAAACATTACAGCTGCAAATTACAGTTCTTTCTGTGTTCTTGTCCTATTTTTTATATAGCTGGGAATTTTTTTATTTAGCTGGAAATATTTATTCTGTATGGGTCTGCTTCAACATGACATGCTGCAGTTATTACTTCAGTTTCATATCACTGATCTCTGAGGAAATATTTTTCACTGACCAGATCTTTGACTTTTTGTTCCCCCTCCCTCTTTTTCTTTTTTTCCTTTGTTCCAGCACTTGCTGAAATTGTTAGATGAAGTAGGCCAGCTGCTCTTCTTTCTGGACTGTTTGGAATTAAATTTTCTAATAATTTTAGCTCTTGTTCAATACACCTGAGTTAAAAAGCTAATCAGTAATTGACATTTGGAAGAGAAAGTCTTCATTTTTGTTTACCCTTCAGGTAAATTTTAAATGAATATTTCTCAGATCATGTAATTTAAGCTGTTTTTTTTTTCCTACAATGATGAGTGTTGAACCTAAAATAGAATAATTTCTTTTTGGCTCAGAAATAATTTATTGAGGTTCCCTTTCCCCTAGCTATGAGATTCAGAATATTTCCCTCATTGTTACTTTCAGCATTTGCTCTCCAACCTGTGTTAGCCATAATAAGATAATTCCCAGTAGGGGAAGGAATTACCATTCCCTTATTGATGTTTCAGAGAGCAATATCCACAGCTAGGCCTGTCCCTGAGGACTTGGTACACACACATTTCACTACAAAAAATAAGGAATAGTGACTTTGCATACTGTTGATGACATCGTGCTTGGATTTCTGTGTAAATGTTAGTGATTTTTGACATTTTATTAATATATTGAAAAAGGAATCTAAAAATCCTTGAGGTTTTGAGCATTGTTTTGTGTTTGCATTTGCTGCTGTTAGTGCTTGCCAGCTCTGTGATAAAAAACCCCTCATTATTTGCCCCTTTACCTTCAACATGTCAATTACTAGATATTCTTGAATAGTATAAATATAATTTAGATGTGAATGATGTGCTTTATTTTGACTGTTGCCACGAAGAATTTGCAGGCCTTCTCTTGTTTCTTAAAGAAGGCTCAAAAAACCCAACCACACTGAGAAAGACTGTTTTAATTTCACCTGGGGTTGTAAATCAATATCCATTTACTATTCAGTTGCTGCTTGCGTTTCCCTGGGTAATAGTATAACACATGTAATGTCAATGCAGTTTGGCATTTGTCCTCATTAGTATGGCAAAGGACACTTTTTTGCGAGAGTAAGCAAGCATCATGCCATATTTGTGACATTTCCTGCAGAACAAAGAAGGAAAGATGTAATCAGTTTGTGTATGAAGGACGTGCAACCCATCTCATGTGGTGTCTCAATGCTTTTATAAATGAAATCTCTTGAAAAATGAGGCCATATGTTACTCTATTGTATGTTATTGATTACAGCTGAAAAAAGAAAGGTAAGGGTGGCTTTGTGAGGTCTAATTGATTTATTGGTTTAATAGTTTAAAATAAACACACCATAAACATATATTCCACAATGTCAGCAGTTGAATTATAGGTCAGTAGCAACATAACAAATAACACTGATAATTATATACACATATGTTTTTATTCACGTTTCCCTATATATTTCTAAACCTCATATATAATTAATTGCTTGCCATTTCAAATCAAAGTATCATATATATAAATTATACACTAGAGTCCTGCTTTATAATTGTTATTTCTCTCTATGGCTTGAAGTTTGGCCTAAAATACATGTGCTTCTTGCAGGTTACTGAGAATGTTGTGGGTACTTGAATTGAAGATAGGGCAAATGTATCAGCTACACATCCTTCTTTGCTCAGGTGGAAAGCCTCATTTCCAGATTTTACTACATGGTGATAAGAAAGAAAAGCTGGTGGCTGCTCCCCACTTGGTGGGTGACGTGGAATCCATTTCTGGTCTCAGCTCCCTTCTCATCAAAAAAATCAGTCTTGCTCTTCTGAGGGTAGATAAATACAATTTTAGTTTATGTTTCATAACTTTATTTTAAAATAATGTGGATGAATTCTGGGAGAATGGGAAACATGGCTTATGTAATAGTTAAGCAGACCCTTCACAGCAGTTCTAAGGTCACCTAAGAGAGTTCTCTGCAGCCTCCAGTCCCTTGGTTCCTGGCCCCTGTTCCTTGCCACGGCATTCAGCACACCCTCTCTTTGTTATCTGTTTCTTGAAAAAGTATTCTGTGCTGTGGAATTGCTTTGTCACACCAAAGACAAGTTTAAACATTCATAAGAATTTTTTTTTTTGGTACTAATAATAGATCTTTGTATCTCTATGTGAAGAGACTGTCTCCTGCTTGAGTCAGAGACTGGGCTGTTGGTTTGTTTTCTGACAGTGAAGTGCAATTAAAGCTCATCCCTTTTGAAGTTTGCTAGTGAGAGAGACCCTCTAAGTTACCAGGAGCTCCCTTTAGTCTGATTACATAAACTATTTATTACTTGGGAAAAAGTGTGATAGAGATTTGGATTTTTTTTTTTTAAGTGTTTGTATTAGAAACATCTCTGCTGCTCTCTATATTTTAACATAATCCTTCAGGGGAAGAGGAGGGAGTCCTTTTTTTACTGAGTAACATGCTCTGCAGAGAGGCTTTTAGTGATCTCAGTGTGCCCAGATGACTTGGCAGCTGCTGGGGAAGCTGGAGGAGCATGTGCAAGTGGGGATGGGGGAACAGGGTGGGAGCAGAACCCAGCAGGTGCTGGGGAGGACACCAATCACCTGGACTGAAGAAGGGTCATTGCTGGGATCCAGGAGACAGATGGTGAGTTGCAGAGATGGGCAGAATTAATATTTAACAACACAAACTCAGTTCAGTTTGGGCCAGCCATGACTTTGCTCCTGCCAACACCATCTGTAGCATTCCAGAAACACATCCCTACCTCCTCAGCCAAGAGGAGCCAGGCTCAGCAGAGGAGAGGCAAAACACTGTGAGACACCAGGTTCTCTGGAAAGGGAAAAAATGGCATGAAAAAGGCAATACCAGTAATTCCCAGCTCCTGCAGGAGTGTGGAGGAACTTTAGGCTGGTTCAGAGAGAAAGCCAAGGAGAGGGCAGAGTGGAAGGAAGCCTGCACTGCTGGGGTGGGAGGAGCAGCTTGTTCTGGGATTGCAGTAGAATGAGTGACCAAGGAAGGACAGAGCTTCCTCCTATACCAGTGGATATCTTTTGACTCCACACTGTACAATGCAGGTGAGATGAGAACATTTTTACATCTCAGAAGTGGAAGGACTGTAACTGAAGGAGAGCAGTCAGAGAGGAGATGGTAGAAATAATACAGGGAATCAGGGCAAAGTTTTAGGGTCAGAATTAGCGATATGCATACTAGGGAAAAATAAAGAACACAAATCTGTTGCAACTTAGTTACTAGGCTGGGAGTTGGGTTAAAATATTTCTACCTAATAAGCCAAGTACTGAAGAATCTGTTGTGAGATTTTTTATTTTTTACTTTCTACGATAGATTCAGAAAGAGATCAAAGTTGCAACATAAAAACCAACAAACTTTTTCTTAAGACATAAGATTACTGCTGCTTTTGCTGAAATCCTTGAAAGCAGGGACAGAACGGTTGGGACAATTTTGCAACCACCTCTTCTCAGCTGCACAGCTGGGAACAATGCATTTGGATAAAGTGGAGGAAAGCTGCCTGCTGACTTCTATTATTCCTTTCTTAGGAATGGTAAAAGAGGAAAAGATTTTATTCCTAGGAAAGCTTTCTTCTGGGAAAGAAAGCACAAAACCACAATAAAAAGCCTGGCATAAAATAAATCTTAAGTAGGAACGTTGTAGCTATTAAAGTGCTGTGTAAGAAGGCAACCCAGGACGGGCACCTTGCTTTAAGTACAGTGCTGGTCTATACATGAAGCCACCTAATCAGACATATGTCCTTAATGATGGTCTCATGTACAGTGTAGTAGCAGTGGGAGGAATATGATGAAAAGAAATGGAAAAGGAAGGTGCTGTATTTACCACACTGGGAAGCCTTTATCATATGGAAATGACCAGAATTTAAAATTTTTATCATCTGCCACAATTTGCTGCTGGTTTAATTAAAATAACACCGAGTGGTCCGGGCTGGATGTGCTCCGTGCTCCTAATGACTGTCAGATGGAAGGCAAGGGCTGCGGGGAGGGCAGGGCTGCGGCAAGATCCGGAGGGACACGGTGCCAGATGGCCCGGCTTGTTTTATTAATTTAGACCTCCATTACGGCTTTTCTTTTCTTCGTCTCTCCGAAGGATGAGTTGGTTTAATGGGGATCATTTCACAGCCGTGGGTGCCGTGTTTAACCCTCTGCAGCCCAGGGCACTGCAGCAGAGTTTGGCGCTCGCGTGTCCCAGGGCTGGGCACCTCTGCTCCAGCCCAGCACTAGGCTCACAGCAGCCTTCCCTCGCTAATTCCTTCAATCCTGCTGTCCTAAACCTTCTTGGCAACAAAACAATGCCAAGGCAATGCTTTGAGCTGTTTCTCTTCTCTTTCATCCTCCCCTGCTCGGGGAGCATCCAGGCTGTCCGTGCTGCTGGGCATCCTCACTTCGGGCTGACCGGTTACAGCCGCAAAACCTTCTTGGTAGCAGCGAATAGCCTCAGTCTTCTTCTTCCAGCTCTGGGGTGTCTGGACACCCAGACAGCACAGAGAAGCACTGAAAAAAGAGAGTTTCAAAGATTTTTCCTGTTGTGATTGTTCCTTCCAGCGCTCTCGGTTCGTGCCGATCTGCCGCCTCCCGGTGGCTCCTGCCCGGAGCTGCACACGGCAGGAGCCGCTGGCTTGGGGAGTTGGTTTAGGGATAAAACTTTGCGGGAATATCCTTCCGAAAACCCGTCTGGCACAGCCTAGAGCTCTGCATTCAGACCAGGCTTCTTTATCTTCTTCCCTTTCTTTCAGTGGTGACGAAGGAGCTTCGATTTGTCGGGTTTTCTGCTTTACTCGTGGTTATTGGATTAGTATTGGCAAAAAATGAGCTTGTCCTGTGTGATTCAGTGTAAAAAAACCAAAACAGCAAATTTAGGAACAATTTCTAGATCCTGAATATGTATCCTCTATAAAAACCTGTTCAGCAATTCATTACTTTATTCAGAAATCTGCATCACGTTTAGGTCATTCTTGGTTTCCAGTAGAGTAGCTGGACTCATTTTGACTCATGACTGTTTTTAGCAGAACAAAGAGCAAGATGCATTTCCACATACTGTGATTTTAGTGATATGTGCAGGGAAAACCCTGAATTCACCCCAAAAATTTGTGGCATGCCATGACAAGGAAAAAAAAAAACCCAAAGAAAAAGCTCTAAATAAAGTGCCATGAAGAAATTGAAACCTGGTATGTTAGCAGAGGGGATAAAGCATAGCATTTTCAGGATTCAGAACCAATAACTGGAATTTTGAACATCTCTCGAATAATTTTCAAAACATCTTGTATTGGGAACCCCTAGATTTTTTCCAAACTGCGTCAATTTGTAATGGTTTTCCAGTGCATTCCCAAGGATTTCACAGATGTAGGAAAACTGCATTTTTTCATCCCAAGGCTGACAGTGACACAACTATCAATAGCAAAGTGATTTATTCTGTCACCTCCGTTGGACCTGCAGTGTTCAGCTCTGTGCTGGTGACAAAGGCAAAGATTAGAGGTTGGGATGCCTGGGGGGAATCAGAGAGTCTTGGGAGGGTCTGTGGGGTGATGGGGAAATGAGGGATCTCATGTAGTCATTGAGCAATGAGTCCTTGTGCCAAGTGAGACACAAGAGAAATGTTGGTGCAGCACAGCATTCTACTTCAGATTATTCTGAAGCGTTGTACTTGTGCTGTATGTTAAATATTAGGTAAAAGATGAGATGAGATTAAATTAACCAATCAGAACTTCTTAGGCTATCAAAATGAAGTCTTTGGGCACTGAAAATACACATTTTCAGTGAAAATGCATACAAATGCATACATTTCTTTTCAGAGAAAGATGCATACAAATGAGAGGCATAGTTTTGACAAGGGTCTCAAATTTTGAGTGTTTTTGGCAAAGCTTGTCCAGACTTTTGAAACTTTGTTGTCATTTCAAACCTGAGAGCTCCCAACTTTCCTTGTTAGACTGACAGCAACCAAATATTGCCACTATTTCCTTTGTCCTTCCCCAGCACTCAGAAATTGCCTGGATTTTTTCCAGTTGTTCTGTTAAAATAACTTTACAAATGCTTTTTATCCTACCTTTACCCAATACTTGAGTTCTGTGTTCCCATTGCTTCTATTTTACTCTCTTTCCCTCAGTGCATTTTGTCTTAATATTGTTAATATTGTACCAGGTCTAGAGAGAATGAGCTCATGATTGAGAGTGAGTGAAGTAGACTTTCAAAATTATACTATGTACAAAATTGTATAAAAATATTGAATGATTTATTTAGGGATATGAGTACATTATACCAGTAATCTAATTCCCAGTATCTTCCTAAGCAGCTCTCAAAACCATTTTTTGATTTCTTTGGGTTTCAGATTGCTACTAAAACAATAACAATGGAGATGGAGCTGATGATGAATCATCATGACAATGTGTGGTACCAATGGGGACCTTTGCTGGAGTGTTTTAATCAGGAACAGGGTCCCAGTGGCCCTGGCCCACTTAGACCTGCAGATACAAATTTAAAAAGAATTCTTGCTATTTCCTTTATTTATACTGATGTTGCAACAGCTTAAATTCAAGCTCCTATCAAGAGTAATAAATGAATCTAACTCAAAGCTCTGTGGTTAGGTGGCAGGCAGGCTGAGAGCCTTGGGTTTTTCTGCAGCCCACGGGCTGATGTACCTCAGGGGGAAGAAGCACAGGGACTCCCTTTAGGCACCTTATTGCAGCACCCAGGAGTGTCCTCCCAGCCCAGCCAAACACAAACCAGTCAGCAGGAAAGGTTAGGGGGACTCCTGATGAGTGTTAAACAGTAATAACTAATTCTTCTTTGCCCTGCACTGACACACAGCTCTCTCCCATGTTTCACATGCAAATTAAGCAATGGGAATATTCCTGTGAAATGGAAGTCCATGAAAAAATTTATTTTCTGTGAAAGAGCTAAACCTTTGTACATCAGCATCAGAACTTTTATGGATGTAGCTTGAACCAGACTTTTGGAAAAGGAAATGAAACAAAACCAAAACAAACCAGAATCAGAAACAACATTAAATGTTTTTATCTTACACTAAGAATCAATATTGGTCTGGTAAGTGGGATTCTATTTTCAAGCCTTCCTCCTGCCTGTGGGGACTTCATTACTGCTGGCATTAGGCATTGGATGACCTGGCAGTCTGCACTCAGCCCCACAGGTAAATATAATCTCCTGACTCTGAGGAGGTTGGGTCAATTCACAATGTGTTGATTGGAACTGTCATTAATTATGGCTGCAAAAGCAATTACAGATGACAATACAAGCAAAATAAGCACCAGCTCTTGTGGAAGTCATAAGGTAGGAAATCTTGATCTCAGGTTGTGTTTCTCAGTAGCACAAATATTTCTACAGTAGTAGTACTATTTGTCATTTAATAGGTGGGACATGACCAAAAGTCATACTAATGTCTGATTTTTTTTTTTTTTTAGGATGATTTTCTGTACAGTGTCTCTGTTCTAAGTGGAATCCTTTGCACTGTCTTGGCAGTAATCAAATTTATGCTGGGAAAGGTCCTTACAAGCAGAGCACTGATAACTGATGGTGAGTGTGACATTGACTCTTCCAGGGACCCCTGCATGATGACAGCTGTGAAAGAGCATTAAAATAACCCAGCCACTGAGAAATGGGAAAAAAACCCAAACCCAAGAACAGTCTGTGGTACCATTGGCCTCTAGCACAGATAGCTCAGCTGAAATGGGAATGTCTGGTGGAAGCCAAACAGTGACTGTGTGCACAGTAAGCAATAATAGAGAGTTAGAGGTAGAGCAGATAATGGGTTAGAGGTGTATTAGTCAGAGGTTAGGCTGCAGCAGGGGGATATGACACCAATTTAAACAGCTTTGGTTAAGTCACCCCCATCCTCACTGCCTGTGCTGGTAAAATCCTGAAAGTTCAAATGAAGCAAAGTCTGCTGCAGAAACACCTCCTGCCTTGGGATCATCACCAGCATCCACAGGGATCCCCTTTGGTGTCATTTGTCACCACAGTGCTTTCCCTGCCACTCAGCAGAGCTGCTGGAGCAGGGCAGGAGTGAAACCAAACCCTTCCCTGCCTTGCCCTCCTCTGGCCCTGCCGGGGTTTGGCACCGGGTGGATCTGCACGGCATCCTTGGAACTCCTGTGTCACTGTGTCACTGAGCTGTGCAGCACCTGCCTGATTCTGGTTTTAAAGGTAGGTTTAAAACCATGCTTTAAAAGTAGGTCTGGATATTCCTCTTACTGACAGAGCTCAAGCTTCTGAACCCTCAGAAATCCCAGGGATCTGCCCTTCAAATGGGTGAGGCCACAGTAATGGCAACCCTCTACAAATCTCTCCCAGTTTTTATCTGCCAGGGTAGCTTGAAATACTCAGTAAACAGACACTGTACAGTGTTCACGATTCATGGGTTGTGGTACCTAAATTATTTTACTCTTTGCTAAAGATTTCACTTTAAGGAAATTAAATTTCCAGCTTACTCTAAAGATACATGAAATCTGCTTTATTTTAAGCAAATTAAACATACTTAAAATTTTTCTTGATGATGTGTGATAACATGTATTATGAGTATCTCTGTCATCCCACTTATAAACACTTCATGAGTATTTATATTTTAAATCTGAAAGAAGCAAAAAAGGCATCAGAATAGCAGTGAGTGGGTTACAACTAAGCATTGCCTCCCTGCATTTGGGATTCTCTCCCAACAGACCTTCAGCTCAGAGATCTTATTCTTTCCAATGGGCTCTGCCACTCTAAACATTTTAAAACAAAAATATCTCCAGCCTGCAAAAAGGATTCTGGAAAGGATGCTGGGAACTGCAGCCCAGTGAGTCTGACTTCCTTCACTGCCAGGGTGGAAGTGGGACACGTTGACCATTTCAGAACTCTGCCTAGGCAGGCAAATGATGAACCCTCCCTTTAAAAAAATGTAGCTTAGTTTTCAAACAGAGCAGTTTATTCAGCCAAAATATTAACTGAAAATTCCTAAATAACTCCAGCTCTGAATTGTTTTTCTGTATGACAGAGAAATCTCTTTCCCCATAATTACATCCTCATGCTAATGATACTGCTTCTGAGCTGGAGACTGCTCATTCTTTGATTAAAAAAATTAGGGAAAAAAGTATACAATTACCTCAGCCTGGTTTTTATCTCTCTTCTCCCCTTTAGAACTACTTTAGAAAATGTAGGAGGATGATCTTAACATGTGTGGTTAAATATCTGCTTTCACAAAATATATTTACATATGTACTTGATTTATTAACGATCAGGAAGAGACAATGTGATTCAGCAGCTGAGACAGTTTTAGCAGTCCCTTGCATATCTTTTTTTAGTGTTTTATGTTTCCTGCTAATTTACCTCCTGTGATCCCTGGCTCCAGACCAACAAACTGTTTTGAGTAAAAGGAGCATGAATTTTTCTCCCTAAAAAATAGGTTTATTTTGAGAACAGCAATTTCTCTTTTATGCATGTCAACCTATATTAACAGTTGCTTTTTAGAATAATTTTGTTTTAGAGTAGGGCTTAGCAGCAATATCTGTTTAAAGCCTAGATGTATGAATCCTAATGAGGCAAAATGTTATTTGTACAGTTTGTTTATGGCAAAAGCTCTTGGCCTTTTGGATAATAAAAATAGCCATTTCCTGCCTTGAATTTTGTGACATCTCAGATGACAACTCTGTGACAGTCAGTGATGGCAGGTAGGTTTTAGGTACCTGTTTCCTACCCAGATTTAGCCACCTGTTTTTTTCCTGTGCTGGCCTTAGAAGAGTGTCTGGATTAATACCTGCAGCCATTACATTATTTCCTGCCACATCAGCAAAGAAAGGTTTGGCTGAATGAGAGTCAGGAAGGGAAAACAATTTCTTTTGCAAGTAGCTTTTAAATAATTTGGAACCATCAGCTGATAATGGCATGAAAATGTTTTATTCTTTTGCATATCGTTCTGATGGATTCCAAGTTAAACTGAAGCAGGGGAAGTAACACTGGTTTAAATTTCTAATTATTAATTTATATTTTATAGTCTTTATAGACACAATATACACAATTGCAGCATGTCCTAGCAGTATAAATGAATAAATAGACTGGATGAAATAGAGTAAATGAAATTAATAAATAGACTGGAAAAGACTGGATGTGAGAGGCTCAAAGGAGACACTCAGGAACAAGTGTCAGGTGTATCATTGTTGGCAGTCATGGGGAGTTGCAAAAACCTGGCTAAGTCCTGTAAACAGCAGCTAGCTGTTTTTTTGTGTAGAACAACAGGGGTATCTTTTGGATTACTGTGGGAAAAAAATCAGAAAAAGGGAACTTGGAGTTAAAAAAACAGAACATAAGGAATTACTTCAAAAACTCCAAATCAATAATCAATCAAACAGGAGTTGAATGAAAAAGGGCATTAATTTTTCCAAAAGCTCTGTGAGAATTTTGAAGGGACAGTCTTGGAGAAAAAGAGAAAGGGTTAAAAAAAGCAATCTAAAAGGGTGTTCATTAAAATTGTAAATAGTAGATAAGAAGCTTCTGTGGCATAAATGGAAAATATGACTAAGATTAGCCTGTATGTCTTCAGCAATGTCTACAGCTCTAAGCAGTAGTGCCAAACATGTAAATAAATATATGGAATGGGATAAAAACTCCAAGAGAGGGTCTTTGACAGCCTACTGTGCAAATCCATTTTCCTTTCCATGAACTCCTGCTGTTCATCCTTTAATTATTTTTCCCCCTTCTAGGTTTCAACTCTCTTGTAGGTGGAATAATGGGATTTTCCATCCTTCTTAGTGCAGAAGTGTTTAAACACAATTCTTCTGTCTGGTACCTGGATGGCAGTATAGGAGTGTTAATTGGACTTACAATATCTGCCTATGGAATCAAGTGAGTATCTCCTGGGAGCAGGCAGGGCCTGTGTCCAGCAGATGGGCTGGCCCTGAGAGCTAGGAGGTCATAGCCTTTAAGAGTTTAGGTAATTCCAGTGAAATCAGGCCCTGGAATTTATTACACTAGCAGCCAATGCTGGAGCAGAGTGTGTGGAAAGGGTTATAAAAGGCTGTGTCCACCCCTACCCCCACCAGCTGGAAAGCAACCAGGATTAAAAAGAGATTGGAATAATTTTAGATTTTTGTTTACTTGAAATACAATATCTGAAAAATAACACAAATGATGGATAAAAGCAGTCCTCCTAGCATTTATGGCACATTTATGAGCACTGCTTTGCCAAAGGAAGTCTAGATTAAAGGAAAGGTACCCAAAAAAAAGAGGGATCTTGCTATTGACTTCTGCCCCAGCCCTACCTTTGGCAACTTCTGAACTGAAGGTTCCTGCTCATGTTTCAGATCCTGTTTCTCTTGAATTTTAAGATGCTTTCTTGATTCACACCAGAAACAGAATGAAAAAATCAAGTGAAGCTCTGCCATGCACTTCATTGCTGCCACAATTTCACTTGACTGCATGGAATCTGACACGAATTTTGCACTTTATCCCTTATGGCTTATCTGCCATAAGAGAAAGTGGGAAATGGAGCATCTTAGTTGGAATTATGCCTGTTGAGAAGCAGCCCTTGGCCAGGCTGCAGTCAGCCTTCAGCTGGAAGCTGTGGGCTTTTTTTT